>CM075004.1:12539394-12555356 GCA_037576675.1 Pangasius sanitwongsei | reverse complement strand
TATATATATATATATATATATATATATATATATATATGTGTGTGTGTATATATATATATATATATATATATATATATATTTTTTTTTTTTTTTAAACTAGTAGTTTTACTTAGCTGTAAATGGTTTCCCAAAACATGTTTTTTCAATTTAGGAGAAGCAGCTTGAGCAGTGCTCTGCCTGAACTTTAACTTTCCACATGAAGCTGGTTGAAATTTAGAGTGTGCAAGTGTTTATCAGGAATACAGTTAAGAATTGAAAAAAGTAAAATAGATTTGATTGGTTTTCTTTTCTTGATCACTGCATTATTCGACATGTGGTATTCCATTCAATGTTAATGTCTTCATTATTTTCATAAAAGTAAAAAAATAAAAAAAGTAAAAAAAATAGTAGAAATGAAGAAGACCTATAAGCAGATATGTTCAAACTTTTAACTGATATTGTTTATTCCTCTCCAATGTACAGACAAAAGAGTCTTTGATATGTATATAGATGTGTATATCTGATATATGTAACTGTTGTTATCATACTGTCCATATTTTTAGTAGAGCAGCCTTTAATTTTCCTCATTTTCACTTCATGCATAATTGACATTCATGAAGTCTGTTGGTACAGCATACAACTACATTACCAGGAGATATTATTCCCTCCTTCCCAGACTAGAGAGCTGCTCGGCGCCTCACTCAAGCCCTGGCATGATTTTAATGAATCCCATTGGGTCAGACAAAGACTGGCCTTTACTACCTCGTGTGTGTGTGTGTGTGTGTGTGTGTGTGCGCGTGTGTCGTTTTGACCTTGTGGGGACATTGTTTGGCTAGTTTCAACAAGAAAAAATTGCATTTTTTTAAACAAACACAAAAAAACTACAATTTTTATTTTAAAAACTAAAAGAGTTAAAAGATTGCCATTACTGAGATTTAAGTCAAACGTACACGTGTGTGTGTGTGTATGTGTGTGTGTGTATGTATGAATGGATGTTTAGACAGACAGACAGATAGATATGCAGACTGATTGATTCATACAGTTATTAGTTCACCCCATAGATTAATTTATTTGTCTGTTTTCTAGATTAAGACGTGAATAATTCCCAGACCTGCCAACCTTTATGCATTTTATATAGGAGCTCCACATTTTAACATGGGAGTATGAGTTATCACTCAAAAACAAACTAGATACACTAAAAATACATTACAGCAGTGATTTTCCTCCCCAATAAAATGGCAGATGAGGCAACTGACATATGAATCTGGAATGATTGACAGTTGTGAAGGTGTTTTGAAGCCCCGGTCCCCTCCCCCCATCTCACATTAGTAATGTTTCAGCCAGGGCTGTCGTCGAATTCCTGATTTTCCTGCTTGAAAGATGAGGCCTTACTTTCTGTCAAGGTAAATGGAGAAAATGTTGAGTCCATTAATGTGAAATAAAATCTAACACTGTTAGAGAAAACTGTTTGCTCTCCTGCACCAGTCAGTGGAAACAGCATGGTCAATGTCAATTGCTAATGTACTGGGTTTTACGATATCCTCCACCTGCTTGGGGAAAAAGCTGCTTCTCATCTGTTATAGTTCAGATGTAGACAGTAGAAAAGTGTCTTTTCCTAGAATAGGAAGAAAGATATTGTGCATGTAAATTTTTCTAGTGTCTAAATCTTACCTGAGACAAATGAGCAGGAACATAGGAACATAACATTATATATAGAAACATTATACTAATACTGAGTAGGTCCTCCCTTTGCTCTCATAACAGCCTCAGTTCTTCGTGCCATGGATTCCACAAGATGTCGGAAACATTCCTTTGAGATTCTGGTCCGTGTTGACATGACTGCATCATGCAATTCCTACAGATTTTTCAGATGCATTACTTTAATATTGTAAATCTCCTGTTCTACCACATCCCAAAGGTGTTCTGTTGGATTCAGATCCAGTGACTGAGAAGGCCACTGAAGAACACTGAACACTGAAGTGATTGTTCATGTTCATGAAGCCAGTTTGAGATGACTTTTGCTTCGTGACATGGTGCATTATCATGCTGGAAGTAGCCATTAGAAGATGGGTAAATTGTGGCCATGAAGGGATGCACATGATCAGCAACAATACTTGTCTGTGGCATTCAAGCGATGATTGATTGGTATTAACGGGCCCAAAATGTGCCAAGGAAACATTCCCCACACCTTTACACCACCTCCACCAGCCTGAACTGCTGACACAAGGCAGGTTGGGTCCATGGATTCATGCTGTTGGCGCCAAATTCTGACCCTACCATCTGTGTGCCTCAGCAGAAATCGAGATTCATCAGACCAGGCTATGTTTTTCCAGTCTTCAACTGTCCAGTTTTGGTGAGCCTGTGCCCACTGCAGACTCAGCTTTCTGTTCTTGGCTGACAGAAGTGGAACCCAATGTAGTCTTCTGCTTTGTAGCCCATCCACCTCAATGTTCAACGTGTTGTGCATTCTGAGATAATTTTCTGCTCACCACAATTGTAGTGAGTGTTTATCTGAGTTATTGTAGCCGTTCTGTCGGCTTGAACTAGTCTGGCCATTCTCTGTTGGCCTCTTTCATCAACAAGGCGTTTCCATCCGCAGAACTGCTGCTCAGTGAATATTTTTTATTTATTGCACCATACTGAGTAAACTCTAGAGACTGTTGTGTGTAACGTGGCAGGTGCCTTCTCAGGCAGATCCGCGGCCACCTGCACAGGCTTTTATAACACAGATCTCAGGAAGGTAATCAGCGTAAATGTGCAGCACCTGGCCGCGCCTCTTTTCAAGCCCTCTGATTGCCTCACTCCACTTGTGGACATAGATCTGTGCCAGGTAACAGAGCAGCGCCACGCGACTCTGATCGATTATTTTGGAGATGTAAATAGAGAAGAGAAGAAAAGAAAAAAAAAATATATATTTAGGTTTAGAAAGAAAAGGAAAGGGAGAGAAATTATTGAGGGAAAGAAAGAAAAGGGAGCTCAGAATTAAAGAGGAAGTAGGCAGAAAAGGAGGATAAACCGATAATCCTCACTCCGAGATAAATATTCAGCTATCTTAGGTTAGAGATTGTTTCTCTCTCATTTGGTGCTTTAAGTTTGGCCAGAAGAAAGGCCGGTTTGAGCTGTGTTCTTCCCGCCGCGCTGCAGTGCGTTTGAGTTCAGCCGTTGGCTCTGAGTTTTCCCCGATCCACAATGTTTTTCAATGTTTATTGCACTCATCAACACCATCTCATCGCCTTTACAACATGGCCACTCTTACAGATAAATCTGCTTCCTCTCTCTGTGGTGGATTTTCCTTTTTAGCACTAACAAATAAAGGGATGAGACTATACAAGCAAATTTTATTCTCAGGGGCTCAAGGGAAGAACAGACACTTACACAGCATGCTCAATGCAGTTATCAAAACTGTTTTTGTCTAACAGCTGTTTCTGGTGTAACAAAAAGGTGATAAGCTAAGGCGAAACCAGTTAGTGCACAGATGTTTTCTTCTTATTAAGCTTTTATCACAAGTAGGAAGGTTATGTTTTTTTTCTGAACTTCAGCAGTTTCATAGACACTCTAGCTTTAAAGGCAAATATGCGGCTGGATGAATTAAACATATGATGATGGATAACAGTCAAATATACTCATTTTCTATTATGTCAAAGGTTTGCTGCTATACTTATTCTAATTTTTCTATTTTGAGCTAATACTTTAGCATTTTCTTATTGTTTAGCATTTTCTTACTGCTCTGTCTTAGTGTGAATTGGAGAGGAGAATGTCTTAGCGCTATAGATGTTCAGTTTTCAGGCTGTTGGATTTTTAGTCTACAGGCAACCAGTGATGTATAGCATATGGATACATTCCCATGTGTAATGGGATTGTGTATTTTACTGTAATTGAATGTTCCAATCTAACTGACTCTCACAATAGTGCGTTATGATTTAACGTTGCTTCTCAATCTGAAAACAATCTACTAATCTACTTACCAATCTACTCTACAGTATTCTGCAATTAATTTGGTGTATGCTAATTTGACTTCAGTAGGCAGACATGTGCAAGGAATTGAAATACGCTCCTTAAGCCCGAGACTTGAGTTAGATAAAAAGTTAGAAGGCGATGCTGGAGATGTATTATTTTGCTCTATCTAAATGCTGATCTGTGTCATTTAGAAATATATCGTATTATGGAAGCAAATTGTGTTATGCATTTAATTAAAACATTTTATTTAAAAATTAGCTTATGCCTGTTTAAGGGGTGTGCCATATGGCCAGTATCCTGACATTAGTTCCGTTTATCCTTAATTTTGCTAGCCAATGATTTGATTAATTAACAAGATAGATAGTGATCTAACTAGCATCTAATAGATAAGCTAGTTAGATCCTAAGAGAGCGTGTTTTGACTGCAGGAATTCTTTCATGCTTAATAATAAATAAAAAATATAAATGTTATGTTTGCTTTTTATTTTTTTATACAATCATTTTGAAGACACGGTATGAATGTTAATAAAATTGTCTTTCAGCCACCTTTGCATGTACCTTATATTACTGTGTAGAGAAATTATCATTTTAGCAGAAACATACGGCAGCTATAGTTTGCACTTTCTCCCATGAGATGTCAGTCTAGGCATTTTGTGGGAGAATATGGCTGACTTTACTGTGATGCCTGACAACATTTCAGTTTTTTTTTAAAAATGACAAATGTTTCAGCCTTTATACACGCTTAGAAAAAATGGTTATTTAAGGGTTCTTAGCATCTAGGCTTCTACTTGGAACCCTTTTTCAAAGTGAGGCACTCTGCTGTAGTGTTTCCCCCTTGAAGGTTCAGACTTTTCTAAGAGTGTAGTATGTCTTCTGTATAATTTTAATATTCAAATATTTGTAAGAGTTAATTTAACTTTGGTTGCCTTCTAAGAGAGGGAAAGGGGAGGCTGAGATGAGATTTAATCAAGTATCATTTTCTACTGCAGTTAACCTTTCCTCCTGATGGTCACATTCATTAGGTTAATGAATTTTTAATGCGATCACAGTGGCAATGCATATTTATACTAATCTGATGGTTAGTACAGATATTTGCATGCTACGTTGAAATGAGTGACAACACAGAAAGTGGAAAATGGAAGTGGTTTCGTCTTGGCATGTGTACAGTGTCATTTCGAGTGTATATTGAGTTTAATCTACGAACCTGAAGTGCCTAATTTCTGTCCACTGTAGTTCAGTACCTTTAATCAAGTTGTATTAAATGATATTGTAAATGTGTTATCACTCCTTTATCCCACAAGCTTTATATCTGACCACCTGCTCCCACTGCATGAGAGTTAAATATCTGCCTGCTCCCAAGACATTTTTAGTCATGATATACACCACTAACATGCACAGTTCTCTGCATACATTATTCTCAGACATGGCTTTTCTTTTGCATAATTTCTCATGTGATTTAAGTATTCAAACACTGGCACATGAAGTGGTTAACTGGGTATTCAAATACCTGTGCACACCCCTAGTTTCAAGAGTGTTTTTTGTTGGCACAATCTGTGTTACTGAGTTTTGTTTTTGTTTTTTTAATCACACATGGTTAGGTACTTTACACAGTGCAGTGTTAAATGTAATCTCATGATTACATCATGATAATCAATATCATGATTATAACTTTTTATAATTTAGATTACGAATTTAAGAGTTTGATTTGCTTGATTTGTTAATTATGAGTTTTAATGCTCAGGCCTGTGTCATAACAATGATATCTCATAAGTATCACAAAGAAAATGCTAACAGTGGCACCATTTCTCGAAAGCATCATAAAGTTAAGCTTGTCACTTATTTTCTCTTTGCTGCTTTATGATGATCTTCTGCTATGACACTCTTGTGACACAAGCCTGAATTGTCTTTGCCAGTTCAAGGGCTGTCAGTTTTGGTGCATTAATATTCTGTATGTGTGCACAGAGATTTCCACAGTAGTAGTGCCAGTGTCGCATTCAGTTTTACAGTTGTCATTTGCATCCATTTGACTTTGATCAGGCTCAGATGACCAATTTCAGGTAATCAAACAGTTTTGTTCTTACTCTTCAGGGACAGAAATCAGTTATTCTGTTTGGTTTCATTTATAACTTCAGTGATTATGAGCAGGGTGAAAAACATCATACAGACACTAAGTACTGCTGCCTGTGGTCCAGCTTTGTTAACCTGAAGCATTATTCATCCATCCCTGACATCCCAGCTCCAGTCTAAGAGATAACTGACTACCCTGCTACTATACTGCTCAGGGGGTGTCAGGGGACAGCGTAACACTCGGTGGAAAGCACTATCCATACCATCTGCATGCAGAAGCTCACAGATGTCCATGATTGGTTAATTTCACTGTGATTGATAGGAGAGAGAGAGTATGCCACCCTTAACTCACAGTTAATATTGATGAATGGCTTTGGCATCATCAGGAACTTGCGATCTCCGGATGATAGGGCAAAACTTTTCCGTTGCTGATTTGTGATAAAAATGCTTCACGCTGCCAGGTGCGGGGCATTTCCGCCGATTGCCTGCTCGGGAGCCTTGTGCTATAAAACCCCATGCAGGTGGTCGTGGATTTGCCTGAGAAGGCCTCTGTAATGTTACATCACTGGTCGACCCCCGTTCCAATGCCCACAGCTTGGTTCCTGCGGAAATCCCTGATGAGCTCCGGATCCAGGATGTGCCAAGCTGGGACCCACAAGCGTTCCTCCGTACCATAACCCTCCACCAGTCCACCAGGTACTGAGCGCCCCCTATGGCGGTGTGAGTCCAAGACATGCCTCACTATGAAGGCAGGGGGCCCATCGATAACACAAAGGGGAGGTGGGGCCGGGTTGGCATAGGTCCCAAGAGGACTACATAAGACCGGTTTTAGTCACGAGACATGAAAGGTGGGATTCATTCTCATTGTGCAGTGAAGTGCTAGACGAAACACCACCAGATTAATGATCTTAAAAGGCCCGATATATCACAGGACTAGTTTCTTAGATTCCACGCACAATTGTTGGTCCTTAGTTGCCAGCCATACTCACTGACCTGGGTGGAAGCTCAGGCCCATACGTCGCTTTTGATTGGTCGAGCAGGCCATTCTCTGAGTGGCTGTCTGCAGGGCTGCTCTGGGCTTTCACAAAGACCCTGCGACTTTGATGCACCATCTGCTCTGCCGCGGGGACCCCTATGTGCTCCTCCTGCTCAGCAAAGATGGGTTGAGGACAGCCAAACTGGCACTCAAATGGCGACATGCCCAGTGAAGAGTGCCAGAGAGTTTTATGGGCATACTCCACCCACATCAAATGCTGAGCCCACATGGATGGGTTGGAGGAGAATAGGCTTCTGAGGCAATGCTCAGGATGCTGGTTGACCCTCTCAGTCTGGGTGTTAGAACATGCTGTCTGTGGTCCCCAAAATGCCATGCACCCTAACCACGTGCTGCAGGAGGAGGTCTGCCGTCTCCCTGGCCAAAGGGAGCTTAGGAGGTAAGGGAGGTAGGCTGGCCTGTGTTTGGCTCCCTCCAGCCCATGCCTCCATTCTTGCAGTGCTAACTTTACGGCCAGGAGACAGTGGGAGAAGTATGCACACAGATGCAACTTTTGGTCGGGCCCTGCACTCTGGAAGAGAATGGAGCCCACCTTTTCTCCGAGGCATTGACCTCCACTACAAATTGAACCTCAGGGTCTGGCATCTGCAGTACGGCTTCAAATGCCTGTTGCGCCTCCCTAGTCCACCTAAAACCGTCTGGGGTGTACTTGGTCAGGGCACTGAGGGGAGTTACCAGGGTGCTAAAATTCCGGATAAACCGTCAGAAAAAATTTGCAAACCCCAGAAAACGTTGTACCGCCCTGACTGAGGTGGGTTGCGGCCATTCTGAAACCACCCTTATATTGGCCGAGTCCATACTTGGGGCCCCTTGGGAGACCACAAAGCCCAGGAAGGACACGGTGGTCACAAGGAATTGCGACTTTTCAAGTTTGACATATAATGGGTTCTGTAGGAGGAGCTGCAGAACTCTGCGCACGTGCACCACGTGCTCTTCCAGTGAGTTACTGAAGATCAAAATGTCATCTAAATAGACTAAAGCATACCGGTTTAGGGTCTCGCAGAGGGCCTCGTTTATGAACTGCTGGAAGGGGCGTTCATGAGGCCAAAGGGCATCACCAAATACTCGTAGTGCCCAGATGGTGTGATGAAGGGGGTCTTCCATTCAACCGCTGCCCCGATGCGGATTAGGTTATGCACGCTGCGTAAATCTAACTTTTAGAAAATTGTAGCCCTCTGTAAGGATTCGTAGGCCAAGTTCATCAAGGGCAGGGGTGCCTGTCCTTCTGTGTGACCACAAGGCCATGGTAATCTATGCAGAGGTGGAGGTCCCCGTCTTTCTTTTTGACAAAAAAGCATCCCACCCGCGCCGGTGACCTGGAGGGGCAGATGAACACCAGTGATAACGCCACCTTCATATACTCCTCCATGGCCTTGTGTTCAGGACTTGCCAACAAAAACAACCTGCCCCTGGGGGGGGCAGCTCCTGTGCTCAGGCTAATAGCACAATCAAAAGACCTGTGGGGCGGTAGTGTTTGGACCTTGCACTTAGAAAAGACCTCATGGAGGTCCCAATAGTCTCGGGGCACACGGGATAAATCCACCAGTCCCACCTTGGTTGGCGGAGGGGCAACCATGTCTTTAAGGCAGCCCTGAGATAGTGCTGATGGACCAGTCGATACAAGGGTTGTGTTTTTGTAACCACTGTAATCCCAAGACCAGGGGCACCTGGGTCACGTAGAAAGTCAGTCGCTCGGTATGGTGACCCAAGAGAAGGGTGACCGTGGACGTCTGAGCGGCTATGGGCCCGGAGCCTAACGATTATCCGTCCAGCGCGGAGACTGGTAAAAGATGGGAGAGCGGTTCCACCGGCAACCCTGTCTTTCGAACCAAGTTCTCATTGATAAAATTAAGTCAATGAAGACCCGCAAATTAGTTTCTTTTCCAGCCACCCAAAAAATTGTGACCGGCAGGAAAAGTCCAGACAGGTGAGGGACAGAGTCTAGGGCCGTCACAGATCCACCTTCTTGGGACGACTCCTGCCTTTTGGCATCAGGCGGGGCAACTCAAACGCCAGTGACACGTCTGCCCACAATATAAACAACTGTTCTCCCACCTCTGAGACTCCCTCTCTTGTAGAGAGAGCCCAGAGGCACCTAATTGCTTCAGCCTGGCTGGTGGCTCTTCTGATTCGGGCCTACTGAGGCAAGCTGGGGTGGCCCGGTCATACTTGGTCGCCTTGTTTGATTGGCGCTCCCTGCACCGTTCCTGCAAGCGGTTGTCAATACTAATGAACAGCTCATACAGGGCCTCCAGATCCCCGGGGGGATCACGAGTAGCTAGCTTATCATTTAATTCCTCTGAAAGGCCCTATACATAGACAGCTAGGAGAGTTTAGCATCCCAGCCCAAGCTCACTGCGAGGGTTCTAAACTCCACCGCATTGTCGGCTAATGATCATGATTATCGCTCCTCCAGATCTGGCAAGACCATTGAGTGGATGATCAAACATGCTCCTTAGGGTTGAGACAAATGAGTCAAGGGTGGGAAGGTCCGCTAACCTATTCTGCCACATGGCGGTGGCCCATGCCAATGCTTTTCCAGTTAACAAAGAGATCATATAGGTGATCTTGGCCCATTCCATGGGGAACTGGGATGGCTGCATCTCAAACACCAGTGAGCACTGCATTACAAAAGAATTACATCTGCCTGCCTCCTCTGCGTATGGCTGAGGGGGTGGTAATCTCGTCTCAGCGTGTGCAGAGGGAGGCAATAATGAGGACTGGACCTGAGGAGTCAAGTCACGAGCCGATACATGACTCAGCTCTGCAGGGGAAATGGGCTGGGGCTGTAACAGAGCCTGTAGTTGGCAGATGCGTTCAGACATTCCTTGAATCTCTGCAAACAGTGCCACCAAGTGTGAGTGTGAGTGCGATGGGGCTTGTGTGACTCACCGGGCGCACCAAAGCCGATGGCTCAAACACGCCAGCTCAGCACTGAGGTGGGGAACAACCTTTCCTGAAAATACCAATCAGAGCGGCGTGAGGCCGTTCTGTACATGGCGCAGAAATATGTCTGCTTGTGGAGTGAAGAAACCGGAGGCTTTATGAAGGGGCGCGGCCAAGTGCGGCACGTTACCGCTGATTGCCTGTTCGGGAGCCTTGTGCGATATAAGCCCGTGCAGTTGGCCATGGATTTGTCTGAGAAGGCCTCTGTAACATTACACTTTCCTGTCTTTTTTTTCCCTTTGCCATCAGATAAAAATAGAAGGAATAGAATTGATTCTGGACCATTGATCTACATTAGGCTAAAAATGTTAGTACAATACTGTGAACTCTTTTATATTTAATCAAGGACATGGTAAGCTGAGGGTACTGCAGCACTCCTGACTTTCTGTGTTCCTTTCATTTTAAATGCAGCTACAAATGCTAACATATTGTATACAATTATATACAGTATAAGTTAGCAAATAAAGAAATAAACAAACTTTAAAATTGAGTATTTTGACTCAAGCCTTCAGGACAGAGGAGTTTGTGTTTTTCAGTTTCTCAGTAACATAAGAAGTAGCCTATTTTTGTCTCACTAACTTCGAGAGAGACAATAGGAGACACTGGGGAGGCAAACAATGTTTATAGCTGCAATAACATAAGCAATAACAAGAACTAACTCCTATGTCGGAAACGTACAGACTTTTAGCAAGCACCTGCAATTGAGTCTCCTTCCATATTAGAATGAGTGCATTACTATAAACCTATTATTTATGTTACAGTTGTAACTACTGTCAGAGCCATGCTGTTACAGAAAATTAATCAACACTGGCTGATTCAATAATTAACCCACGCTGTGGTATAATTATTGTTATCAGCACCCATTTGCTATTAAAAGTAAAATGACTGTCATTTGTGTGTGAGACGACATAGCTCACAGCACAGGCTGGCTGCTTAAAATTCCAGCAACCGCAATATAAAAACCTTCCTGCATCCTTGAGTTTAATATTAAAAGAGTACATTTTATTAGACAGAAGAGCTGTCAGGGGAATGAAGGTTTTTAGGCTTTAGGCACAACACCATCACCCTGCTTTTCCTGCTGGTGTTTTATTTGGTTAGTTGTAGCAGAAGTGGGTGATACATTACAAAATCCCCCCCACCCCAAACACACACAAAACACCTTCCAACATAATTATTATTAATGCTCATAAATCAAACTCTAACCTTAACCCTAGCAACCAAAGGAACATTTAAGATCTTTTATTTATTTTTTTTATTTTAATAACATTTCTGTAATTACAAAGCAGTTTTCCTCACAGGGACAAGCGAAATGACAAAATTGTAAGATATTCCTCTCATTGTGGGGACATATAGATATATAGATAGAAATACACACACACACTGCCAGACTAGCAGATGTCTTGTTAAGCACTACTGTACTCCCATTCAGCCGTAATTATTTCAAATGCTTCTGTTTATGCTTCATGCATTTATCAATTTAGATGCCATTCACTTCCTCTCCTATCTTCCTATCTTTTAATGGATTTTATATTGCTTTGTTCCTATGACAGCCAGTCATTTTCATGATGCTCTCGATCATCTTTTAACACGAGGAATGTTCAGAGATAAAGTCGAACACAAAGGCTTTTTGCATTCATATAGTAAATACTAAAGCAGCACTCAACACTGATAACTGACACAGAGGTGATGGTACAGCTGTTGTGTTTCATATAAAATTAGGGCTGTGTTTAACATAATTTTTTCTTGTGGTTGAACTTCTCTGTGGCTCTAAAACCTGAAACATCATGGGCATCATCTACATAAACCACTCTTTCAGAGATTCCACAGATCTGCTGTGCCAAGACAGTGCTTTATGGGCGTAACATATCCAGTGCAACTAGTAAAGATGTTTTTAGCTTGTGTGTTAAAAAAAAGATTGCGTTCTTTTGCTGCTTGCATGCAAGAATGCTGCACAGCCAAATAGAGACAGATGTCCAGCCATCTGCATCACATTTCTAAATCCAAACCCCTCAAAACACTGTTGTTCTAGTTAAAGAGTGTCTCAAGTTGAGCTGTGGAGGAACATTATATTCATGAACATTACATTCATTTCATGTGAGGTCACTGCATGACCACACCACCATATTAATTACTGAAAGATTGTGGAGTTCCTGACCGGTATCAGTATGCCTTCAAGATGATGTGCCGTGCATCAAAAATAAAGATACAAACAAAATCCTCCATTCTCTGTATTGAGCACTTTATATCAGGTAAGTTGCCTGGCTAGTTATGTTGGTCATGATAAGAAGCCTTTATTTGTCATATATACACTCACTGAGCACTTTATTAGGAACACTATACTAATACTGGGTAGGTCCTCCCTCAGAACAGCCTCATTTCTTCGTGGCATGGATTCCACAATATGTTGGAAACATTTCTTTGAGATTCTGGTCCATGTTGACATGATTGCATCACGCAATTCCTGCAGATTTTTCAGCTGCACTTTCATGCTGCGAATCTCTCGTTCTACCACATCCCAAAGGTGTTCTATTGGATTCAGATCCGGTGACTTTGAAGGCCACTGAAGAACACTGAACTCACTGTCATGTTCATGAAACCAGCTGGGTCCAAGGATTTATGCTGTTGGTGCCAAATTCTAAGCCTACCATCTGTGTGCCTCAGCAGAAATGGAGATCTTTTGAAATCCACTTTGAAATCATTTATTTGGATAACTGTTAGATTGTTTGAAATCAAGAAAAAAAGAAATTGCTATTTTACCCCAATTGTGCCTAGACATTTTTTTCTACAGAGACCATTACACAGCTTTTCCCTGGCCTTCAGTAGTCACTTTCCTCCTGCAGCTTCCCCAAATTGAAACAGATCATATAGAAATGAAAATAAATACTTTCTTACTTCCTTACCTCAATGTCTCTCTCTCTCTCTCACACACACACACACACGTCTCTTCTATGAATTCTAGTAGCTGTGGACTGCCAACTGAGTTCTCTCTTATTTTGAGGTCAAACACAGTAGGAGTAGAGATTGGTCAGGCTGTGTGACACACATGCGTGGGTACACACTCGCACACAGCGGGAGGTGAAAGTGGTCAGCTTGAACAGTCGAGCATGTAACAGTGCAACAGGCTTTGAACAGCCACGGTAGAGGAGTAATAGAGCTGAGTGTGTGGACAGCAGAAATACCACAGAGCTCGTACACAAATGACACAAACCTCAGCACCTCTTCAAGGTACTTTCAACATTTTACATTTAAAATCAGGAGAAATTTGGTGACTAGTAGCACATTTCTTTAGGGCATTGCAAGTACTCCTGGAACTTTCCTGTATGTTGGTCATAGATTATAATTTATCCACATCTGTTAAGTGAGAATATGATACCTTCTATTAATGTGTTTCTATGTGATGGTGTTTGCTCAGTCATAGAGATCTTTTGGTTTTATTAGAGGTGTAATGCAATGACACTATCTGTATTTGTATCTGTATTTGGATTTAAACCTAGGACATGGTTTAAATCCATAGTCTGTTTTTTAAATGAACCTTACCACTATGCTGCTGGAAACACTGGAAACGCCCAGAGGTAGAAATGGCAGCACTGTCAGTATGGTCTAAGAATCCTGTCTGTGACAGTTCCTCAACCTCAGCAACAGCACTCGAGTTTATAATTTGTCTCAACTAGACGTACAGGACTGTTTTTGTTTGTTTGTTTGTTTTAAAATCCAGCTCCTGCAGTTGCTTTTGTGCCCACAGTATTTCCTAACAAATTTAGTTGGAGCTATTTCCCAAAAATAAAAAGTAGTACTTATTTGTAGGTAAGTTGTTCATTCTAAGATGTACTCATGTTCGGTTACATACCTACTCTTTATTTTCTTATTTGGCTTCAAGTGCTGTGAACAGCAGGAGTAAATTGAGGCGTCCTACTACAAAGTGGATTTATGAAGCAGTAGGTCAGGGCCGTCAAACTCAAATTCTGCCTGGGCCACAGCAGCATTTTTTGTGAGACCATGAAGGGCCATAATCGAAGTCTATAATTGGTTTTATTTTTTTATTTTATTTATTTTTTTAATTTTTTTTACATATTTAATAAATTCTATTGACTAACATCAATAACACCATGATGTTTAAAAAAAAAGATTAATCTATAGGATTAATAGGAGGTTTCTATAGGAAAAAGAAAGCTAACAAAAACAATTAAAGTGTACGCCCTATTAGGTAATAATATTTATTATACTGATCATAATAAAAAGTGTAATTTTCCACTATTATTAAAGTTTTAAAAAAAATCTTTTTATCTTTTAATCTTCAGTGGAACTGTCATAAAGGTATTTATTGGCAACCTTATTAATATTGAGAGATTCTTTTGGATTGCTGCTGTCTGATACCAACTTGAAATATATGCGTGTGTCACACTTACCAGTTTAATTGTACATATCAGTTAAACAATCATGATTTTATTTTTATATTTCCTCATCCCACCGAAATTAGTTTCTGGACACGCCACACTAAGCACACCACACCACGTGTTTCTGAATGGCTTTAGATGCACAGCACATAGGAGTTGATTTTATCCTGAGTTTAAGACCACGGTCAAGACAGCCATGATAGAAACCGGAGTGCAAGTATGTACAGCAGTTTACGGTTAACTGCCCTTCAGATGGCTACTCTATGGATCTGCTGTGAATTCAGGATAGTGTGAGAATGTTGAGCAGTAGTGTACTGCGTGCCTTGTGTTTGATACATGTGCTTTAGAGGCGCAGTGTGGAGGTGTGGATGTGACATCTTCTCTTCTTTCACTGTCCAGGGTGCTGAAGGTCACAAAGACGCCAGTCACACAATGTAGTATGTGTGTGTTTCCAGTAGAGAGCAGTGTGCAGTGTCTGACCATAGACAATGCTGGGAAATGTGTTGAATGTGTCGCTGGGTAACTACCCCTGCTCAATTTAACTGGCTGTCTCTAAATTATTGCTCTTTCTCTTTAAATTTCATCTTTTCCTCATTTCCAGTCTCATGTCTGAAAAGCACATTGTTTCTCATCTAGTTCCATCTGGTGTAGAGGAATTGTTCGAATATAAAATGGAATCATGGCACATTTTCAATATTGTTCAGTAAACCTTCATCAATGGTTTTACTTTAAATGAACAAATTACACAATTTCAGCTTTGGGTACGCATTTTAAAACAGTTTATTGTACGCAGGGTTATTTTTATGTTATTTCCCAGTGATGGAAACTTGTTGCATGAATCTTGCAGATGTGCAGCTAATGCCATTGTTAGCAACTAGTCAAAATCACTTTTGCTTATGAAGGGGGATTGGAGAGGGTGTTTGGGGATGGGGTTCAGATTCATTCGTAGTATGAATTATTGCTCAAAAATACCCGAAAAGAGCAGTCTTTTTCTTTTTGATGTTTTGATGTACATTACATTAATGTAACATTCACTGTAAGTTCAACTTACATTAGCTAATGGTGATGATAAGTAGAAAGTGATTAAATAAAAAAATTTTTTTGTTTGTTTGTTTTTTTTTTGACTGGGTGCTCTCCTGCTTCTCTTACTGAAAATAAAAAAAACCTGCTTTTTTGTTGGGTCCCATGGGATCCCAGGCCTGTTGCGCACCTCTATCAGGGAGCTTGTAGTCAATGGTGAATTACCTGTGGTACCCATAAAGAAAAAAGTGTATGTGTTTGTACGGATGCTCATTTGAATGAGACTAACGGAAATAAACTAATTATCTCCTATGTGCTTCTCATTTCCTACACTGCCCAGGGTATGTAGTATATATAATTTACTGTGACAGATATAGAAAGAGATAGGGAGGTAGGATGGAGGAGAGGAAAAGAGACATGTTCTAAAACACTAAACACAAAACATAAGGCATGCAACTGAAAATAAGAGAAATCATACAGTCAGGTCCATAAATATTGGGACATCGACACAATTCTAACATTTTTGGCTCTATACACCACCACAAT
>CM075004.1:12516431-12539294 GCA_037576675.1 Pangasius sanitwongsei | reverse complement strand
TTTTGAGAACATGGGCTCCAGACTTCAGGCAGTCATTGACTGCAAAGGATTTTCATCCAAGTATTAAAATTATGGTTCAATCACATCTTGATTTTTTTTTTTTTTTTTTTCAAACTCATTGTGGTGGTGTATAAAGGCAAAATCACAAAAACTCCATCATTGTCCAAATACTTCCGGACCTAACTGTATGTATGTGAACAGAAAAAAACACAAATAATTAATAATATATTTATTAGATAATGAATACATATAAAAAAGCATTTATCCAGTAATTTTATTTGCATAGTGCATAATGGACAGTGGGCCGAAGATAAATGACGATCATTATTATGGAGACAGTGTATTTCTGAAGCTGTATGATGAAATGCACCCACTGATGCTGTGGCATTTAAATGAGATTATAGAACTACACAGTCTAGACGGTGTCTGCCTCAGAGAGTGCAAGGTTGAATATCACAGATTTAACCTGCACTTTGTTAATTCATGCGTTATGAAACTGACTTTGTGTGTCCTAGAGAGTCACTCCTCCAGTACTGTGGTTATAATTTAACTCTGCCCGTTTGGCTGAATGATAAGCAAGTGGGTTTAGGAATGTCATAGTGTTCCACAGTCCTGATTGAAGTTTACTTCAAAATAAAACGTTACTATATGTGCATGCTTCTAAGATTTTTTTCCACATGTATGGTAGATGACATGATATTAGAATTCAGAGCTGAATTTGATTCTTAAATCTTACACCGATCAGCCATAACATTTAAACCATTAAATAGGAATTATAAAGCTGTCAACATGCTGGTTTCTTTTAAAATATCTTTATGGTGATGAACTGACGTATATGAGTTGTGTAGAGTATACAATATGTGTATATCATGTGTGGAGTCAGACCAACAGTCAGACCAACTGCAGTAAAAATAAGGCAAAAATGGCTCAGTTCGTAGACTGCAGGAATTGGGGAGGGTTTTCGAGAGAAAGCCTGCATCCAAGCATTGTTTGCACTCGTTTTCGCCGCTGTTCACTACCATGATTTTGAAAGACTGTGTCCAGATGTGTATTTCCAATAGATATTCTGTCTGGTATGAGAATAATAGTTTAGTAATGACTATAAAGTATTTGAGATATCTACAATGAGACTAGTGGGACAGGTATGTATTTAGGAGATGGAGAAATGCACATCTGGACCCGCTGTTTAAGAGTTTAAGAGGTTAAACATAGTCAGTGTAAAAAATACATGAATAATACTGGGTGTAACACATTCACATGCATGGACTATACAATAATCCCCTGTGGACACAATACACGTGCTGATATTGGTACCAGAGTTTGTTATTTAAGCAGTATCGCACAAACAATAGTGTGGTTATACTGAATATCGGCGCAGTTGTGACTTGGCCATATCTAATCACAGCCGTGCCGATATTCAGCATAACAGCACGATTGCAAGTGCAGTATTGCTTTTCTAAAACAGTTCTATAAACAAGAAATTAATATAGAGTAACCTACATTTCAGACAGAATATGGACAAATGTTTTGTTTATTTTTGCTCCGCTAGCAGAAATAGATCGCGCTGCACTCACTGATAGCCTGTCGGCTAGCTGGCTAACTTGAACCAGAACTAACTGACGTATAATAGCAATTATCATCTCTAATCATCTCTAGAAGAAAATGGTTTCTGTCCACCTCTAATACTGAAATGATGAATTTACGTAATTTATATATTTGCAATTCTAGCATTATGAGACATGTTTAAATAACGTGTTGACCTATGAGTGCAGTTTATGATAGGGAATAGTTTGTGTTTTTCTTGTGCTCTGTTTCTTTCTGAATAACCTTTAGGCTACATCTGTTAACTATAATCCACCTTTATGCACTAGTTGTGCAGAGTTGCTTTGTTTATGGGGATATGTTGATATGTTGATATGTACATTGTGAGCTATCAGCCCAGTACGTGAGGGATGCAGGCACTGCGGGTGGTTTATGGACATAGAAGAAGAAAAGGACAGAACAAGTGTGCAGTCACCTTCAGGGTGGAGACGTCACAGTGATCTGATTTATGCTGACCTGAGTGAGCAAGATTCAGCTCTGATGGAATCAACATCTGTGTCAATAGAGGACGATGGACATGTTGTTGTTACCAGGGCACAGTGAGGACACACCACCTAGACAGTGATATTGACAGACTTTCTGCTGAGTTGTTGTTCATGTAAATACTCAAATGTGCTTTAGCTGGTAAGTTCACAGTGTTGCAAAGTTGAGGTTGACTGATAGTTTATCGTTAGTGAGAGATGGACCTGTGTTGAAAGTGGTTCTGTCAGGATTTCTTCCTCATGTAGCAGCCAAGAATAAATCTGCAACATCTGATGATGTGAATACAAAGGGTTTCATCACATTCTCACTGAAATGACAGTTTTGCAGTTAAATGACATTTGTGGTCCACCAGTTAAAAACATAATGTCAATTCTACAAAGATGATGCGTTTTTAAAAAAATTATTTTTCTTTGAATTTCAATAACACAACAATGGTACCAGGATCTCAGACAGCATGTACAACATTCACTAGCTTACACTCCCTACACACAATCTAGGTAGGAACAGAGCATATTAGAGAAAGAAAAAACAAACAAACAAACAAATAAATACATAACAATTTTGATATATCAATAAAGGTGCAATAGTGCATGGAATAAAACAATCTTTTTCTTCATTAATAAAGTCCCAAAGAGAAGATCAGAAGTTCTGTGATGAAGATCATTCGTAAGTTTTTCTAACAGCAAAAGAGTAGCAGCCTGACTCATCCAAATTTTGACAGATGGTATCTGTGAAGTTGACCACAACAACAGTATACATGTTTTTAGCCAGAAAAGTACAAAAGTTCAGTACATGCTCATCATCACAGTTAAGATTTACAACAATACAATTCAAAAGAAATATAATCAGAGACATGGTAAAGGTCTTTCCAGTAATTTTTTTGTATAATTTTGTGAATCTCTTTCCAGTAGGTCTTATTTATGCATCACAATATCAGTGGCTGCTTTACACTTAAAATTGTGAGGTGTTGGGGAAAATTTGATGATACTTTTAAATCCTCTGGTGATGTCCTTCCTTTGTCCGTTTCAAGGTCAGTATTCTCCTCATGTGTGGTGCCACAAGTTTGAATTTCCATTAGTTGGAAGCAATGCTCTATTTTCCCCATGGCTGAGACCACTGTGAGAGGAGCTGTGACCCAGGAAATCCACTTCTCCCTGACTGGAAGGCAATGAGTTGAGCTCCATGCACCTGCTGGTAGCCACAGACACCAGTATGACTGAACACACGCCTCTCCCTCACCCCTCTGGA
Source organism: Pangasius sanitwongsei (assembly GCA_037576675.1). NCBI lineage: Eukaryota > Metazoa > Chordata > Actinopteri > Siluriformes > Pangasiidae > Pangasius > Pangasius sanitwongsei. The sequence continues at coordinate 12,535,961 of CM075004.1, read as the reverse complement.
GAGGGAAAGACCTGGAGAGAGAGAGGGAGGGCAGTGAAGGACGAACACAGAGGCACAGGTGCAGGACATGAGCAGACTGATTCAGACTGTCACACCGAGAGAAAGAAAAAGAGAGAGACAGAGAATAACGGAAGTGCTTGTAGCTGTGCTGGTTTGAAGATCCTTGTCTATCACAGACTATGTCTTATAGGAAGAGGAGCTTCACTTTTGGGGCCTATGGAGGGTAAGAGTGAGAATTTGAGTGTATGTGTGTTTTTGAGCATTATGAAATAGCAGATGTGTAATACAGCTTATAAATATTGTCAGAAAGCTGCACTGAATCTGTGCATGTTTTTCAATTGAAAACTTTTTTTTTTCTTGCTTCTGACTAAATTACTGCTGGCGCAGTCTGTTACTGAGGCCAAACAAGACAGCATGTCCTCTTAATGTCTGCAGGCATGCCATTAATGAGTGTCTGCCCTCCTCAATTGAGCACTAATATATGCTCAACAAGGTCCTACCACTTGGAGAGGAGAACAGAAAATTGTGCTTTAGCCAGTGAGCAGAACACTGTGTTCAGGGCTGTCATTCCTAAAAATCAGATAATCACCCCCGGGAAAAGTTCTCCCAAGTTACCTTGCTTCTACTTTCTTTTGCTGCCTTATTTTATTTTTTGAGTTCGCAAGTTGGACATTAATAGATTGTAAAGTGACTGGCCCGTATACTGCAGATCTGCTGTCAGGATTTTGTCATGTGCTACATCATCAGGTTACAAACACAACCAGTCAGCAGCACTTGGGGTAAATACGGGCCATTAGTCACAAACTCAGCCACATTTGAGAAACTTACACTGCAGCACTATTTGTTTACCTTCTCAGAAATATTATAGAGGTTTTATGCTCTGCATTTTCTTATCATCGTATTTGAAACTTTTATGCAGTTGGAGAATGTATTTAAAAATTGCATAATAGAGATAAGGTTATCATATTTTAATCAAATGTATTAGCAGTGTAAACAACATTTATGGAAATAGATGCCATGCCTCCAGCAGGAATGTGTGTGTGGATTAAAGATGAAGCATTTAAAATTATGCCTTTGTTTTGTTACACTTTCACTCTCAGGTCAGAATAACCAGAATATAACTGCTATAATATATAGTATATACTTTAGAATGAGTGTAATGTAGTGCCACTATCTGTGTCTGTATCTGCATCTGTTTAGTACTCCAAATATCTGTATCAGTAAATCCACAAAGTAAATCTAACATGGACATGCCCTAAATTGTAAAAAAAAAAAAAAAAAAAAAAAAAAAAATCGTTTTTTTTCTCTTAAAAAAATGTATATATGAACCCAACCACTGTGCAACCCTGGAAAACAACTCGTCAGAGGTAGAAGTGCTAGTACTGTCAGGATGATCTGTGAATTCTGGCTCTGACAGTTCCTCAACCTCAGCTACATCACTCAAGTTCATAATTGGTCTCAACTAGAGATATGTGCAGGATTTTATTTTTTTTTTAACTTCTGCTCACTCAGTTATTATTTTCGTTTGTACCTGCTGCAATATTTTGTAATGAATTTAAGTGAGTGACTCAGGCTTTTCATTAGAGACCAATGAAAAATTAAATCCAGCAGAGACCAATTAGCTCCTTCTTTATGAAACAGAGGAAATTGCCATTAACAGATAATGAGCTGTTTATTTGATATATGCATATAAATGGTTATGCCTTAATGGCTGTTTTTTGGCATTTTATTCATTAACACACACCAAGCTAAATTTTTCTCATACTGAATTTTCTTTAAGTCTTAATTTCTTCTTTTACCTTGGGATGAGCACACTGAAATCATGAAATCATGTGATAGTCATGCTAAACACATACTGTAGGTGGCTCAGTGTATGTGTGACAGAGAGAGTGATTGTTTTTGTATCATATTGCTTTCACCCTGAGATCACTGACTATACAGCAGTTACACATATGACCTACCCATGTAGTGTTTCTTCACAGTTCGGTTCCATAAATGAGGGCTTTTGATGTTATGCTGACATTTCCAGTGACTTAGTATATATGAGGGTGTGAGCTTTTCACCCGGCCACACTCTCAGGACTGATGTTTTGAAATTTTCATACACAAAGACTTTTAGTATCATATCTTTTTTTTGTATTATTTGACACTCACAAATGAAGAACAAATTTTTATAGACCAGCTCATGAGAGCTGAAAATCGAAGCTAGTTCTGGCTAGCTAGTTTTGCTAATCAGGCATGAACCCATTGAACATTTCTGCTTGCATCTAGAGGTGGGCTGTTTTATCTGTGCTGTTGACACAACAGTGACTCTTTTTATCCCATGTCAGCAAGATCCATGTGAACACACAGTGTTTGATTGATACTGTTCTCTTCCTGAGGGGCTCTGACATTTGGACTACAGAAGGCAGGGTTAGCAGAATGAGAAACATTTCCTGTCGGCTGATCTGCGGTCAGTGAGCTGGGCTCAGATATAATGTTTTGGATTAGGACATAGACAAGGCAAATTGATCAGCGACTTAACAACGATTTCTGTTCCTAGCATGAGATTTAAACAATCATTCAAGGATTGAACAATAAAAAAGTGTTTCAAACTTGCAGAAAGTCCTTTGCGATGGAGAGATGGAGAGGAGAAATGTCTTACAGTATAACACCTGTTTCATTTGCCCATGGAGGTGCATTCAGTTGTGCCAAACAGCAAACCAAGCTCGTCCTAGGTACACTACATTAGGTGCATTAGGTACTACCAAAAGTATGTGACCATCACACCCATATGTGCTTGTTGAACATCCCATTCCAGATTTAGTCCCCCTTTGCTGTTTTAATAACATCCACTCTTCTTTGAAGACTTTTCACTAGATTTTGCAGCATGGTTGTGGGGATTTGCCCATTTGGCTACACGAGCATTAGTGAGGTCAGGCACTGATGTTGGTGAGGAGGCCTGGGGTGCAGTTAGTGTTCTAGTTCATCCCAAAGGTGTTCAGTGGGGTTGAGGTCAGGGCTCTGTGCAGGCCAGTTGAGTTCTTCCACTCCAACATTGGTAAACCTTATTTTCATGGACCTCACTTGGGTCCAGTCATGTCCAGTTTTGGGCCCCTTAGATCCAATGAAGAGAAATCTTAATTGTAGACATTTATGTGATTCCAGCGTTGTGGCAACAGTTTGTGGAAGACCCACATATGTGTGTGGTGGTCAGGTGTCCACAAACTTTTGGCCATATAGTGTATAAATTGTATAGGCTCACCCTCAATACATGACATCAAGGACATACAAGGGCTTTTGTTGTTTCCACTGTTCCACAGACGCACGGTGCGGCCACGGGTAGTGTTACTGTCTCACAGCTCGAGGATTCCCAGTCCCATCGTGAACTCGGGTAACTGTTTGGACGGACTTCCGCATGCTCTCTCTGTGTTTCTGGGAGGTGTTTTCTCCCATCTACCGTAAACATAGCAGTAGATAGATTGGCTACTCTTAATTGCCCTTAGGTGTTATTGAGTGTGTAAATATGTGGGAGAATGTTGCCTGTAGCTTGAATATTTAAAGCAGTGGAATCAAAAGCCTACTTTATTCTAACTTTATAACTTAATTCCAAAACCATTTTAAAAAGTCTGAGGAAGATGAATATCACAACAGAGTAGAGCAGTCTATTCAGATATGCTTAGAGCAGCTGAAACACTTTTCTCATAACTTTCCTCATAATTGGTTCATTCTCATTAGTGTTCTTGGCCTTGGATGAACGGCTCAATATTTCATGGCTGATTTAAGTAGAGCAGTGTACTGTAGTGAGTACAAACTAACAGGATTAAATATTAAACTTCTCAGGCATGACTTTGCACATTGTAATAAATAAAAATGTAACATTAAAGTTTTTTCAATTAAATATGCACAATAAGGATGACCTTCAGTGCTTTCTCATCATAAAACACCTAGTTAACCTTACACGCTTGCCTACATTATAGGCTTAACTATTAGGTGCCTGGGGGTAATAAGTCTGTTGGCACTAGATTAACTAACCTTTAACAGAAGGGGCATAGGGTTTAAGGGGGAAAATATTTATTTTTAATTGTTTGTGTTCTGTAAAGTATATATTATTTTTGTTCCTAAAGCAATGTATTTATTGTCTTTGCAGAGTGGACAAAACTTTCTCCAAGGCTAGAGGTCTATGGTAAGACAGCTTCTTATATATCTCAATATGATTATAAGATCATATAAGATATAATATACTGTATATCAGTTTGCCAGTAATAATAAGGTTCGACAAATGTATTAACATTGTTGGAAACCATGCTGATAAAATGTGGATAATGCGTTATCATTTATTATAAAAAGAAATCTTTATGCAATCTGTATGAATTTGATGCTGTTTTGCGAAACCTCCATCATTAACACGTATTTGCTTGTGAATGCAGTATATTTATACAGTGCACTTGTGCTCTCTGGGATGCCTGAGGCATTGCCTGGAATAGATCTTCTTGTATTTTATCTATTATGATGATAGGATGAAAGCTTAACACAGTTGTGCCACTCAGGAGGCCACAGGTCAATTTATTTTAATATCTTTAATTTGAGAACGTCCATGTTATTTGCATATGGAAAAGTGACTACTTCCCTAATAACATTTAACAGAAGCACTTCATTTGACTAAGTTTAGGGACGATGTGAGAAAAACATTGCCTGTGTAGGTGAAAGTAATCCTCTTGATTAATTGTAAAATTATGTTAGATGAATGAAGTGCCTCTGTTAAATGGAATTATGGTAGGATCTACTGTGTGTATTTCTGTGTGTATCACCTCAGATAAACCTAGTAGCAAATGCCATGCTAATGAAAGCAAATACCTAAGAGACAACTCATTTTTCCCCCTGCCTATTTCTCACAGACTGTAACACACACACACACACACATTCAGACGTAAAGAGTTGTTCAACTGTGTGCTGAGATTAGCATCAGTTTGAAGCATAATGACAGTCTGTCGGTTTTGAAGCCCGCCTGTGTTTTCCTTTGGGTGAACGAATATCCCAGACTCATTAAAAGTTTCACTCTTTACAATTTTTTTGGAGAGTGGGGACTGTGTAGTTTATAACCTATGCTATACACTCACCGACCACTTTATTAGGAATTCATGCAATTATCCAATCAGCCAATTATGTGCACCGCTGTACATAAAGTTAAAGTTCAGTTAAAGTTCACATCAGACATCAGAACTGGGGAAAAATGTGATCTCAGTAACTTTGACCGTGGCTTGTTGGTGCCAGATGTCCAGGCGATGTTTTTTTAACCTTGAGCTGCCCAGCTTCAGTGAGCTTGTTCCCACTCAGATTCTTGTCCTTGGTTGACAGGAGTGAAACCTGATGTGGTCTCCTGCTGTAGTAGTCCGTCCACCTCAAGGTTTGACGTGTGTTGTGTCTCCTGAGATGCTTTTCTGCTCACCACGGTTGAAAATTGGTTTGATTTACTGTAGATTTCCTGTCAGCTTGAAGCAGTCTGGCCATTCTCCTCTGATCTCTCTCATCAACAAGGAGTTTCCACTCACAGAACTATAGCTCACTGGATGTTTTTTCTTTTCGCACAGTTGTGTGTAAACTTTAGAGGCTGTTACGCATGAAAATCACAGTTTCTGAAATACTCAAACTAGCCTCTTTGGCTCCAACACCCATACCACAGTCAAAGCCACTGAGACCAAAACTTTCCCCCATTCTGATGTTATGAACATTAAGTGAAGCTCTGAATCTCAATGATTCATGATTTTATGCATTGCACTGTTGCCAAATGATTGGTTGATTGGATAATTGCATGAATGTATAGGTGTTCCTATTAAAGTGAAAATCAAACTATACCTTTTTGTTACTGAGGTTAAGGTTAGGGTTAGATTTAGGTGCAGGAATATCATTTATCTTCTGCATTATAATTATGTCAGTGGAAGGTCCTCACAGAGATTGTAAGACAATGTGTTTGTGTGCGTTTTATTGGCTTTGACTTAAGTTGAAATCATTTAATCAATTAAATAACTTGGCCAACTAGGTAGAAGATTATTTTCAAAATCCTTGTATCCAAATAAAATTGATCTTAAGTCACTGTAAGAAGCGTTGAAATATTACTGAAATCAAAGCTTTGTTAAGACACCAATTTCCACCCCTAATGTCATCAAATGTGTCACACTGAAAGCGGAGCCTGTGTGACACAAAACAGAACTGTGACATTATCTTTCTCTCTGTGTGTCACTCCAACACACTGCCAGGAAACATATGACAAAAAAGTGATGTCATTTTAACACTTTCCCTGAATAAATGGTCCTATAGTCACGATTAGTTTTAAAAAGCACAATGCTCTTATGATTACCCCATTCAGATCAGTCTTACTCATCTGTCTGCCTTTCTGTTTAAGGCATAATTTCCCTCCTCTTTCCTCTGAATCACAGACCTCAGCGTGACCGACGCTACTTCAGCCGTGGGCCAGCTGATTAGCTGTCTCGACTGAGTGGGTCTGGGACAAAGCTCTGGGGACATTTATTAACATTAGGACTATTACTCTTCTTTGTCTGTTGCATAACTGCACATGAACAAGTTATACTTGTCTGTGTAAGTAAGTAGTGGGAGAAGATCTATCAGTGAGACTAAAACCCACTATGTGTTAACAATACTTGTTTAAGAGAGGACAGATTATGCCAAAATGAATAATGAAGAAGAGAATAAATAAATGACTTAATAAATCAATAAATCAAATTAGCAGAAAGTTATGTTTATTTTATTGATTTCAGTTTTATTTATGACTTAATTTTTTTCATTGTACAATTCATTTATTTACTCACTTCTGCATTTATTATTATATATTTTTATATTTGATTTTTTTTGTGTCTTGTATTTCTATTCATTTTTTTCTGTATTCTTTTGTTTATTTTGTTTCCTGTATTAATTTATTTCTGTATTTTTTCATCCATATGGTAATGTGGTGGAAGTGCTTTTCAAGTTCAGGCACAGCAATCAAGCCCAGAATAGGAGAGTGGGAGAGGGACAGGGAGCGTATGGTTGAGGAGGCAGTGTCGGCCATACAGAGCTTTTGATTACAGGATTGATTAGGGTTTGCTGGTGGAGATGGTGATAGGATCTTCCACATGATTTCATGACATTTATGTCATCATGTTGATGTGGTACATTGTGCAGTCAGAGACATGTGTGGTTCAGCTTGTTTAGCTAGCCAGTGCACACAACTTTGAACCTACAACGTTAAAAAAAAAACACAACTCATTCAAATAGATACAGTGAATTATTTTTCAGAACATACAGCAGATATACGTGTTTCACATTTCAGCCTGTAGAAGTGCTGGAGCAGATGTGCACCCACACAGTGGTTAATATTCAAACTTTATGACTGAAACTGCCACTGAGCACAGGAGAGAGCATCTGACTGGATTAATGAACTTTGTTTGATCATATACAATAAAAGGAAAACCTCAGTGACATCACTTTCACTGCTGTACTGTTTTGGCACGGTACATGTCAGGGGTTTGGGAACCAACTCATTCATAAGCCTTAAATCACACAGTAAACATGTCAACAGTGTACCTGAATTATGCTCCTGTGTGTTTGTCCTGTTAGAAACAGAAGATGGAAGAGCAGAATTTCATGTGAATTTCATAGTGTCAGCTTGCAGACCACTAAAGGATCAACCGCTGCATCAGTGCAGCGAACTGCTAGCCAGCACTACTACATGAAGGAGTAAATAAATTTGAATTTTCTACCAGTTCAGTCATCTTCCTCACATCTCTGACTGTCTGCTCTGATGTGCTTCACATTCAAAACAGCCAGCATACACAATCGATCTGTGGATCTGATATCAATCAGCCAGTGGGAATAAGGAGAGAGGATGATACGCTTGATTGACAGCTGCCTCATTAGTGTAAGGACAAGGAAATAAAGAAATAGAAAAAAATAAAGAAGAAATAAAAATATTCATGAATAAGCAAACAGAAAGGGCACAGTAGCTTAGGGGTTTAGCAATGTTGCCTCGCACCTCCAGGGTTGGGTGTTCGAATCTTTCCTCCAGCCTGTGTGAGTGGAGTTTGCGTGTTCTACCTGTGCTTCGGGATTTTCCTCCAGGTACTCCGGCTTCCTCCCCCAGTCCAAAGACATGCCGATTGGCATTTCTAAATTGTCCATAGTGTGTGTGGGATTGTGCCCTGAGATATAACTCTCATGTGACCTTTACACTAGACCCACTCTTGTTTCTTCTCCATGCACTCTTTGTTCAGAAGGAGCACTATATACACGGCAAATATTACTGATGCACCTGAACTGTTCTTGTTAATGGGTCTTATAATGGGACTTTTAGCCCAGATATTCTATTTTATGATGTGAACACTAATAGAAATACTTTGATTAATCTCACTCCCATTATGTATAATAGTGTGTGAAACTATAAGACAGTAGCATTAATAATTCAGTGTGTATGAACAATGAACAATTGTTTCTCTCATCTAGAATTATTTGAATGACCTCATTGTTTGATTATAATTCGTGAATTGACCATTGGAATTGGATATTCATGGCAAAGTTAATTGATTACTGTCTTCATGCTGCTTACAGCAGACCTTGCAAGAACATCTGTGGTTTTTCATATTTATGTAATCAGTATTATTCTCCAGTTCTCATTATTCATTAAACCTGTTACCTGTGTGTGTGTCTTATGGAGCAGCTGGAGTATTTTATCAGTCTATTTAGAGGTCCCTATAGGATGTAGAGCACAGTTTATTAGTTGCTAGATCTGTATACCTAATAAACTGGATATTGGATATGTGGCTGTTGAGGGGGGAGGGTGGGGGGGCTGGCTATGCAGTGGGGGGGGGGGGGGTTGTCAGACACAAAGGCTGACGGTTCTAAAGTTCAGGTCTTTCAATTGATTGTTTCATTGCTACATTATTTTGACAACCAGAATAAATACAATCATAATACAGTACTGTCAAAAGAATAGTTACACAACCTGTACTGTAGTTTAACTGGAGACTCAAGAAGGCCTGAGTTTACAGTTTACAAACAAGCATTAGTCATTACCATGTTCACTTTTTTCAAACATGAAACCCCTCTCTGTACAAACACACTCATATCACGACCAAAATGAACTATTACTATCAAAACACCACAAACACTTCTCAAAATCACGTCTCTACTGAAAAAAGGTCATTGAGGTGACTTGATTCAAATGTGTCCATCGGTTTCACATGAATTAATTGAGTTATGTTAGCACAGTTAGATTTTGTGCATCCGAACTTGATTTGATCACATAAGTCCTGGAATAAAATCAAATACTGCAAACTCACCCAAACTCAAGATCAAACCCAAATCCGGTGTTGTGAAGCAGCAACATTACCAACTACAGTATCATGCCACACCTGATTTACTCAGGTTAATTCATTACTTCCTGTGAGTGCCAACATCCTCGCAAGATTTTATAATCACGTTAATACTATGTGAATTGATCACTTACGCTACAAAATTCAAGCTAGTAGAATATACATTAGTTTAAATTAAATTTAGCATATACATTGAAATCATGTTTTGAAGAGAAACTTAATATTTTTATGTAAACTATATGTAATATGTCCTCTGACAGTAGTTCAGGCTGTAATAATAAATGACAGGTTTATATTAATGCGCTCATTTTAATGTCATCTATAGTAGCAGCTCACTCACAGGGAATGACAGCTTCTTGTATGGCAGACGCTCCTCAAAGTCTAAGGTTAAAAATAAACAGATAAATAAGTGTTCGTTTTTAATGTGATGTTTTCTGTAAGATGTTTATTTAACATTTATGGGAGGAGCCTCAGGTATAAGCGCTTTGTAACAGTCAGTAAGTTTCCACCACAGATCATCTTCAAGAGAGAGGACTTTGCTATTTCCGGTTTCTCTGTAACATAAGCTGCAAGACAAAAGTCTTATTAAGAGAAAGACAAAAGAAAAATGGGGAAGGAATGACTGTTTATGGCAGCTATAATGTAAGTAATAACAGGAACTAACTTGTCTCATGTATGTTGCACAACGTTAACCATAACAATAAATGGTTAAAAAGCGTTCATTAAAAAAAAACAAACTTGTAATCATTGCCAAATTGCTATTTTATAAGAGCAGTGATACACTTCAGGATTGTTCTCTTATACAAAATAAATTCACTTCAGGGTGGTAACGTCTCAAACCGTCATGGATTCTTTTTCTATAACACCATTTTGTATTTTATCCTTTGCATACTGATGATCTAATAAAATTAATATTTGCATTGCAGTTATTGATTTTCATGCGGTTGATATTTTACTTTCAGTTACAAACAGACTGGTACATCATGAATTCTAACAGTAACAAAAACTGATTTGATCATCAACTTTCCATCTATTCTGTTTTTAAGTGATAGTAAATAATGTAGGAGGAAAACTGACTCCATTCTGAATGAAGTGTAAATCAGCATGTGACTGCAAAATAACTAGCTGCCCTGCATGGTCGCTTACCTGTTTCATTACAGACATCAAGAGTTTACTGGAGTTATGTTTCTAAAATACTGAGCATTTAATGTTCATCTAAGATTACTCAACCGAGCACCTTTCATGCTTGTTTTTAACCAATTTGTTAAAGCTAGAATGTACATTGTTTTACAAAGACAAACAAAATGACAATGTTAAACACAACAAAGTGAATAAATAGACCCAATTTTACAAGTAATGAAGCATTTAGTATAGTCCTTCCTTCACTGTCCTCAAGTGGAGTTAAACTGTTCGATTGCTGCTGAAAGAGTGGAAAGAGGCAGACACTGGAGGGGTGTTTGTGGTGTGTGTGTGTGTGTGTGATGAACAAGAAAGATAAGACAGCCAGGCCTGAATGTTGGATCTGCCCTTCATTAGTAGGACTTTCGATTATGACTGTAATCATTATATCTGCTCAGCATGTCTCCTTTCATGAACTAGCTCACACACATTATATATGAAGCTAAGGCTAACGAGAGTGTTTTAGTCTTATTACTGGCATGGCTTATGTTTTTGGCTCATTAGACTTAATGTTAAAGCATGTTTCAGAAATAAACTGGCTATGGGAAATGAGGCCTGGGTTACATGCACTGACTACATTATTGAACGTTAAATGTTTCAAATAACCAGATGTGCTGTGCCCTAATAAGAGAGAAGACAGTAAGTGCTCTGTAACGGAAAAGTAATACCTTACACCTGGTTTCCCTATCATCATAAAATAGTCCAATTAAGCTGTAACAATCCATGTGGCAGGATATGACCCTAACATAGCAAAATGTACAGATATTGCAGTGCTAACATTTGTTCTGAAGACAAATAATACAATCTTCCCCCTCATTTTAAGAACTTTAGTTAATGATCTTACCATTGGTGCCAACATCTAAGATTTATCCATAGCGTTTTGGCGGTTTTGGCCAGCTACAGCAAAGCAGGAGACAACAGAAACTACACTTTTCTGCTTTCTCAGCTAGATGCAAATAAAATTCATCTAGCTGGAAAAGGAAGTTCACTGGAGGGGAAAGAACATATAATTTGAAAGACAAGGATTTGCTTCTGGTAGTGATTACTTTCACTTTGTGGCATGCTGACGTCATCTAGATGAACTTTGACCTGTGAATTCACAAGCCTTGGTCTTGTGAGGCAACAGAGCACAATAAGTTGGGACTGTGGGCTTTTATTATAAAGTAGCAGTCATAAAGGGCTCTTGCCTCAGTGTTTTTTATTTCTTTATTTATTTTAACTGCTGCTTGGTTAACCCTTTGGTCTTTCACATACCATCAGGACTGGCTAGTGAAAATCTGGTGTGGCAGTGGCTTAGACACCCACCAGGACATAGTGTTAAGCCATTCACCTCGATGTTATTCCATAATCAGTTTGTCTACATGCTGCCAAAAAAGTCTGGTTGGATCTGAGTGTATTTTGCATTTTTTTCACAGGGTGAATTATGCTGTGTGTCACCTTTTAATCTTTCAATATGTAGACTTAATTTTCATTATTTAAAATTATTAAATATTTTGTGCTCCTAGTTAATTGATTTGTTCAGTATTTTCCTGTCATGTCAGTAATAAATGCGTAAAGGCCATTTTTTCTGTATACTGATGGTCAGATCAACAAAAAAATCAACACTATATATATTTACAGTATATTAGAAAGATGTGCAGTCTATCTGACACTGTATTAACTGCAGTGAGTGTATATGCTTAGCTGGTAGCTTAAAATCCAAATGTTTCTGCAGCTAACAGTTAAATATTAGTTTGAAGAATAAATGTTTTATTATTTATGCTGTTATCATGGAGCCGTCCCGTCCACAGACGCTCCCTAGGGTTTTTGTGGTAATTGTTTTTTCTCTCTGCCTGCTAGGATTATCTTGTTAGCAATGTTGGCAGCTCTGTGCTTCTCTTTTCTGTCTGCTTTCTCTTTTGTTAGTTACTTTAGCCCTCAGGGTAGGGTAGCGTTTGTCCACCTGACACCGGCTCCAGACCCACCTGCCTGAAGTAACGTTATGAGCAATGAGCGACAATACTTAGAAACAGGTTTGGCCTCTCTGTCACTCTCATCTGACTGAATGAGCCAACAAACAATAAACCCAGCAATCAGGTACCAGTCTCTGGAGTCTCTCGCACTGAAGTGCAGACAGAGAAATCTAATTTAAAACTGAGTTAATGTAAAGAAGCGCATCCTGGTTTTCTGTCTCTGACCTGTGTCGAGTCTGGATGATGTTGGGGTCCAGGAGAAGGAACACGATTACCAAGAGGTTCAGCCTGCCACGAGTGGTCCTGCTTAAAATCAATCTGTGGTAAGACCAGAGAAGAAAGAAGGAATCAAATTAGCATGTCTTTGCAGTGAGGTCTGGCAGTGTGTCAGCATAGTGTATAAGACTTTTTTGGTGGAGATGCAGTGGAGTTTTAGCTGTGGACAATTATGGATGTCTTGGTGCCTTCAGTTGTGGTTAAGGAAATTAAGATTGCATTCATAGTTGAAACCTACTTTTAGTTAGAGCTCGGGATCAGTATCGGGCAGAAACCAGCAAAAACAGTGTATCGGAAATCAGAAAAAAAAGAAAGAATTTAATCCGATCCTGTGACAAAAGATTGGAATTGGAAAAGATTTTTTTGGAACTTGAAATATTTACATATAAAGTGACATGATTGTATTTTTATGATTGATTTTATTATATTTATACTTCATACTTTATTATATTTATTATATTTGCCATGTAAGTGTAAGAATTTAACTGAATGAAAAGCTACGGTTTTGGGTAAATCAAGTTTTTATGTTTTTTTTGTTTTTTTTTTGCTTCCAAAGGTATCATTATAAAGCTTAGTAGAATTTTTTTTTATAAGCAATATTTTAAGTTATGTGACTAAGGGAAAAGGAGATTTTTGCCTCAGTTTTGATTTTGCCCGTGTGTTAAACCCTGACTCTTTGTAGGGTCTGGGGTGTTTGTTCTGTGATGCTGGATTTCCTGAGGTGGTTTGGAGCCTGGGAAAATTCTGCACTCTACAATCACGTTAAAGTAGAGTAAAGGATAGAGGATACATTAGAAGACTGAGAGGTAGTCAAACTGTAGTCAGATTTTAAAAGGACTGTGGCTTGAATTACACACACACACTCAGTGCTGTCGGTAGTAGTGCATACTTAGGCGGGGGTAATGGTGCCACAAGAAATGAAAAAAATCCTCTAAAAAAGCAAAAAGGAGTCAGATTGTAAATTAGATATATGCACTATGATATAGACACTATGCTCTCCTAGTGAGACAGTTCACAAAGAGGAAGGAGGAGAGAGAGAGAGTGTGAAAGAGAGAGAGGCAGTTCTATATTTCATCTATCCTTTAGTTGTCCACAGATTGCTCACTGTTGATTTGTGCTCTCTCAGCCACAGTAAGTATCTTCTCTCTCTCTCCCTCTCTCTCTCTCTCTCTCTCTCGTGAGAGCAGATGTTAGTGTTTAGCAGTGGTGTAAATAGTTAGTCAGTCTGCAGTATTGAAATAGTTAATGAACAAGATATGTTAAGTGAGTGTATGCTACACTGTTTAGTCTTTGAGAAGCATTTTATTTTTTGTTACTTACATGTGTGTAGTTTACAGGAACTTTTGTGTGGCTGCATATTAAGCCTAAGTTTTTGTGTAGTTGTAATTAATGAGCACATTATTCTTTAACTGAAGTACAACGAGGCTCATACGAAAAGATATGTATTTATGAGTGTTAGTGTGAACCCATCCAGGGAGTTTAAAGGGTTAATCCACATGTGCATATCTGCAGTATGTTGCAATCAGAAACACAAAAATGATCTCTATTCTTTGGTCTTTATTTCTTTCTCTCTCTCTCTTTGGAGAGTATCGTAGCAAATGGTGCAGTGATTTTATCATGACACACACCCACACACTGCTCAGGTACGCACACTCATGTCTCACATATCTCACTGCTAATTCATTTTAGCACAATTCCAATCATTTATATGAGCAGGTACTGCTGACAGAGGTCCTCAGAGTAGCACTGCTTTGCATAGACTGTATTTTGTGAAGGACTCAAATACTCTGGGTATTTGCAATTCATTTCTCCACTTCATGTGACATTATTGACAATGAAATAGTGTCCAGGATGAACAAACAGAAAAGACATGGACATGAATGTGTTGACTGCAGCATATTTAGTAAATAATTTAGTAAATACGAAAATGGAATTAGAATGAAAAACACAAAATAGAATGTAATTTTGGCTAAAATAAATTGAAAATTCAAACGCTACACACACTCATATACACCGAAACACGCCTCCACTTCTACACCTTTCATTCTCTATTTCCACCTATATTCAGACATGCTGCACCAGTGCCTTGTGTATCTTCTTCAGCTGTGTACAGCAGGCATATTCAGAGTTTCAATTTTTAAGTTTAGAAGATCAATATTTATGTGGGGGATTCAGGGTCAGCTTCTGGTCAGCTTGAGTAGACCAGAGGTTCCCAAACGTTTTGGTCAAATCGACCCCAAATGGACATTATGAATTTTCTGTGACCCTGAGCCTTGAACACTGTACATATTTTATATGCATATACAATTACTGTAACATCTGGACATTTTATTATGCCAGTAACATACACTGACTGGTCACTTTAATAGGATCATCTGTACACCTGCTCATTTATGCAGTTTTCCAATCAGCCAATCATATGGAAGCAGCAAAATGCATAAAATCATGCAGATACAAGTCAGGAGCTTCAGTTAATGTTCATATCAAACATCAGAATGTGGTCATCTTTGTGACTTTAACCGTGGCATGGATGTTGGTACCAGATGGGTTGGTTTGAGTATTTCAGAAACTGCTGATCTCTTGGGATTTTCACACACAAAAGTTTCTAGAGTTTGCACAGAATAGTGCAAAAAACAAAAAACACACTGGTCTGCAGGCTGAAACTCCTTGTTGATGAGAGAGATCAGAGGAGAATGATTAGACTGGTCTGAGCTGACAGGAAGTCTATAGTAACTCAAATAATCACTCTTTACAACCATGGTGAGCAGAAAAACATCTCAGAATGCACAACACATCAAACCTTGTGGTGGAAGGAAGACCACATCAGGTTCCACTCCTGTCAGCCAAGAACAAGAATCTGAGGGTATCATGGGCACAGACTCATCAAAACTGGACAGTTGAAGATTGGAAAAAGACCAGGTGATATTTTTTTCCAATCTTTAAGTGTCCATTTTCTGTGAGCCTGTGCGCAAGATTCTTCTTCTTGGCTGGCAATTATTTTCCTTGTTGTTATAGGAAAATAATCCACACAGGGGTTGTGTGATGTGAAGCAGAGGAACATGGTTTATATTTCCTGCATGATTGTGGTTGCGTGTACAGAAACACCGGTAGCGCGAGTGGCATCATTCACACACTCGCTGCAGATCCTATGTACATCCAGAAGAGATAAAAGTCCCATTTATTAGATGGCATGTCAGAGCCAAAACATCCCTGTGTATCAGGTTTCTATGTCGAACTGTAAAATTTTTAGAAATTTCTTGCACAGCAATGTTGAACACACTGACTCTGTCTCTCTTAAAACTTTGAGAGTGGGGTCATGATTGTTGTCAATCAAAACCTCTGGCCTAAATACACTCAAAAGTATTTACTAATCTAGAAAATTCAGAAGGCTGGTACAAAAAAAAGACATTTCAGTAAGTTTGGAGGTGACATGAGAGGTTTTTAAAATTCAGATACTAACTGTAATTGGAAAACAGATTACCATTGTGGTGAAAGCGGATAGTCGTGCTGCTAAAAAAATACACTGAATATACACCGATCAGCCAGCAGGGGAGCGAAGGGTAGGCAGTCTGGTCTGACTCCACAGAACAGCTACTGTAGCACAAATTGCTGACATGGTTAATGCTGGCTATGATAGAAAGGTGTCAGAACACAGTGCATCGTATCTTGCTGCATATGGTCTGATGAATCACGTTTTCTTTTACATCATGTGGATGGCTGGGTGCGTGTGCATCGCGTACCTGGGGAAGAGATGGCACTAGGATGCACTATCCCGGCAGAGACAGTGTGATGCTCTGGGTAATGTTCTGTTGGTAAACCTTGGGTCCTGGCATTCATGTGGATGTTACTTTGACATGTACCACCTACCTGAACATTGTTGCAGACCAAGTACCCCTCTTCATGGCAACGGTATTCCCTAATGGCAGTGGCCTCTTTCATCAGGATAATGTGCCCTGCCACACTGCAAAAATGGTTCAGGAATGGTTTGAGGAACATGACAAATTTGGCCTCCAAATTCCCCAGATCTCCATCTGACCGAGCATCTGTGGGATGTACTGGACAAACAAGTCCTATCCATGGATGCCCGATGGATTGTCTAGTTAGTCTAGAAAATCTCAGTTTCCTCCACCACTGAATCTGATCGGATGCATCAGATCACCTGGTATGCTCCCCTCTTTTTGGGCTCTGAGGTAATCCTAACACGATTTATTTGCAGCCGGAATATGTTTAATGGGGTCCTACTGAGTTGTTCAAAATCATTTGTCAAATGCAAATTCACTTGACACACCAAATATTTATGCCTCACTGCGTTTTATGTTTATTCTCAGTTTTGTGGGCTTGTGAAATTTACGCACATTTGCTAGCTGTGGTGAATCACATTATGTGGACCTAAAAGTGACAGGAGACTGAAATAATTTACGAATCACTGAATTACGAATCACTGAACTCCTAGGCTAGTGTATTACATTGTGTGAAACAAATTACAGTGCTAGTTACTAGTTTATAGTGCTCTGTGAAATAATGCACTTGGTTTGAGTCACTGGATTCAGGCTTTAGCTAATAATAGACCTTTCTGACAGCATCAGCCAAACAAGGGAGAGTGAGAAAAACAGAGGGCTTATTCTTCCATCCAGCTGCTTATTATAGCTCTCTATACAAGCCTGAAGTTTGCACGCACATGTATATTATCTTATGATCTACACACACACAAATAAATAAATATCATATATTTATTTATATATATATTTTTACACTCACACACACTACCTTGTAAACACTATCATACAAACACTGATCATACCAAGGCACGTCAAAGACACACATGACACTAGGGGAAATGCAGTTCATGTGACCAGTGTTACTATAAATTGTGGCTTTTTTGTTGAGGAGTTGTGTGTTTTCTCTTTCCACAGGAAAAACGATGGCAGAATCTCTCAAACCTCGAACACATTAGAGTCTGCTCACTTGACCCACTCATTACACCTGTCCCCTCTTTCTGCACTTCTAAAGGTAAGAGAGCTTGTCTTATTCCTTCCTTCACTCACTTCTCTTTTTTACCCCTGGCACTACGGTTTCAGGTTGCTCACATGGTTCATTTGTACAGTGACCGTTTCATCACATTGACCACTGACTTTCTCTTTTTGATTTCACTCACTAGCTTAGTCTGCTTAATTCTTCCTTAATTCTATTCATCTGTGCTATAAAATTATTTTATTTCTTTACTCCATCCCTGTTTTCCTGCTAAAGGGAGAGTGTCACCTTAGAAGAGTGTACTGATCTTATCAAGCTGTTGCAGTTTCTGTAGTGAAGTCACATTTAGGTTTAGTTTTGTGGTGGAGCTCAGGACAACTAGAGTGGGGGCATGTTTTATTAATTAAATAAATAAATTAAATTAAATAAGAATACTTTGTGCAGTTGTGTTTGTCATATGAATTTAAGCACTCCTTTTCACAGTAAAAGAAAGATCACATATTTTTATAAAGTTTCCAGTTGATTTGATTGAAGTGAAAAATGTCAGCAGAAAAGAAATTTCACTCTTGAATCCATTCAATTGGTGTAGATAAAAGTATAATTAATTCTGTAACCACATTAAAACATCGAATGCATATGACAGCCATAGTCTTGTTAAAAACATAATATTTTATTATTATTATTATTTTTATTTTTTAAAACATTTTTTTAAAACATTTTTTCAAATAAATCTTTTTGTGCTCTCATACAACCACAATAAGTTAATAACTATGCTAGCCATGATCCTGTTTTATTTATTTATTTATTTATTTTTTATTACACATCAAAAAAGAAATGTTTAAATTTCTGCAAGTTGTCATAGAATAGCACGTATGTTTCGATTTTCTGGCCATCAGTTACACAGCCTGTGTGCAATGGTCTTAAAGACCTTTAAAATTGTATCCATCTTTTTTCTAACCCTTCATGTGTTTAGAACTTGAATGTCCAACAGCCTTTCATTCTTGTCACTCTTTTAAAAGCCCTTTTTATTTTCTAAGCCTATTTAATGTGATGTTAAGGAAGATTGTGAGTTTTCAGCTTCAGATTGGTCCTTTGTTCCCACGCTTTCCTATGAGACATTCTCCTCTCCATTAAGTCACTATAACTCCTTTATCCTTCCATCAGTTCCTCCCCATCCTGTACAGCCATTAACGATGGCTCAGAGTCCCCTGCTGGGGACTCTGAGGACGTGCAAGGACACATTTACGGCTGTCACACAATTATTATGAAGTCTGTGTGCTGCTTCAAATAGAGAGGCTGCAGTTCAGAGGTGCTTTTTTGTTAAGGGTTTTTTTTTCTTTCAGTGAATTGAAGAAAAGCTCAGTATTCTGTAGTGCTGTTCAAGGTGATGACAGAAGTGGGATCGAAGTTGTTATGCTTAATTAGTAGGGTGGCCGAAGCATGGATTTGCATGAAAAATGTCACGTTATATAAGGTTTATGCAATTTTTAATTATTCCTTATAGTCTTACATGAACTACTTGAATGAATACATTGACCATTTTTTGGTCTGAAATTTTGTCTAAATCAATTCTCAATTCTAAATCAAAGTAACGCAGAAGCCGTCACACAAGATTTAAAGTATGTGACTTTCTAGCAACTGGAATGAAATCCATCACAACATAAATTGTTAGTTCCCCGAGGGAACTCGAGCTGCGTCGAAACGCTATGGGAACGCCTTCAGCGTGACCGCACTCTGAATCACGTGTGTAATCAGTCCAATGGATGGGCGAGACGTCACGGGCGGGGTGACGTAGCGACCCGGAAGCAT
>CM075004.1:12494793-12508433 GCA_037576675.1 Pangasius sanitwongsei | reverse complement strand
GATGTCCAGGGATGTAAACTGCTCTCAGCGAGAGGAGTTTCCCCTGGGACCACACAAGGATCTGGTGCGCCAGCCTGCAAAGGGGGCGCGAACGCAGGCCTCCCTGGTGGTCGATGTAAGTGACCACCGCTGTGTTGTCGGTGCACACCAACACATGGCGATCTCTTAGATCTGGGAGAAAGTGTTACAATGCTAGAAAAACGGCCAGCATCTCCAGGCAGTTGATGTGCCACGTGAGATGGCGGCCGTTCCACAGACCGCGGGCTGAGCGGCCACTCATGACCGCTCTCCATTTGATGAGAGATGCGTCCGCTGCTAACGTTACACGGCGACAAGGAGCTCCGAGCACCGGGCCCTGGGACAAGAACCAAGGTTTCCTCCACATGTCTAAGGCATGTAGGCACCGCCACTTGACCTTGATCATGAGGAGCAGGAAGAACCCCTTAGTCTTGAGCCACCACTGTAGGGGTCTCATGTACAACAGGCCAAAAGGTATCACGTTGGACACAGCTGCCATCAGAACCAGCAGTTTCTGGAACTGCTTTACAGTGAGTGACCGGCCTTCTCTTACTCTTGTGACTGCTGTGAGGATCGAGTCGATCCAAGCAGGAGACAGACATGCCTGCATTGTGGTGGAATCCCACACCACGCACCCAACCTCAGCTCTTTCACGTGGGCGAGGACGACATCTCGATGCCAAACCGCCGCCTGCTCCGATTGAGCTAATATCAACCAATCATCGATATAATTCAGTATGCGGATGCCCTGGAGTCGCAGAGGAGCCAGAGTAGCATCCACACACTTCGTGAAAGTGCGGGGTGAGAGTGCCAGGCCGAACGGAAGAACCCAATATTGGTAAGCGTCACCCCCGAAAGCAAACCTCAGGAACTTCCTGTGTTGGGGAAGGATGGAGATATGGGAGTATGCGTCTTTCAGATAGATCGTGACAAACCAGTCCTCGGAGCTGATCTGAGACACTACCTGTTTGACTGTGAGCATCTTGAACTTCAGTCGCATGACTGAGCGGTTCAAATGACGCAGATCTAAAATGGGACGCACCCTTCTACCCTTCTTTGGAACGATAAAGTACCGGCTGTAGAACCCGGACTCTCTGTCATGAGGCCACATCGATGGCCTCCTTCCTCAGAAGAGAGTGCACTTCCTGTTCCATTACCTGAGCCTGCTCGGGGCCCACCAGAGTGGGAAGAACCCCGCAAAAATGAGGCGGTGGAGAACCGAATTGGATTCGGTAGCCTCTCTCTACAGTATGCAGAACCCATTGAGACACATTTGGCAGAAGTTTCCATGCCGCCAAATAGTCTATTAAGGGAATCAGCCTCTCGAGACCAACCTCTGGTGTAATGAGAGCAGCTAGCTCGGTGCCCTGAAGCGGCGAACCTGCAGGGGACGGCCGAACTAGCTGCTCTGGAGACCTCCGAAGAGGTAACGAGCCTCCCAGTACCGCTATGTTCCCGAGTGGAAACTGAGAGAAGCGCTCGCTGGAGACCGCTGTGTCCTGAAGCACCATGGGTGGCAGGGTTGGCAGATCGATCTCCCGAGAGCACTGAGGAGAGACGGGCACCGTATGATGAGGTGTACACCGCTCTTCCCCAGAGGGGCCTGCCCTCAGAAGTCCTGGGCCACAAGCGTCAGAACTTCTTGGCCGAGGCCTTCTTAGACAGAAGAACGGTCCGCAGATCCGGTATGAGGAGCTGGCACACAGAGCGGGCTGCTCCCGCCCGGCAGCCCTAAGAGCTAGAGGGCGGCGAGGGAGGAACCGCTGAAACGCCGCCGCTTGTGTTCGAGCATCCTGGTACCTGTCGACGACGGAACTAACGGCATCGCCGAACAGGCCAGAAGGCGCAAGCGGGGCGTCCATGAGGCAGACCCTGTCCTTCTCTTTCATATCGGACAGGGTCAACCACAGATGTCTCTCCACCGCCACCAGTGCCGCCATGGACCTGCCGATAGAGCGGGCGGTCTCTTTTTCGTGGCACGGAGAGACAGATCGTCGGTGACATCCTCAGACTTAACCCCTACACCCTCATTTAGCTCTTTCAGCAGATCGGCCTGGTAAGCCTGCAACACCGCCATGGTGTGCAAGCAAGCGCCAGCCTGACCTGCTGCCGTGTACCCCTTGCCCACCAGTGCTGAGGTGGTCCGCAGCGGCTTGGAGGGCAGTGCCGGAGCCTTCAGGGACGATGCCGCGCCGGGGGACAGATAGCTCGCAAGCGTCTGTTCAACCCGGGGCATTGCCCTGTAACCGTGATCATCCAGCCCCCCCACTTTGGCATAATAACTGGAGGCGGGACTGAAGATATGGGCCGAGAAAGGTCTCCCCCACGACCTCGACACCTCGATGTGGAGGTCGGGGAAGAAAGGCAGGCTCCGGCGTGGAGGTGGGGGCTTACTCCGCAGAAAGCATTCATCGAGCTTGCTTTTCTGCGGTTCAGCCCATTTCTCGGTGGGCCAGTCAATGCTTAGCTTGGCCACAGCATGAGTAACCACCTCCAACAGCTCCTCATACTGGGGAGATTGAGGGGGCGAATCCTCATCAACGCCCTCCACATCAGCCTCCTCGGAGGAAGACAGGCGGAGCGCCGAGCCCTCTCTCCGGGGGGAAGAAACCGCAGAGTGGGCTTCCGATCCCAGAGAGCAGGCAATGGATCTGGTGGGTGAGGAAGAAGATAGGGACTTGCCCGTCTCCATTCCCGCCACCAAATCCATTTGCGATCCCCACGAGTGTAACCGCCACTCTGCCTCAGCAGAAGCGGGGCCAGCACCGCAAGGAATGCTGGTGAAGGCTCCCTCCTCAAAGAGAGCCTTCCGGGAGCGAAGCGCACGCAGCGGCAAACGCTCGCAATGCGGGCAGCCGGCTCCCTCAATAGCCGACTCTGCGTGCTTCGCTCCCAAGCAGACAACGCACAGACTGTGTGTATCCCCACCTGTAATATAGCGCGGACAGGGAGGAACACACAGCCTAAAATGCTGCCCACTCTCGCCCTCATGTTTTGTCTTTCTACTAGTTTTTGGCATGATGCTTGAGAGGCAAACAACACTAAATAAGACTGACACACACACATAACGCTTGCTGAATGACAGAAAGCTGCCGCAGTATCCACCGCACGTGCTTTTAAGCTTCCGGGTTGCTACGTCACCCCGCCCGTGACGTTTCGCCCATCCATTGGACTGATTACACACGTGATTCAGAGCGTGGTCATGCTGAAGGCGTTCCCATAGCGTTTCGACGCAGCTCGAGTTCCTGAAGGGGAACTTTCCCTATGTAAATATTGACGTAACTTTCATACTAAAGTTGCTGATTCTGAATATGTCCATATGCCAGGTTTCGTGGGGGTCTTGATGTTACACATGGCCAGACTGGAACTGAGTCAGTGTACCACAATTTCCACAACAAGGAGATTATGTTCCATGTGTCCACCAAACTACCCTACACTGAAGGAGACTCACAGCAGGTAAGGAATGTCTTATTGGGCCATCTGTGAAAGTGTACTGCTTTGCTTTGTTTACACTATTTTTTGAATAGTGTTTTCCATCTTGCAACAGTGGATAAAATACTTCTGCCAGCACTTAAGGTCATATGTTGAATAAGACATCAAGACAAAATGTATTCACTAAGATCAAATCTATTTCATGTGGCTTCCTAGTGGCAATTTCAGTATTATTTTAACCTGTCAGTATAGCTGTTTGAGATGAGCTCTGGGCGTTGTTCTGTGGCCACATATCCCCATATGCTTGGTTAATTAGGACACCACATCACACAGTGCCGAACAACAGGCCATTGCAAGCCATCTGTTTCTGCACATTCTGTCTGATTAACCAGAGAGTAAACATCACCTAGTATTCTGACTCAGGTAATATTGAGCTACTGTAGCCACTTAGCAAACACACTCTCTGAGCGGATCTTTAAGAAACATACAGTGGATTAAATGTACATCACCTGCTGGAAACACCTAGCATGCAGAACTTTTACATGGTTATACATGGAATGATGGTTTATAAAGTTATATTGGTGAATTGGTACAAGCGTGATACTACACTGCAGGCTAGAGTGCTGACTAAATACCTGCTCTATGGCAAACAACTAGCTGTCAGATATGTGCTAGGTGGTTAAATGTTCCTTTAGCAAATATGTCTTAGTAAATATGTTCATCTAATTGTTCAGCTGTGTCAATAATAGCATTAGTGTAGTACTTCCACATACATCTGTGCACCTGTTTAGCCTTTTTTTTAATGTTTGCAACCAACCAACTTTAGCCATCAAAATCAGCTGATGTTTGTCATATTAATATTCAGACTGTCAAATATATAATCAAAAAAATAACTTCATTTTGTTGTTCACAGTGTGACCCACCAATTTATTTTTTTAGTTTCGAAACACAATATTGAAAAATAAAAAGGATCAATGTGTTTTGCTTCCAGCTGCAGAGGAAGAGGCATATAGGAAATGACATTGTGGCTATTGTGTTTCAAGAGGAAAACACACCGTTTGTACCAGATATGATTGCATCCAATTTCCTGCATGCTTATGTGGTGGTGCAAGTGGAGAATGCCTGCACAGATAACGTCCTTTACAAGGTGACAAATCTGTCTGGTTGTTATGTGGACATTACAAAATATTCTGTATTCAGTAAAATATTCACAATCTTTCTAGATATAATGTTGTTCAGTATCTACTGTACTGTACATATTCATTCATATATGTATAATATCTACATATTTAATTACTTTTTAATGTCATTTTGTTAAAAATATCTCTCTATTTTCTATGTATATTGCTTAAAGCTGTATTTACCTTTAACTACAGGTATCAGTGACTTCGAGAGATGATGTGCCTTTCTTTGGGCCTGCTCTCCCAGACCCAGCCATTTTCAGAAAAGTGAGAGACATTTCAAGCCCACAGATCCACTGTGGTTTTATTTATTATTTCAGTAAGAGGATTCTTGCAACTAGCAAACTCTGATCTGTATGATACGACACTTTACATTCTGTTCCCTGACTAGAGTCCAGAGTTCCTAGAGTTCCTCCTGACAAAACTCATCAACGCTGAATATTCCTGCTATAAGGCAGAGAAGTTTGCTAAGCTGGAGGTGAGCAAGCAAGTGTGTGTATGAGCAAGAGAACGATGATCTTTTCCCCAGAAAGCTCCCTCTATTTCACTAGAATTCAGTCTTTCTAACCTAGATAACACACATGCCTGGTCCTTTGGAGGAAACACTGAAGCATTATTTGCTCTGTTTGTTTGGATATAATTTTAAAAACATCATCCACCAAAATCAGTCTATACCTTTAACCAAGCTCTGTGTGTGAGATAGGATGAGGGTTTGTTTGTGTGAAGAGCCTACTGCACTGTGTGTGTTTATGTTCAGGAGAGAACACGCTCTGCACTGCTGGAGACATTGTATGAAGAGTTGCATGTGAACAGCCAGTGCATGATGGGACTGGGGGGAGAAGATGAGAAACTGGAGAATGGAGGAGGTGGAGGTGGTGGTTTCTTTGAGTCCTTTAAGGTATGTTTATCTAAGTGTTTCATTTTTAAAGCTTTTCAGTGTCAGAATAGGAATTGACCTAGGAGTTTTCCCTCTGTGTGTGTTTCTGTGTGTAGAGAGTAATTCGCAGTCGGAGTCAGTCTATGGATGCTATGGGCCTGAGCAACAAGAAGCCCCACACTGTCTCTACCAGCCACAGTGGCAGCTTTACCCATAATCCCCCAGATATCCATAAAACACCCGGCATTGTGAGTATTCCTTGTACTTTACTTGAAGAAAATTGACATGCAGTGTTAGGAGGGCAGACTGTTTTGGAAAAGCTTTCAAAGACAACTGTGTTGTTGCCCTAGCGGATTGCAGGTAAGAATTAGTGCCAGTCTGTCTGCCCTCTGTGACCTGCAGTTTTGGCTGTTTGACTGTGACCTTGACTCTGAATTGAGTAGTTTCATTCATAGAGGGGAAAATAATGTATTCTTACATACAGTATGAGTATGCATAAATGCTTTATAATTTAAAAATCAGCAGCAAAAAAACTGTTGTACAGTTTTAAACTGTGGAATTGAAAAAAAAAAAAAAAAGCATTGAGATTTACAGAACTCCACAGCAGTCACTTATCCTCATTGCTAAGCACTACAACACTAAACTGATCCAGGCAGGATGTTGGACAGTGTAGCAGATGGAGCTTTACACATCAATATGCTGCAGTAAACACCATGGCAACAAAGTAGATAACCTTTTTTGGCAAGCTGAGAAAAGTTCTATTTGAATTTCCAGCTACAGTACTTTGAATAGAATATCAGCTGCAATATAATCATATTTGCACCCTAAATGTGGTTATATAACAAATAGAAATGAAAAATGTATATAAAAAAGTAGTATTTCAGAAATCAGTTGCTGTATATGTGGAATTTTCCTGATTTCTCCTCCATAGTCTCTGATCATCCCGGGGAAGAGCCCAACCCGAAAGAAATCAGGTCCATTTACTTCCAGAAGGAGCAGTGCAATCGGCATTGAGAATATTCAGGAAGTCCAGGAGAGAAGGTAAGAAGAGCAGAGGAAACAAAGCCCAGGTTGTTTTCTTGTGTGTATGCTTGACATTGCAGAAATGTTCATCTTTTATATTGCAGCAGTAGGGACGTGTCTCCCAGCACGCAAAAGATACCCGATAGTGGCCATGCCTTTCATGAGCCCAGTACTGACAACTCTTCCAATCACAGTTCGCCTGAGATGCATACCACAAGAACTAGGTGAGTAACCATATGAACAAGGCACAATTATTTATTATAATACACTCACCGTCCACTTTATTATGAACACCTGTTTACCTGTACATTCATGCAGTTATCTATTCAGCCAATCATGTGGCAGCAGTGCAATTCAAAAAAAATCATGCAGATACAGGTCAAGAGCTTCAGTTAATGTTCACATCAAACATTATAATGAAGAAAAAAGTGTGATCTCTGTAACTTTAACCGTGGCATGGTTGTTAGTGCCAGACAATTTCAGAAACTGCTGATCTCCTGGGATTTTCACACACAACAGTCCCTAGAGTTTACACAGAATGATGCAAAAAACATGCTGTGTGCGGAGAGTCTGCAGGCTGAAACACCTTGTTGATTAGAGAGATTAGAGGAGAATGACCAGAGCTGGCGTGAGCTGACAGGAAGTAACTCAAATAAGCACTCTTTACAACCATGGTGAGCAGAAAAGCATCTCAGAACGAACAGCATTTCAAATTCGAGGTGGCTGGGCTATAACAGCACAAGACCATATCAGGTTCCACTCTCGTCAGCCAAGAACAAGAATCTGAGGCTATCATGGGCACAGACTCACCCAGAATGGACAGTTGAAGTCTGGAAAAAGGCTGGGTGATTTTTTTTTCCTATTCTTTAACTGTCCAGTTTCTGTGAGCCTGTGCCCATGATAACCTCAGATTCCTGTTCTTGGCTGACAGGAGTGGAACCCGACATGGTCTTCTGCTGTTGTAGCCCATCTACCTCAAGGTCTGATGTTTTGTGCATGCTGAGATGCTTTTCTGCTTACTACGGTTGTAAGTGATTATTTGAGTTACCATAGCAGCTTAAACCAGTCTGGCCATTTTCCTCTGATCTCTCTTATCAACAAGGTGTTTCCACTCAGTGTTTTTTGTCACACCATTCTGTGTAAACTCTAGAGACTGTTGTGTGAGAAAATCCCAGGAGATCAACAGTTTCTGAAATACTCAAACCAGCCCATCTGTTACCAGCAACCTTGCCATGGTTAAAGTCACAGAGATCACACTTTTTCTTCATTCTGATGTTAGATATGTACATTAACTTGACCTGTATCTGCATGATTTTTTGCATTGCACTGCTGCCAGATGATTAGATAACTGCATGAATGTGCAGGTGTACAGGTATTCCTAATAAAGTGGACGGTGAGTGTATATATGTATGTATTACAGAAGCATTCTACTTCACTGTGTGGATGACCACAAGTTTGTGTATGCACTGTGAGTGCCTTTGTGATTCTGGAAGATTACAAGCTCTGTTCACTAGGGAGCAGGCCATAGTCAGAACATTCATATAGTCCCTGGAAATGTTTGTGATTTCACACCAGCCATTCCTTCAAGAATCTTTATCACTGTGAAGTGGCAAAGAGATGTCATGCAATGTGGGTAATTGTGGGCAAGCTGTTAGTTTCAAAACTTCCTGCTATTGTTGTGGTTGCTGTCATAGTGTTTTCAGTCTGCTGCTGAAGTTAGTATTGCATACTGACAATGTGTACTAGTTATTTCTGAGATCCAGTGTGCCAGCAATGCTTGTAAATGCATGTAGATAAAATCAAGTATAACTTTAATGGCTTTAGTGACCATTAAGCGTGTGGGTGTGTTTTCTTAGTGCGGCCCTATGCTGTAGAGCCCCCTCCATTCCGGAGTCTCACGATCTGTCTCGGTCCTCGTCCAATGCCAGCAGCTTCACTAGTGTGGTGGAAGAGAACGAGCATGAGCAGGAAGCTACGGAAGACTACAACACTGGACTGGTAACTACTTAATTTGTGTACCACATACCAAGATGATGCAGCCAGCACACTCAGTTACCCTTATAATACTCATGAGATGAGTTTTATTTCTTAAAGGAACATTCAACTGCAATAGAAATCAGGGTAATTTATTTTTATGTGAGTTGTCAATGGCTCTATCAGTAGAGTACAGTGTGAAAGTAAATGACAAGCTATCTGAAACCTTTATGTTTTCCTGTATATGCATGTGCTTCAGGAAAGCCTGTCTTCTGCCGGGACCCCTCACAAACGGAGCTCATTCAGCTGGTTGGACGAAAGCATAAGCAGTGCTAGGCAAAGCAGCCCACCAGGTCAGTCATCTGTAATACTATCTGTTAGGATTTGCTATTTTTGAAAACCTGGGAAGTCTGTTATTGATGAATAAGCTTTTAGGTGGGATTTTTGCTCTAATTTGCTCCCGCTTTAGTTATCTACAGTTCCTACCCACTAGCTGCTTCTCCCTGTTGCATGATGGTACCAGTGAGGGCTAACACATGCTTTCTCTGAGACGCATGCATGTTTTCATAAAAGTGAATGCAATCATTCACTAAAGGGTTGTTATGGGTTTGTATTGTTGACTTTAATGTTTAGGATGTCAGCAGATGGTGAATAGTTCAAAAAGCTCAATTATTAGACAGCAGTTATTAGATGATGTTGTCAGGAAAAATGAATTCCTTAAATAAGACGAAGTCCTGCAGATCCTGCAGCTTTTTGCTTAAAAAGCCTTTGTGTTTGACTTCACAGTTGTCTCTCGACAGCTGTCTGATCCCATTCGGCCCAGAACAGAAAGACAACACTATGCTTCGGTGAGACATTTTAACAATTATTTATTCGTTAATTGATCACTGATTCTCTACAGGTTGTGATAGTGGATTAAATGTTCATTTGTGTGTTTTTGTGTTTGTGTTGTGCAGAACTGCTAGGCTTTCTCCTCAGATTACTTCATGAATGTCCATCAGCAGGTTTGATTAATTTTATCTCTTAGTGTTTAAAGAAAGCACTTCACAATTTTGGTAGTTAGATGCACTTTTTCTTAGATGCACTTTTATTCCTTAACCTTACTGTTACCTTACTGAAACAAACTGCATATTATGGTTTTACAGCTAGTTGTCTAGAATAACACTTTTAGAGGTATGAAAAACAGCTCTAATGTTCTGTTTCATTTACAGCAGCTCCTAAAGAGCCTAAAGCCAGCTCCTCCGGAGACCCAGTGCAGAAGGAGAGATGTCAGGAGAGCTGTCAGTCACAGATCTCATCCCTGTTTTAAGGATTTGCACCATTTTGTTTGTATCATGTGACTGAACATGCTTCCCAGCATGCCTTTAGGCTTCAGCAGGTTACGAAGGCTGTCTGTTACCAGGTGCCAAATGGTAACAGCCTGAGGCTTATTATTGATTGCGTTTCTAATGGCTATTTGTCTGCCTGCAAAACCAGCAAAGGGTGTTATGGCTTTAACCAGAAATTTCACACCTTTTCTGTCTTTATTGTTCTCTGTTTATATCTGTTTGTCACTTACTGTTTTTCTTTCACTCATTCTGTGGCTTCCGTGTGGCATTAAGCACAACACACTTTACTGGTGGCTCTAATTTTGTCTACTTCTTTGTTTGTGTGTATTTATTTATTCATGATCATGATAGCAGGCAGAGGTCAGCTTGTCACTCACAGGGACACAGCGGCCCAGGAAAAATGACATCCTAAAAAGAATATTTCAAAGATTCAAACAAGTACAACACAGAACTGAACATACTTTTTCATGCTGCAAAACACCCATGAATGAACCCATAAAGCAGTGCAACAGAATTATGTGTAAGCTTTTCTCTTCTTTTTTAACAGCAGTACATTTTGTATTATTTTCACCAGTTTTGTGATTCTGTGGATATCTATAAATGTTATTTGTTGTTAAATGAACTGACTTGTGCTGGAATATACAAACCATTTACTATCTTGTCAGGTGAGTAATTGTTTATAACAAGTAATGCTATGTATAATAACATACTATTTATTTAATTTTTAAAAAGTATTTATGGGTGTTTTTATGCACAATATACTTTTCACAACTTTGATTTTTGCAGTATTTGTATTTGCATTGGGAAGTTCAGACTTTTAAATTGTGATGGATGTAGTGTGCAGTTCCACACACATGACTGTTTTTATTATTTCTGCAGAGCACTGGAGGTTGAAATTATTCACTGTGCTGTCTACTGTGAGATGTTCTCAAGTTGCCTTCTATAGCTTTATCTGCTCTGTGTGAAACCCTACTGCATCCTACAGGGGGCATCAGTAAGCTTTTGAATGTAAATAATAGCAAGATTGGGTAATTATATATTTGATCGAAATCCTCCAGCATGTTTCAGCCTAATCTCTGTCTACAACATTGATTAATTGCTGTGAACAATAATTTCAACACATTTCCCTGTATTGAAGAAAGAACATAAAACCTGTTTACCTGAAACTCACTTAAAACGGAACTGTGGGGGCAGTCAATAATCGTTTAAAGTACATGATATTAAACTATATAATGCAATTTTAAAACTACAATTAAACCATTCTCCAAAAATACACACAAAAAAAAAACATTTACTGACTGTCCCTACAACTGCCCTTAGATGTCAATTATACATGACTTTTTCTTTTTTTAATTAAACAGGTTTTATGGTATTTTCCATACAGGGAGATGTGCTAAAATTATAGTGGATGTGGTAATTTTATGCTTGTTTCATATACAGTAACTAGAGATTAGGTTGAATAATGTTGAAGTGTTTCTTTAAAAAAAAATCACTTCTGTAAAAAAAAAAATTAAGGTTTAAACCACTTTTACTTTATTGCTGCTGTGATATTTGGTTAACTGTAAAAATCTTGTTTTTTTTCATCAGGCAACTGTATTTATCTCAAAGAACATTTTTTTTGTCTATCAAATTATGTAATTTATGGTTTGTACAGTATAAAAATAACATATTGATTAAATATAAGTGCCCCCATTATTGCTACTACCTGGTTGAATTTAAGGTTTGTGTATTACTGAACAGCACTCATTTTTGTTTTGAAGTGAAATCGCTTGTGTCAGTGCTGCGAGGAAAATGGTTGAATTTTTTTCTGCATTTTGCTGAATCTTTCAAAGTGAAAAGTGTGCCCTCCAGTGCTAGGGCCTTGTTAGTACTTTGTCGTTGTCAAATTGCGTATCAAACTGTTGTTTATCGAGTATGCTTGCACATATCACAAGTTACTCTTTAGCACAAATTCATTTCCAACAGGCTGATATTACTAAATAAAAATTATTGTATGTGTTTCCTTTGACCACAAAGGCTTAGCGTGATATTTCACTGTGAATAACACAACCATTGTTTTTTTTATAAAATAAATCCTGTTTCATGAAGGTAACAATGTTTAGAATGGTTTTATTGATTATTTTGTACAATGTAAAAAGGTGCTGTATTTTTCATTCAGTAAAACAACACAAAAACATTTCCTTTCAAAAGGTCTCATTATTAAGGCACCAAAGGTAGTAATAAAGTAAGCAGGACAAAACACAACATAGGAGCATAAAAAACTTGATTCCCAGATGCATAGTGGTTGGTAGATACTCTTAGTGCAGTAGGCAAACTTAGTGCAGTAGGGATTTGTTATACTAGATAGTAGATTGTTCCGGAAACTGCATGATATTTTGCAGGCAACAGGTATGCAGTAGTGTCAAAACATAGTTTTCCCCTCCAAGAACTGTTCAATTTCACAATTTATCAAACGCCAAGTAAAGTTTTTACTCCATTAGTACTTATTATTTATGAGCACCTTTTAGTCATACAAGAAATCCATCCATCCCATCCATCCAGTCTCTGTAGCACTTGTCCTACACAGGGTCATGGGGGAGCCTGGAGCCTATTCCAGGGGACTCGGGGCGCCTGGACGGGGTGCCAGTCCATCACAGGCCACAATCGCTCACTCACATTCACACACTACTGACAATTTAGAGATGCCAAACAGCCTACAACACATGTCTTTGGACTGGGGGAGGAAACCAGTGTACCCAGAGTTCATCCATGTATGAAAATATCAAGCTTACACAATTTCCTCCATTAAAAAATGATATGGTATTTCACTCAAATAGTAACACATATGCTTTAAACACGTGCTATCATCTCATAATGACTAACTCTTGATATAGGCTCTGTACAGTGCTCTATGCTCTCAATAAATAATAGCAAACCTACAATAATGAGGACGATGTTACCTTGTTTGGGAAATATATTGTATTAGTTTTTTATAAGTGAAACAAAAAACTGCTCTTGATATTGTACTCACATGTTATCAAACTCTACTGAATTCGTTGTGCTCTACTTTCTCACAGCTCAAGGTTCCACCATTTAAAGGTGAAAGGTTCTCTGAGCACATTGGAGCCACAGTGCACTTCCCCCAGGAGCTTGTGGTAGGATGCAAAGTCGTCAATGAAGTAGCTGTTCAGGCCAAGTGGCTCAAGCAGAGAGCGGATCTCAGTCTCCAGGGCACATTTTCCATCCACCTGTGGCCCAAAAGGCTTGGGAATGCCAAGGTTCTTCCCGAGTACTAGCATGTTCACCTGCAAGAACAACGGGTAGTGTTTACAACATCACACAGTAAGGATAAAACATCGACTTGTTTTCTAATCAACCTATACAGACCTTTGTTTAAAATGCGTCAAAACTAAATTCATTAAAATAGTATAGTAAAACAATGTTAAAAGTTAGTTAAGGAGAAAACAGTCAATACAACTCAATATCCGAACTAAAGAAAAGTTTGTATTAGGACTAGACATAGAATATTGAATGGTTATAAGTTTCTTTGCTCAAATGAAAGACAAAATGGTGTTTATTCTAGAAAGTATGGTGCGCTGGGAAAACCTGTCAGATATTACCGAGGCTGAATTCCCCCCCAAAAAATAAATTAAAAAAATAATTTTTAAAGGGGAGTTTCTGCGTATGGCATACATTGAGACCTCGAATTTATGAAGCCATACATATATTTAGTACAACTACCTGGAAAAAAAAAATATATATATATATATATATATATATACAGTCAGGTCCATAAATATTGGGACATCGACACAATTCTAACATTTTT
>CM075004.1:12483961-12494122 GCA_037576675.1 Pangasius sanitwongsei | reverse complement strand
AGGCCAAGTGATTAGGACACCTGATTCTGATCATTTGGATGGGTGACCGAATACTTTTGGTAATATAGTGTACATGCAAAGACAAGACAAACATATTTCAGGAAATCCTGATGTTTTCAAAACTATATAGTAAAAAAGTTAACCATGCAAATGGATTTCCCAGGTCACCACACATATACTGCATCAATTGTTCACTAAAGGATTAAACTATACCATGTCAGGGTAAAACGCCACAGCTCTGTTCTTTTCAGGGATCACTTTAAACAGGACTGGTACATCAATGATGTCTTTATCATCCAGTGCAAGCTCTTTCTTTAGTACATCCCTGTTCCAGTCAATACAGCTCTGATTGGGGGGGAAAAAGCAAGAGAGAAATTTAGCAGAAGGACAGACGTTTTATGTTTTCAGGACTTCATTTCTATTTAATTTTGTCCATGACCATATGTACATAGTCAAAGACTTTACTGTACCACCTGTGAGCTTCTATGTTTACAGGCCTGTTGATTTGAACCAGATCACTGACCTGGACATAACTGTTTTCTGCTTGAAACCCCTTGTCACTCAAGATCTCATCAACGCTGACCTCTTCCTCTGTCCCTGTTAAAATAAAAGATTATTGATGTTTATTAATTATGCTGCAAGAGATCAATCTGCAATCTGAAAGAACACCTGCCATCATTCACCTGCAAACATCTTAGCAGTCCCATGTCCTTTATTCTGCAATGTCCTGAACACTTTATATGCTGCATCAGGGCTGGCCAGCAGCAGTCTGAATCCCTGAACAATAATGAGAGGATTAAAGTCAGAGCTAGCAGAAACAGCAGGGTAATGTAATGATGCACTTAATGATGACTAATGCAGGTCAACACATACACAGACACCCAGATCTGATGTGTAAATAAAGCCTCAAAGTCATGGGAACAAATCGAGAACTTTAATATGTACCTTTCTGTCAGGAGCTGGGACAAAAGTCATGAACTCATCCACATGACCCACCAAGAGCCAATCAGAGTAGAGGGCAATGGGCTCCTGAACCTTCTGAGCCCACAGGAAGTCCTGCACCACTTTGGTCATATTGCGGCCATGCTCTGTGCTATTGAGACAGTAAGGGATAAAAGC
Source organism: Pangasius sanitwongsei (assembly GCA_037576675.1). Lineage (NCBI taxonomy): Eukaryota > Metazoa > Chordata > Actinopteri > Siluriformes > Pangasiidae > Pangasius > Pangasius sanitwongsei. The sequence goes on along the minus strand of CM075004.1, from coordinate 12,493,003 downwards.
TGCTAGCATTCTTTGTGTATTCTTAATTTGTATAATTTGCAGTGGATCCGGAACCAATCCCAGGAACACTGGGCACAAGGTGGGAGAATTCACTGCAAATGGGATGCCAGGAAATAGCTAATCTTATTTGTCTTAATTTATCAAGTTTTTAATCACGTTTTACTAAATAAAAATAAATAAATTTTAAAATTAAAATTAAAAAAGTGATTAAAAATATTTTACAGTATAATCTGTAAAGAAAAATTGCAGGATGTCATGCCAATTATATGATTTGAAATCAAGGTTCATACTGGTGAGTCTCCTAAATGTACACAAACATTTTTTTTTCCAGACAACCTAGATTTTTCATGAACATTGCTTGTGTAAATGCTCCTGCAAACAACTTACAATAAATTTGTTTGTGTCCATCTTTATAAACCAGGCCCAATATCTAGCCAGTAACATATTTAAGGCTTTTGAGTTATTACTCACGTAGGGAAGGCCACGCCAATGATGATCCGGCCCAGTGGATAGTTCTTCCCATTCACAGTGACAGGGGGGCTTACCTCCAGATTACCAAATGAATCCAAGCTGCTCACCTCTTGTCTTGAAGCGTAGCGGGTCACATAGCCAAAGTCTGGACCCTGAGAGAGATGTTTAATATTTCTAAAGTTGTTTTTTTGTTACATAAAATTAGCTTTTGTTTGGAGTGCAGCAAACTGGTAAATATCAGAAATGGATTTTCTAAAATCTGAATTGGTGAGGTAGGTGGTCTGTAAATAATGCTATAAAAACAGCAACAGTAAATGACATTATGGTGCCAAATCCTGTGCTACTAAGTTTTAGTAAGGCAAAATGCAGTAAACAATAGAAATGGACCATAAAGTTAATGCACTGTAAACATAAATGGACTTCCTTACAGTGGTCTTAATGGACATCAGTACAACTGTACAGAATGTTGCAACCTGTCAGTCATACCAGTAAGACATCATAGGGGAAATCCCCAAGGTCTCCATTTCGTGGAGAGTCCAGGACCACAGGATATTTTTGGTGTGGAGAATCAATATAGCCGAACTCAAGTTCATCCTGCAGAGCAACAGCACTGGAGATGACTCAATCTGCTTACAAGTATACTTGCAAATATAGCAAAGCCAAGTATCCTGTCAATATTTAATAAACCTTTTGCAGTTTAAACTTACAAATTTGAATGCATTTTATAAAAGTTCTGAGATCAGTGATATGAACAGTTGATTAGCGCAAACCTGCATCCAGCGATCTCCTCGGTTCATGTACTCGTGACATATCTTCAGTTTGTGTCCACTCTTCTGGGTCAGTTGTTTTATGCCCTTCAGAAACTCATAGTTGTCAGATGTGCTGTTGGTAGATTAAAAAGAAAGGATTCAGCCAGCTATTACCACCCACTCCTACAAACAATCTTGACCAATCCCACAGATTCCTGCGGGCACACTTGACCAATCCCACCCACTCCCGCGGACACTCGACCAATCACACCCACTCTCACAGTCACTCTTGAACAATACCACCAACTCCCACAGGCACTCCTGACCAATCCCACCCACTCCTGCAGTTTAATTTTGTTTGTACCTACTAGCGATATTTTCTAATGAACTTGGTTGGCTCCATTTACCAAAATATAAACAAACTAGTAATGTAAACCACAGTAATGCTAATCCAGATAAAGCAGGATAAAGCAAATAAAGCAAATGAACACTAGATTCATCCCACAGAGCTGCTTGAAAGCCCAGTACTCTCTCGTGTTAATGAACGTGGCCTTTTTTGTCCCGTGAACGTCACATCTTGCTGTCCGCTACCATATGAATGAAAGTAAAAACCACTTGTTCACGCAACTATTTTGTTGAGTCCCATGGGATCCCAGTCCTGATACACACGTCTAGCTCTAGTAGTAATAGAAGTAATACTATCACTTGGAAATGTGCTCAAGACTGTTCAACAAGTGTTATCTTTCATTAGTTAATGATTAAAGATGATAAGTTCAAAATAAGTTAGTGTGTGTTGTATAGTTTGAATAATGATTAACAATTAACATTGATTCATAAATTGGTCTGCTTACCTGCAGACAAAGACTTCCAAAGGTTTTAGGGTGTTGGGTGTCATAATCCAAGGAGCAACACGGAACATGACCTTGTCAGTGAAAATCGGAGTATCTGGGAAACCCTAGAAAACCAAAAACAGAGCCTGCCTTTTCAATTACTTTCTATTCCTTTGCCAAAAACCACAGGGTGCAGTTAATGAGACAGACAGAGAATTATGCACACATTAGGACATCCATTCTGATAGAAACGCTGCATGCTACAGAATGCTACAGAAAAGCCACTGAAATATGGACAAGGTTTTTGCTTGCACTGACCTCAGCAACAGGTTCTAAAAGACTAAAGTTGATCGTAAGTAGCCCATCAAAGTCCTTATCTGGAAAGTGAAGGCCCTCCACATAGAACACTAGCTCAGACTTGCCACCCAGATAGGGGACTTCATTAGCCAGTTGCTTTTTGTTCAGCACTAAAGGATATTCCTTCTGGAACAAACCGAGGAATATATTTTCTGGAATAAAGCAAATAATAAAGATTAATTTACTTTAATTAAAGCAAATAATAAAGATCACTTTAATTTGAAAATGAGAAAAAAAAGTGAATGAGATTTAAATGAGATTAAAAATTTATGAATTAATGTTAATTGAATCAATGTTAATTGTTAATCATTATTCAAACTATACAACACACACTAACTTATTTTTAACTTATCATCTTTAATCATTAACTAATGAAAGATAACACTTGTTGAACAGTCTTGAGCACATTTCCAAGTGATAGTATTATCACCTATAAACAGGAATTTGGGGCTACGGTGGGCACAGGCTTGAGAATCCTGATTTAGATGTCACTGAAATCAAATCAGGATTCTCAAGCCTGTGCCCACCGTAGCCCCAAATTCCTGTTTATAGGTGATAGGAGTGAAACTCAGTGTGGTGTTCTGCTGTTGTAGCCCATCCACTTCAAGGTTTGAGGTGTTGTTCATTCTGAGATGCTTTACTGCTCAACATATTTTTAAAGAGTGTTAATTAGTGCAGTGTTCTTGGTGTGACGGAGGACCTCTCCTGGACTCTCAACACCACCTGCCTAGCCAACTTCAGCCACTTCCAGCCACTTCTTGTGCACTGCACTGCTGCTACATGATTGGCTGACTGAATAATTGCATGAATGAACAGGTACAGGCGTTCCTATTAAAGTTGCCGGTCACATCTAGTTTGCCATCTATTTCTAAAGTGTAGGACTGATACACTCTAAGGCCAAAAATTTGTGGATGCCTGACCATCACACCCATACACTTGTTGAATATCCTATTCCAGCTGTAGTCCCCCTTTGCTGTTATAATAACCTCCACTTTTCTGGGAAGGCTTCCCAGGATTTTGGAACGTGGCTGTGGGGATTTGGCCATTCAGTCACAAGAACATTAGTGAGGGCAGGCACTGATGTCGGGAGACCTGGGGTGCAGTCAGAGTTTCAGTTCCTCCCAAAGGTATTCAGTGGGGTTGAGGTCAGGGCTCTGTGCAGGCCACTCGAGGTCTTCCACTCCAACATTGGAAAACCATGTCTTCATGGACCTCGCTTGGTGCACAGGGGCAATGTCATACTGGAACATTTTTGGGCCCCCTTTTTTTTCCCAGTGAAGAGAAATTGTAATGCTACAGCATACAAAAACATTCTATATAATTATGTACTTCCAACTTTGTGGCAATAGTTAAGGGTGTGATGGTCATTAAAATATCAATGTTTATGCTATGTAAGACTAAACACAAGAATGTGTTTCTGTTGTAACTCACTCAGAGAGGCCTCTGCCTGCTTGGTGGACCTGGCCCTGAAGATCCTCACTCTCTCAGCGTCTGTCTGAGAGATATGCAAGCTCAGTTTATAGCCTTCTGGGAGCACTGCTGGGCCACTGGTACGCAAAATCATCTTGGACATGTCCTTTAAATCTGGAATTTGAAAGAAAAACCTCCAGTGTGGATCAGAATTATTAAGAATACTATTCTGTCATTATGTATGCTCTATTATATTCATATAGCAGAACAATTATAACATGCAGTTCCACCTTTATCAGCAGCATGTACAGGTCACTTCCACACTGATTTTGGTTTTCCTTGTCATCATACACAAAGTTCTGAGGCTAAGGCTATATACACTTTTTTTTTTTTTTTTTTTTACATCTATTTACATGGAAACATATAAGTAATTGTAATTGCCTTTAATAATCCCCATCAGATCAGATAATTGAGATTATACAATTATACAATTGTTGTGGCAGGCCTAATGACTCAAATGACTTTGCTGTGTGTATGTGTAGAATGAAAAAGCCTACAAGTATATTTCATTACATAAATCTTTTATCATTTGGCACTGTATAATGACAATAAGATTAACTGGACTTGGATGACCTATAGTAGGTTTGCTTACCTGAGACTTTAGTGATCTCCTCATTCTCACTGTCCACTTTCTTTAAGATGGAAGACTCAGAGTCACAGTTGACCAGCAGAATGGCACCATGTCCATTAGGACCCCACTTCCACGAAGCCTTATAGAGAGAGAGAAAGAGAGAGAAAATGTTTATAAACAAGCCCAACCAGAAATCAACTCACCACATTGGCTCCCTAAAATGGAGAACCTCTGAAAATATGCTTAAAAATTAAGTACTCCACTTCTGTTTACTCAAAAATAGATATTCTAAGAGCACAATGTCATCCTGGTCAGTTCTTGCTGAGAAGGCTGAAGCACCACAGGCAAAAACCGAGATATACACCTTGTTTGGATTGTTCCTCTCAACAATACCATCTCGATCTGCATCCACATCTAGGGAAATTTCTGTAAGGGAACAGAGGCAAGTTGATGAGAACATGTTGTCTCTTTACAAGTAACCTTATACAGCTCCCTGTACCACTAGTCTACTCTAAGTCACAGACACATTAATTAGCACTGCGTATTTTATTTATTACTTGCATTTCATTCATTACAATATGGCACACTTCGAATATTTTAAAGATCTTTTACTAAAAACACTTTGAAGGAAGTTGACAATTCAGCTACTAATAACTTAAGAGGAGTGGTGGCTTATTGGTTAAGGCTCTAGCTATTGAGCGGAAAGTCGTGACTTCAAGCCCTGGTGCTGCCCATGTTGGGCCCCTGAGCATTTAACCCACTTTGCTCCAGGGGCACTGTATCACCCTGCAATCTGTCCTAACAAGCTGGGATAGTCCAAAAAAAAAATCACTTTACAGTACATGTATACATATACATATAAGGACAATGACAATCTTCTTCTTTATTCTAAACTGCAGTATGGCAGCAAAAACTAAAGGCAGCACCATACATGCAGGTTACTTGGAGAGCATGGTTACACAGATTAATTTATTTGTTAGAGATTTACTTTATCACCAGTATTAAATAAAGTAAGCGTAAAAACAAACAAATTTGTGTTTGTTTTATCACAACTGTTTTTTTCTGAAGGCAGTTGTGATATTTAACATAACATTCGAAGATGTTGCTTGGGATATGCACAGATGTATCCTTAGTGCTGTGTTTTACAGTAAATTTAAGCCAGCAGAGGTCATGTGTGTGTGCGCATAGGCATGTGTTTGTGTAGATAAGATAAACGCAGGGACATACCAACAGCTGTGAGATGCAGCACAGCATTTCCAAGAATCTCTGATTTATCCCCATAGAACCTTACAGATAGCTGAAATACAAATATTTTATGTTAAGATCATTTTCATCATCACAAATACATTTTGCATTGCGGTATTCATAAAGATTGGTAAGAAGTCATTGCTCAATTTTCCATTTTGATTGAGTCATTGGGGAAAGAATTACAAATTACACATGGCTGACACTTGATTATGAATCACAAACTTGTTGGTTAGGCAAAAAAGTCTGCTGATAGCCTGAGCAAACACATTAAGCGTATCTGTAATAGTTCTCCTACTGATGCTGCATTATGCTTGTGTTACTCAAAGTGACACTGGCTACAAACTCTTTCAATTACTCAGTTATCTCATCATTCATTCATTTTCTATAAGCATGTTATCCTGGTCAGGGTCATGGTGGAAATGGAGTCTGTCCTGGGAACATTGGGAGCACAGTGGAAGGCCCAAACCAATCCATCATACTGGATGAGACAGCAGTCCATAGCAGGGTACAATGGACACACTCATTCACAACTACAGACAGTTTAGTGTAGCCAATCCACCTACTGGCATGTCTTTCAGAGGTGGACGAAACCGGAGAACCTACACAGAAACAGGGAGAACAACTCCAGGGAACCATGCAGCCCCTACTCAGATATCTAAATTTATAATAATAATAAAAAAAAGCTGAACCCCTTACAATTGCAAGATCTGTCATCCGCTCCGGACTTCCATTCCTCACTGTCAAAATAACACGTGCTTCCTATTAGTTTCACTGTCTTTCCTGAATAACTCATAGTTACTGACTGATATTCTTTAAGATGAATAACTGAATATTTCACTGAAACATATGACTCAGTTTAACACAATAAAGTCATATAATGACAATAAAATATTTTTATCATGGCATGAGTTGCTTCTGTCAGCCATGTGTTGTACAGTTGTTTGCAGATGATACACTGGATATGACGAGTGTTTATAAGACAAGGTTACCTTGCTGTCATTGGGCTGCAAGCTGGCAGCTTCCATGGAAATGAGAAGCACAGTGTCTCTGCCGAGTGGCTGTGGCAAGAAGAGCGAGTTTCCAGCCTGGACCTGAGACAAAACCTGGCACTGCACATTGGGGGTGCATTTTACAGAGTAGAACTTGCTCTGTAATGGGGCACAACTGTAAATAAAAACACACACACAAACATACACAGATCATCTTCAGTGGATTGTGGAGGTTAGGTCAGGTTTCTCTGCATGCTGCGTCACTGCTTAAATTAAGAAGCAACTGTGAGATCTTGTATTACACAGTCTCGGTGGGTTAACCGGGTTTACAGTAAGTGTAATTAAATGCTTTGTGAGAAATTGCAGTCATATTGTTTGTGGGACTAACTAACTGAAAAATGAACTCAGCAGTCTGGTGACAGAAAACACAAACATGTTCAAAGGACTACTACCTGACCTGATCAAATTCACAGATACAGATACACTGGAACAGCCCTATGTTTTACTGGAAGAGCATACCCTTGAGAACGGCAGAAATGAGATAAAAAGATTTCTTTGCTTGATTATTTTGTTGTTATTGTTAAACATGTTTTGCGTGTGAGCAGGAAATGTCGTCTGAGGCACTTCTCCTATTTCAGACGGAACATGCTTGGCACACAACACACTTTGTGGTTAGAATTGTCTGGGTACAGAAGTCACATGGTGTAGAGACATTATAATGTGTGTACTTAGGCCACATCAAAGCCAATCTCGCTCTGTGACAGACAATAAGACAAGAAGGTCTAAGGAATATTTGACAAGAGAAAAGGAAATGTTTTGGACACAAATAAAGAAAGGCTTGTATAGCTTGTCCTGTATGTCAGTGCACTGCTACGAATCAATATTTTGTAATAACATTAATCTACAGATTGAACACTTTACAACAATGTGACCTACAGTACCAATAAAGCAGTGTTTCAAAAACAAACTCCTGTTGTCCACCAGTAAAGAGATCAAAACCACTTTGTTTGTGTGTAGATGAGCAGGAAGAGGCAGAGAGGCAGCAGCAGCCTACTACAGACTAGAATGCTGTCCGAATACAAAGCTTTCAGTCTACAAGCAAGACGGAGGCTTTCTTCAACCAATGCAATGTGCTAAAGCAAGAAACAAAAGGCATATTCACATGTGATCTTTACTATTCTCATGCTCATGAAAGAATATAAAACAGTCAGTACTATTGATTTATCAGCTGTAAAACACTTTACACTTTAGTCTATGATGCAGTGCATACTGAAGACAATTATATGTGTGAAATATCACTGATTTTTTTTTATTTAAAAAAAAAAATTTTTTGCAAATAGTGGTAAACTAAATTCCAGAGACTCCATCAGTACAGCTTTATTTCATAAAAATTATTTAAATGTGTACAGTAATATTTTGTGTAGTTATTAGAATTATTAGAGCCATACAGAACACATTATGCCCAAGTTAACATTATTAATAGGGTACATGTTTTTTTTGTTTGTTTGTTTTTTGTTTTTTTTTGAGTTATTGAAGTTTGGATTAAACCAATTTAATTCAAAGAAGCAAACAAACAGACTAATAACTATAAGAACTCAATAATAAATATAAATATAATAACAAATGTATAAATATAAGAACAAGGGTGGCTTGTGATTAGCAGCACTTGGGACTCCACTTTGAGAAGCACTGCTATAGACTGTTTGTATATTAAAGTGTTGAGCTCTACTCTCATTATGCATGCACAAACACAAGTGAGGGAGGATTCAGTGTAAATATTAATTCGGGTCAAATTTATTTGCACACAGCATTTAACATCAGACAGTGTCACCAAACAGCTGTACAGAAATCCGGATTTAGATCCTTAATGAGCAGACCAGAGTCGCCAGTGGAAAGAAAGTTCTCCGAGGCAGCGTGAGGAAGAATTACAAGGTAAATGTTACCTTGTTAAATTCACTCTCAGTTTCCTTCCCAACACATGCAGCGTCCTGGTGCTCTTGCTAGTGTCGAGTCGCAGAGTTCGGGTTGAATTCATGGTGCTGTGTTCTGCTGGAGCTCCACACTAACTTTTAAACACACTGTCTCTGGGTTTAAACAGCTACACTGCGGCTGCTGCACTGACTGACACAGCGCCTGTCTCACTTTAACCTCTACTTCCGTACTTGCTGCACTACTACTTACAGCAGGAGAGAGGGGAGAGTCCAGAAAGGGCACTAGACTGATTTTAAAGTCTACCGGACACAGCCCTTCTGGGTTGGAAAAGTTATGACGTCAAACTACACTAGGGCTGCACAATATATCGAAATTATCGAAATATCGCAAATGTAAATATCGCGATATGCATATCGCAAGGGCTT
>CM075004.1:12393357-12475555 GCA_037576675.1 Pangasius sanitwongsei | reverse complement strand
TTAACTATTCTTATTGCATACCGGTTCTCTTATTCAGACTGTAAATCGATTTTTGCTATTGTGTATTGTTTATTTTTTATTATTCTTTCTATTATTATTTCTATTATTCTGCCTTGTTCCTTACTGTATATTTTTTGTATTTTTATTGTCTTTGTAATTTATTGTTTGTTGCTCTTCTGACCCCTCTTTCTCGTGAGGAAAAAATAAAATAAGAATTTCATTGTACCAAAGTACGTATGACAATAAAGATCTTGAATCTTGAACTTGAATCAAATTCCCCAAATCTCAATCCAATCGAGGATCTGTGGGATGTGCTAGACAAACAAGTCAGATCCATGGGGGCCCCACCTCACAATGTACAGGACTTAAAGGATCTGCTGCTAACATCTTGGTGCCAGATACCACAGCACACCTTCAGAGGTTTTGTGGAGTCCATGCCTCGGTGGGTCAGAGATGTTTTGCCAGCATAAGGGGGACCTACACAATATTAGGCAGGTGGTTTTAATGTTATGGCTGATTAGTGTACATGTCCTTGTAGAACCAGACAAAAGGTTTAAACCAACTTTATTTAGCAAGGCATTTAAGCACCATTAATTTCTGTGGCTAAAACATAGGCATAGTCCAATACAAGTCAAACCAAGACAAGATAAGCCCTGTTAGTCAGACAGTGTATATATAGCCTGTGAGAGACACTCTGTGCCAAATCGTTGGCTCATTAACGGTACTTTCTGGTACTCAATAAATAACAATTAACACTAAATAATTTCATAATGTCATAATGATTATTGTTTACTGAGTAACAAATTGTGCTCTTGTGTGCAACAAATGCCATGTCTTCTTTTGTCATTGTTGTAACCACAGCATACAAACCATGGGACACTTCTCATGCTCTTCCTGCTTTATAGGCTCTGCCAGAAAAATCTTTGGCTGCTCTGTAAATCATCAACTTTGCAGACTCGTGGCATGCAGATTCCAGAGACCTGTTCCAGATCTGTACATGTTGCCAGTGAATGTCACCATGCCTTCTGGTCCTCTAGTAGACCGTGGTTCCCATCCACAATGTATACAAGTGGCACTGCTGACCCATTCACACTCCCAGGTGGCTTTGTGGTTTCTGCTGGGTCCATTAAGCCCACGTGCTTTAGGCTTCATTGTGGACCCTTCTGTGGAGTTTTGCCCTGCAGTTCTTGATAAATCTGTGAATGTTCTCCCAAGTAACCAGGCAACTACTATTATCAAGCCCACCTCACTGTAGCCCCCTGTTTTGGTACTGCCTATCAGACACCATGCATTAAGGGAGAGCTCTGTCCTTATCAAATTCCACATTCCTGCTTTGTTTGTAACCTTTAGTATCTGCTTCCTGTTATTGTTATCTGTTGTGTAGATAGCTAATTAGTCCACTCTGTTCCTCTGTGTTTCTTTGTGTGTTATGTATGTATGTATGTATGTATGTACTTTTATACCAAGCTGTGGTAGTCCTTTGTTCTACATTCTAGCTCCTGGTTTTTCTGACCCTTCGTTTGGATTTCAAGTATAGATTGCTGTGTTTTTTTTTATGCCTGTATTATGACCTCAACAATGGACTTTGAATACAATTATTGCAATTCCTTAAAGGATGTTATTTTAATAAACAGATGCATTTGTGTCAGGCACATCTCTCTAGCACAGACATATTACAATAATACATATTCAGAAATGTAAATGTAAATAAATAAATCCATAAATAAGTTCCACAGAGCTTATTCAGGTTTATCAGTTAAATAAAACTTATGTTAACGCTTCAGGCGTGAGTGATTTGTACACCATTTGTAATTATGTCATACAATTGTCAATTGTGTCAGGTAATTGTGTCATATTTTCAAATGCAAAGGAAGGACAATATGTACATTGGAGATCTTTCCACAGCATCAATGTGTAGATAATAATATAATATTTGCTTCCAGTTCAAAGCAGCTTATCAAGCTATTCTTCTCCACCTTTAATAAATAGGCCTAGGGGACAATTGATAGCTGAGCTCACCTACAGTATGTCATACAACAGCCAAGGTCAACCCATGATCAGATTTGACTTGAGGATTTATAATGAGTCCACATTATGCCGCAAAATCTAGTCAGTCATAACTGTACATAAAAAAAACTGTTTCCTTCCATGTATGTACAATATACTATAAATGGAGACTTCCTTCTTGCAGATAGAGCAAGATCTGTCTGCCTTCTTTGACTAGAGGACTAGACTGGCATAATATGACAAGAGAAAGAGGAAGAATACCCCAGCTTCCTGATCACAGAACTGGCAGAGTTATCACAGATACAAATTAAGTGGTTAAACTAATTTACGTTTCAGATAGTTACTAAACACCCTTCATTTCCATGTTCTTTCAATATTTCTTGGTTTAAATATTAATAAAAAATACATTCTTAAATGAAAAATGCTGTTAGTATATTTTCATTATTTAACTATTAATTACTTTTGGAGATTAAAATGGATATAACACTTTTTTATTTGGTTTTTCATATAGACCTTATATAACTCATTAATAAGCAAGCAGGAGGAGATTAAACTTAAGTAATTATGTGTTGTGTTTCTGTGTACTTGAAAAATGCTTTTACAAAATTCTGCATGTAAAATATTGGCTAGGTGTTTGTCCCAATGGTTGAAGTTGTGGTTGGTAATTGGGACCCACACCGTAGTACTGCAATCAGTTCTCTGACTGATTCAGATCATTTGAGACAAACTGGGATTGGTCTTTGAAAATGAATTTATTGCTTAATTGCATAGAATGCCCTGCATGCTTTCTCTGTTCATTGACTTTGTGAAAACTCCAGCTGGTGTAAATGATTATATTCTTTAGGCATTTCTCTGTCCCTATCCTAAAATTTGTTGCATTTTTTGAATGATTTCAGTATATTTGATCTTCAGCAACTGGGTACTAAAACATGATGTTACACAAGCATGCAAGGACGCAAGAACACATATTTTCCTTCTTGGACTGCATGGTGGATTGTATGCTGCCATCTAATGTCCAAAATTGTCATGGCTTTACAGCTCAGACAAAGTAGAGAAAATAAACCTTGAACAATGAAAAACAGTGAACAATGAGAAAAATTTTATGGTCCTTTGTAAGTATCAGTGGTTGTAATAAGGTTAGAGAAATAAGCATATGCACAGGCATACCACTGGCATGTATATAACTTTACACATTTCCAAGACATTTCTAGACAACTGGTAAGAAATAAAATCATATCTATCCACATACCCAATCCATTTTCAAAAATACACACTGTAAAATACAGTGCAACAGTATAATGATAACCTAATAATTTGGTATTCCAGATGTTTATGTAAAAGGTTATTCACAACGGGGAACTGTTATTTATATGAACTATTTTTACTGAAAACTAACAATTGGAATATCCAAGTATTATGTGGCCAAGATAAACATCTAGGTAAGGAATAAAACACAACGGCAAATGCTTTAACAGCATGTATTGGGATGTTTTAGTCCTTTTAGCAATTTGCTTACAATTACAATTTTTATAATACTTATAACCATTTATAGATACATTTAATGTTGTAGAATGTCCAAGACACAAGTTAGTTCTTGTTATTACTTACATTACAGCAGCTATAAACATTCCTCACAGCTACACAGACCCCACTTTGAGAAGCATGGCCCTAAGGGACAAATAGAATAGAATGTTGTTTTAAGGTTTGCAGAACGTTCCCCTAAAGATCTCAAACAACCACAAGAGGACGTTGTGTAGAGGTTCTCTTTAGGTTGTTACCAAAAAACCTCCCTGCAACGTTTTGGGAAGGTTATTTTTTGTTTACAAAAAAAAAAAAGAAGAGAGAGAACCTACAGAGAACGTTCCTAGAACGTTATTATCCCCCCCCCCCCCAAAAAAAAAAAAAAAAAAATTTATAAAGTAATAATAATAATAACCAAACGGGAACCATATGCTAACGTTAGGGGGAACGTTCTGTGTTTGCTGGGTTTACACCCCCGCTTTTCCTTAAACGGACAGTGTACTTCCTCAATCACTGCTGAAATATTTTACACCATTTAGTTGTTAATGATTACAACAGTTGTGGGATATATGAAATTAGCTTAGGTACTTTTATGTGTTCAGAATGCTTTTATGCTTTTCTGATAACAAACTGAGAACAAACATGTTTTCTGACGTGTTTTCGCAGAAATGTAACGCTAGACGCTTCTCCACCGCCATCTGCAGATCAACCGGCGCATGGCTCTAAGCTGCAGTGCGCATGCGCGGATGAGGGGGCGCTGTAGCACACAGGAGATCGCATGTCGTCTTGGGAAAAACGCTTTTGTTTTCCTTTGCAGAAAAGTCGTGGAAGAAAACAAGGGGCATCTTAGTAACGCACTATGCTGCTCTCGGACAAGTTTATATGTGATGGATTATTTTAGGCTACTTGACAGAGACTTTGGCACTTTGTGGGCTGTTTGACGCCTCGCTGAGGAAACAGTTACCGGAGCTGCTGCAGACTGGAAGGCGGAAGGAGGAGAAGGAGAAGGGAATTCCGGAGGAAAGGACGGAAAAAAGCCCAGCCATGGATCAGAGATGCTCTGCTTTTATTCCGGAGCGGATTTGTCACAGTAGTCGATTTGACTGGAACCCATGCTCTAATTTAGAGGCGTTTTAAAACCTATTTTTATCCGTCTTCTCCTATTAATGCCATAAATAAAACTGTTAGTGAGTGAGAGAGTCAAAATGGCGGCGGCCTGGCCCATCCCCCAGGCCCTGTTCATGATCATACTGAGCGCTGCTGTGGGCCTGGACCCGTGTCCGTCAGCCTGTATCTGTTCAGAAACGCCAGACGACACTAAACTTGTGGACTGCAGTCGGAAAACGCTGTCTGTTGCTCCTGTTCCAATCCCAGCATGGGCCACTCATGTGTAAGTTACAGGCCGAGCTGGAAGCCATGGTTGTTTACATGCTTTGAGGGCTGGCCTGCTGTGGAGCCTGACGTAGCAAATGCTAGTTCACCAAAAAAAAAAGAAAAAAAAAAGCAGAGGCCAGTGTTAGCTTAAATAAAATAATCACTTTCATTGCAGTGTTTATTCTTCGGGTTGCTAACGTTGCAGTCGCACAGCATCTTCTGTGTAGAAATGTGTATCTGTGTTAAATTACAGCTGTAACTAATGTTAAAGCGCGCAGTGTTAATCCCCTTCCCTTAACTCAGAAGCATTGCTTTAAAATACTGTACTGCAAATATTTACACAACAGCACTGCGGTCCAAGCCTCTTAAAGACACACACGCATGGAGGCTCTGCCAGTCCTCCACATGTTTGTAGTTTGTATCCATATCTGGTTGTAATTGCAGTGTAAGGTTATGACGGTAAATCAGTATGACCGTGATACAGAAACCTGGTATTTCTTAACTGATACCCATAAAGTGTAACTCTTATTGATAAGCTACGTTTTATAGAACACACTGTGACCCTTATTCGTCCAAGATGTGTGTAATAGTGTGATGCAGCATAAAGTTTCAAATTATGTTGACAGTCGAAAATGATTTTTACACACGCTCAGCTTCAGTAAAATTTATTCTTTCCTTTCAGTCCTTTGTTTTAATGGCTTTATTGCTACATCCACATAAATCAGGACATGATGCTGAATTAGGGTTGTTGTTCTTTCGGCTGCTCCCGTTAGGGGTCACGACAGCGGATCATTGGTGTGCGTGTTTGATTTGGCGCAGGTTATTACGCTGAATGCCCTTCCTGACGTAGCCCTCCCATTTTATCCAGATTTGGGACCGGCACTGAGAGTACCTAGGCCCCGGGATTAGAGTGCGGGAGCCTTAGTCGCTAGGCAACCAGGGGTGATGCTAAATTTGGGTATATTTTATTTAAGCTGTGGGTGTAATAGGTAAATCAGTGTGTTGAAGGTATGTATAATGTAAATAAAGAATTGGTGGGTATGATCTGACCGAAGTTGATTTATCAGTTATGCTTAAATCGGCGTTTTGAATCAGATGTGAAGTAGGTTGTATGTCAGTCCTGGTTCTCTGATCTAACTTGCTAGTTTCTGCACAACTTTGATTGATAGGGCCAATGCTTCTACACAACTTAAACAAACAAACAAAAAAAACTACTGAACTGCAGTTCTTTTAACAAAACTACATTTCAAAAATATTTTAAGTTGTCCTATCCAAGGACAAACATTATATTGTGATTGGTTTTTATCATTAACATACTGTTAATATCTCAGACCAATTGTTTTTTTATTTCACTTTTATTCATAAATCTGACCTTTTCTTTGTTTTTAGGTCTCTGAATCATAATGAGTTCTCAGGTGTGCCTTTTCTTGGAGATGCTTCCTCAAACATCACTGTGTTGTCTTTGTAAGTACCTGTTTAATCATCTTTCACCAAATTGTTACAATATCGTGCAGTTTTTTGCTTGTGTGAGCATTATTAAATGTTTGCCCTATTGTTAGGAGATAGTGGGTTTGAATCCCAACAACGCCACAGCTATCCGTGGCCTTGAGTGCCAGAGAGCAAAACTGGCTACGCTGTCTGGGTGGGAGGGATGCCATTCCTCTCTCCTCTGTCAATTAACATGACACTAACCAATCATGGAGATCTGTGAGCTCGCTTATTCAGAAGATGGTAGATAGCGCTTTCCTTTGAGTGTGTCGCACTGCCCTATGACTTAGCATAAGAAGCAGTTTGTTTCTCATGTCTCGGAGAATGCATTTGCTAGCATGCACCCTCCCTGGTTGGTGGCTGTTGTGTAAAAGGGGAGAGCTCACTAGTGGGTGGGAATTGGCGAATGACCAAATTAGGAGTAATGTGGTTAAAAAAAACATTATCTGTGGGGCAGAGGCATTTTACTGAATGAATCATTTGTTTCCATGTGTGAAAAGAACTAATCCATTCAGATGCAATGCTTTAATGATCATAGACTTGGGCAAAATGACTTAGATTAGGGACAGTAATGGTTTTTCCCCCCTTGTGTTTTCAGGGTAAATAACCGAATCTCTGAAGTAGTGGCTGAACAGCTTCTGCCCTATTCAGTCCTGGAAAGTTTGGATCTGAGCTCCAACTCCATCTCAGAGCTGAAAGCTGGATCATTTCCTCCTATGCAGCTGAAATACCTGTACATCCTTTTTTTAATACTTTTTTTCTGATCTGTTTTTAAAAATATAATACCACAATCTCTAACAGAATAAAACCCTTCTAGACAAAATTTAGGCTCCATAATATCTGCAATCTGCTGGTATTATAAAGAGCCCTATGGCATTTTGGCTTCACACAGACTGGCTCTTATAACACTAAAATCAGAAAGTACAATATAGTGATTATATTCCTGCATACCGCATTTGCAGTGCATTAAAAAGGCAGTGGAGCCATTATGGTGTTTTAAAAATGGGCCTGTATTAATTTCTTCAAAATTATTTCATTTGCTCGATCAGGTTAATGCTATGAAGGAGGTATTAAAGTATCTCATTTGCTTGAGGAATAATTTGTATTTTGCACTAGTTTTTGTGATACTGTTTTAATGACCAATATTACATTATTGATGAACAAACAATAATGATTCAATATTATCAATGATTTCTTTCATGAAACAATCATTATTGTTTGTTCGTTCTGTGGATTCAGGAATCTGAGCAACAACAAAATCAGCTCTCTAGAACCGGATTGCTTTAACAACATCAGCTCTCTGCTGGTGCTGAAGATAAACAGGAACCGGCTATCACTACTGCCTGCTAAAGTCTTCACTCTGTCTCAGCTGCAATTTCTGTAAGTAGAATCACTCTTCATTGTGAAAAATAAATGGTGAAAAATAAACGGTGTCTACTAGCTTAAAATATTTGTCTTAAAAACATCACTTTGCTTAACAGTTCTCATTACATCACATAAAAGTTTACTAAGAGAGGCAACTGCTGTTGGTCATTTTTAGCATGCTGGGATAGACGTGCACTGACGGTGGAATGAAATCTGTCTCCTCTGTATTAGGGAGTTGAAACGCAATAAGATCAGAGTGGTAGACAGTTTGATCTTCAAAGAACTGAAGGCTCTGAAGTCTCTGAAGATGCAGAGGAATGGCATCACGAAGCTGATGGACGGAGCTCTTTTTGGACTTGCTGATATGGAGGAATTGTGAGTGGATTCTACACTGCAGAAGTCAGATTTCAGGTCATCAGTTCCAGCCCTGTCAATAGTTTGCTGATTTCACTGCTTTAACTCATCAACTAACCCTGGTAACGAATTAAAGAGGTGAATCAGGTGTATTTGTGTTGAAAAAACACCAAACTGTGCTCTTCTCCAGCCCTCCAGGACTGGGATTGCTGACCCTTGTGTTGTGTTGTCTTGAATGTTGTTAACGTTTGGGTTAGTATTTTAGTGTTTTTATGTTTCTCTCTACAGGGAGCTGGAACACAATAACCTCACCGAGTTAAATAAGGGTTGGCTGTATGGCCTGCACATGCTCCGTGTACTCCGACTCAGCCACAACAACATCGGTCTTGTCCGAGCTGACGCCTGGGAGTTCTGCCGCCGACTGGAAGAACTGTGAGTCATACACGCATTCCCATGCTTTAGGGTTTTTCAGGTTTACTCTCGATGTCCAACCAGTTTGAAGTACCCAGTTTAGTTGATGAACTTGCTCAGCAGCTACAGAGCTAATGATTTTAATCAGGAACGTTAAAGTACTAAACCGTGCAGCGGCATGGACACACAGTAGTGGAGCTGACAGAGTGTATATAGAAATAGAAATCTTTCTATTCGGGTGTGACATAATAACAAGTAATCAGTGGTTTTTCAATCTACTGCATCTGTAGCATTACCACAATTACTATAGGTTACAATTTATTTTTGTTATCTTCTAAATTTACAGGGGGAAAAAACCGCTTACTCAAAACTCTTACAATGAAACACTAAGGGCAGTTAGGGAGTAGTTGGTAATGTAAACATAACATAAATTTGAAGTTACAATCAATAGAATGTAAAAACAAAGCACGAGGAAGACAGTCTTACCAGTTCCATTTACTTGTTGTGTCCAAAGTGTAATGGCAAATTTGTCCCAAAAATTTGATAAAGAGCTTAATTTACAAATACCGTTGTCTCCATCTTTCATTAAAGTGTTTTTAAAATTTGGTTTGCATAAACGTTTTGAGCTGCCCTAAAATCTGCCTCTAAACATCTATTCTAATTCAGGTTTGAGTAGATACGTTTCCTGTTCTTTTCTTCAGAAACGAGTTGGAATTGGTGTTCATGGGATCACACAGATGCTGCAGATGTGCTATATTGAGATTAGATTGATTAAGGAAGAGGAGTATTCCTTTAGAAAGTGATTGTTGTAAATCATTGTTTATATGTGTGTGTGTGTGTGTGTGTGTTAATCAGAGATCTGTCCCATAATCACTTGAGTCGTCTGGAGGACTGGGCTTTCTCTAGCCTCGGGCTGCTGCAGAGTCTAAACCTGGGCGAGAATCGCATCACGCACCTGGGAGAGGGAGTTTTCGACAGCCTGGCAAACGTCCGCACACTGTAAGAACAAACATCACACACACAGAATTTAAAGCTGGTGCTCATGCCATGGGCTTTGTCTTCACATTTTGAAAACTTCACTTTTCCTCACACATGCTGTTATAGAGACTTTGCCCTGATGTGCTGAGGTGGGCGAACGGTTTTTGGGTAGCCACATTTCCCTTGTAATACTCTTTGCAGATAATACAATGAATATTAGCTCCAAACCTGATGCATTCAAATGGACAGATGTGGGGAATATTAAATGATAGCTTACTGTAAATGCAGTCTGGTGCATACCCTGGACATCTGCTTGACCATGCTTCACTGACCAAATCAAAAGATTTCACTTGTCATAATAACACACCTGGATTGTAGGCTTTTTATTCTATACTGGGGAAACAAAATCCCAGCATAATCATCTTTTTCCTGTCTTGCTCATGTGGCTGAATTTTAGAGCACTTAAATGTAGTCTCACAACACTCATCTATGTGTATGCCATCATGTATGCCACTTTCTAGATGCAAAGCAGTTAATTGAGTTTTCATCTGAAGCTCACTTGACTGTGAATTGAAGTTTGAAGTGTGACTGATTTAGTTAAATCAACTTTTGTTCTAACACTGTCATGCTATTTTTTTCCAGAGATATCCGTAACAACGACATATCTCTTGTTATTGAGGAAATGATCACTTTGTTTGCGGGCATGAAAAAGCTCAATACATTGTAAGTGGTACCTTTTTTAACTTCTCAGATTTTATGTGTGGAGTACCTTGGGTTGTAGTATGGCACATCTTAATGGAGCTCCTCAGAACGATGTATTTAGAAGGATTTATATTCTGTGTTAAAGGATATAACTAATCATAGTGTTTCGCATCATGTTAGGTAGCTGAAGTGTTGGGGTTGTTAATAAGCGGGTGTTTTAGAGATGGTGTGCGAAGCTTAATATATATTCTATTGGTTATATAAGATTTATCTTGATCTCTCATTTTTTGGGGGAGAAATAAAAATCAAACTGTTTCCTATTTAGTTGACTTTAACATCTAATAGCATTTAGATCCTGGAAGTAAGTAGTATTGATCTGCTTCTTCTCTCCATTCTCTCTGGATCAGTGCTGTGTTCATATTTAACTCTTATTTAATTCTTATCTTATTTAGTGGGAAGTGTGAAAGTAATTTTTGAGCTAGGCGTGTTTGAGCTACAAAATAGGAAAAACTCATGAACGCATTCATGAAAACATGCATTTTGTTGGCAAAAAGCTAGCCAGCTACCATTAGTGTTAGATTTAACCATATAATGTTAATTCATCTGAAGTATATTCTGTTGTAAACTGTTTAAAGCAGTGAAGTGATGTTATTTACTGTTGACAGTTTGAGCAGCCATGTTGACATAACAGCATATGCTGAACTTCGGGTTGAGCAGACCTTCCCGACATTCCAAGTAGGAATTCTGAGTAGAGGGGGGTGTTTTCCTAGTCGGAGGTCAGAAATTCATGATTTATGAGCTTTAGTTGAAGGCAGAATAAAAATAAGACTTTGATTAAGTGTTTAATTTTTTGCCCTCTAGTGGACATGTTCTCATTATGTGCAAGTTTGAAGGCAGACACCTGCACTTTCACGGATGCAGAAGTATAAACCTGTGCGTCGGTGTGTGTGTGGTTTACAGGGTACTTCAGAGGAACAACATCAGGACCATTACGGAGAAAGCCTTTGAGGGTCTGAAGGAACTAGAGCATCTGTATGTTTCTTTTCATGTTCCATATAATTTGTTGAATGTTTATCTTTAGTTCACAGTATAATATTTAGGGATACCTACTTTTTTTTTTTTTTTTTAAAACATATGAATCGACATTTCCAGCAGTGATGTGATAATAAATTTGAATTGTGTCTTCACAGAGATTTGAGTAAGAACCGGATCATCTCTATTCACCCTGAGGCATTCTCTCGCTTGAAACTCAAATCCCTGTAAGTATAGGCATATTCTTTATTATATCTCATGTCTTGCATATGGTGTAGTTATTGTGCTGTACTATACCATATGAGCTACACGCACACTTTACCGTGTGAGATTATACAATAAATTAATTGGTTGTAAAATGCATGGATTCAATTTTCCATCTTCGCAGTAGATTTTTATTATATTGATCGTATGGGATGGTGGGGTGGGTGTTTGGTAAATCACTAGCATTTTTAAACAAAAAAGTAGTGAAATGGCTTGTAAATAATCTGTGTAAAAATTTTCAGTTGCATCTTGTTTGTGCTGGAGAGGGTGCAGAGGATCATTTACAGATTTCTAAAAAGCTAATCGATGGCCAGTAGGTATTGGCGTCATGCCAAGTTGCATTGCGAGATCCAGTATAATGTTGGCAAGGATTCTTTGTTTAAAGTTAGTGTCTAACATTAAATATATCATGTAGTACTTGCATGCTTAGGAAGAGGTCAAAAGCAGGAGGACTTTAAACATTCAAAGGATATGAAAGAATGACATTTAAAAAAATCTAATTAAGGCAGTAGAGCCATAAGTCTATAAATGGACTAATTATGCTTAAGCACTATATCATTTTATAGAGAAAGTGACTGAGAGAGAGAAAGAGAGAGGAAGAAGGGAGCGCAGACTCAAGTTTGATCATCTAATGTAATTTGTTCATTTACTAACAGCTAAAAGATTTTCCGAAATGCCTGGAAAGCAAACTTTTATGCATCTTATTCCTGAAACTCAAGTCATTCAATGTGTTGGTGTCCCCTCAGAGACCTTAGTGCTCCCCACTTTTTATATCTCTAGCCATACAAAAATATAAAATATTATTCCACCTTCCATCTTTTATATGCTAAAAATGATGACCCAAAATAGTAGCTAGATTGTTAATGACAATTAATTGATTAGATTAAGCTGGCAAATTTTTTTTTTAAATTCCTATTTAATGCCGTCTAACTGTTTATATTCTAAAAACTTGTCACTGTAATGTCACATTTGAGACCGCACTAGTAGGTGTGTCTGGTCGTTCTTTCCTGTTTTTTTTTTTGTTTTTTTTTGTTTTTTTTGTTTTTTTTGTTTTGTTTTGGTTTGGTTTTTTTTCATCTGCAGCCTGAAAATCACAATAAGGAATATCATTGATGCAGATGAAACAATGCCCTTGATCCATTTGTACTATGTATTTTCTCCCTCAGTGATTTGAACACCAGCGGTCTCCTCTGTGACTGCAGTCTGAAGTGGCTCGGCCAGTGGCTCACTGACAGCCTCTTCCAGCAGTCATGCACCGCTGTGTGTGCATATCCTGCCCCCTTGGCAGGCAGGAGTGTCTTTAGTGTCCCCCTGGAAGAATTTGTGTGTGGTGAGTGAGATCATGTACAGCACTGCTGTACCTCCAATATTTCAAGTAGTTTTCACAGTCAAGTGCAGGGGTGTTCCATTAAGTTTGTGAAGGTCCATTTAAATAAAATTCCTTGCTTACAAAAACTGGATAAACAACTAACACTGCTGAATGCGAAGAACACTCTGCTTTTAATGCCAAGTTCATTGCTATAGGTTAGATCAGTTTGAAGTGGTTCTGATTCACATTACCACTTTTGACTAGAGTCATGGACTCTAAACAGATGAGCTCTTTGTTTTGAAATTTGAACTGGAGAATAAAAGCTTCTTACTTCTTTCCACTTAACATAAAAAAAGGTTCAATGGCATCACTTTACTAGTCAGGCCAGAGAGGATTAATTAAATGGCAAACTGTTAAAGTCTTTCCATTCTTGATGAGCTGCTTTCAGGTAGATAATTTACATAAATCCTACTGATTAGCTACAAACTGCAACAGAAGATCTAGTCTTAGATGCCATTCATGATGGTCATGCTTTAAAAACTAGTCACTGAACTACAGCCAGGTTTTTTTCTGTTTTTATTGGCACTGCTATAGTACTTGAGTGCCTTGTTTGATCCACTGAAATACTTTGAATCCGCTACTAGTGAGAGGTTTTTCTTCGGGTAATCAAGAGTGGAAATATTCAGATGCATAGGTTTAAAGTGGGGAAATCTCACTGATATTTGTCATTGAGACCAGACTTCTGCTTGGAAAGAAGCTGGAAATTATATTGACCACAATAAGACTAAGGAACATACAGGCCAGCCAGTAACTTTTCACTTAATCTTGTAGAAAAAAAACGACTCTAACTCATTGTCTCTGTTTAACTCCTCCCTCTGCCTCAGATGGATTCCCTCGGCCACAGATCAGTGGGAACCCCAAGACAGTGGTGGCCCTGCGCGGCACCAACGTCACTCTCAACTGCTCTGCCCTCAGCACTAGTGACTCTTCCATGAACTCCACCTGGAGGAAAGACAAAGAGGTGCTGTCTGATGCGCAGGTGCAAAACTATGCCCGCTACCAGGACCAGCAGCTCATCTACACCAGCATGCTCCATCTGCTTAATGTTAACTTCACCGATGAAGGACGCTACCAGTGTGTAATTTCCAACAACTTTAGCGCGAACTACTCCACTGAGGCCAAAGTGACGGTTAATGGTATGTTCACTCATGAGGCATCACATATGACTTGCAGAGCTTTTAAAGGGAAATTGTGCATTTAACTCCAGTGTTGGCTTTATGACTAGGTTTTGTATTTAATTTTAGATGTGGGAAATTTCTTTAGTCGCAAATGTTTACACATCAAAGAGCCCTAGGCTTTCTATGAATAGACTATATGAGGCTTTATTTCCTCACTGTGTCAATCATAGCGGAATATTTTGCTGCATCCCCTCTGGGTTCTGGTGTTGCTGTGCTACTGGCAGACAATTTTGCTTTTGTTGGTTGTGAAATAACTTTTCTTTCTGCCTCTGTTCTTTAGATCTTTTATCTCTTTCTGGTTGTTTTCTGGATTCTTCTAATTTAATTTTCAATTTCAGTAGAGCAAAGATTATGTAGCCCTCTGGGAAGCCAGCCTGGGTGATGTGATTATTCTGTCATTCCGTAATTCAGAGGTGTGAGGGGGCTTTTGTGCTCAAGCAGCACTCAGAAACAAAAATTTCAGACTCAAATAAGATTATCATAGCACTGCAAATGATGGACATGAAATGCTTGCATATGGATAGGAGTTAATAGGAATCTGGGGTGGCTGTGTTTTTATTATAACAAACCTGTGACTTGGCCTGTATGTGCGATTTGGGGTGGAGTCAAATTCAGATATTTTGCCATTGCTGAGTTCTTGCTATAGTAGATACTAGTTTTTTTTTTTTATCAATCAGTGACCTAATTTTTATTTAGTGGTGCAGATTTTCCTTTGAGTTTTTGCATATAACAGAATCCTTGACTTTAAATATGCACTATTACCAGAGCTGCCCTCCTTCCTGAAAACACCCATGGACCTGACGATCCGGACTGGCACTGTTGCACGGTTGGAGTGTGCGGCAGAGGGACACCCTCCCCCCCAGATTGCCTGGCAGAAGGATGGGGGCATCAACTTCCCTGCTGCCCGTGAGAGAAGGATGCATGTCATGCCCGAAGATGACACGTTTTTCATTGCCAATGTGAAGGCGGAGGACATGGGTGTGTACAGCTGCACTGCCAAAAACGAGGCAGGCAGTCTTTCAGCCAATGCCACACTCACTGTGCTGGGTAAGCTCTGCTCTTTTGACAAGCGTGATAAATGACATCACAGCATGTTGAAATGGGGGTGTTTTTGCATCATCCTTATCTAATGAAAACATTCAGCATTTGTAAGCTGCTTTGGGTAACTAGAAAGCATTATGTTAATTAACAATTCTGTTAATTCCTTTCTTTTCCTCCGCTGTGCAGAGACTCCATCATTCCAGCGCCCTCTAGAGGATCGCACAGTAGCACGTGGTGAGACTGCTGTTCTTCAGTGCATAGCCCGTGGTAGCCCCGCCCCCCGCCTCAATTGGACAAAAGACGACGGCCCGTTGCTGCTAACGGAGCGTCACTTTTTTGCAGCAGCCAATCAGCTGCTTATTATTGTGGATGCCAGGTCTGCAGATGCAGGGAAATACACCTGCATTATGTCCAACACACTGGGCACAGAGCGAGGACACATCTATCTCAGCGTCTCGTCTTCTCCCAACTGCGAGCAGGCTGGCGGTGGCTACGACCCGGATGGCTGGACTACAGTGGGCATTGTGGTGATGGTGGTTGTGTGTTGTGTGGTGGGCACGTCGCTGGTTTGGGTGATAGTCATCTACCACATGAGACGCAAGAGCGAGGACTACAGTATCACTAACACAGGTAGGTGGCTAGCTGAGCCCTGACAGGTGTGATGGTGTTTTGGTCAGCAGATTGGCAGTTTTTTTTTCTACTTTTAGTATTTTAGTAATATTGTTTCAGTCTTTATTGCAGCAGCACACTTACAGCAGACAAAGCCTTACTTACATTGCAGTATTTCTGTAATACTCGCACTCACACACACTCACATATACTCACTCACACTTTCACGCACACAACTGGAAAAGTTTCAGTTTATATCTAAAAAAAGAGAACAAAAAATAAGAGTGATGTTTCTCAAGTATTATTTTCACCATTAAACAGTTAACTCAGAAACAGCCTTGTTTAAAAATAGTTAATTTTCCAGACCTTTTAGAAAAGTTAATTTTCTAATTTACCCTGATATAAATGGATCAAAACCGTGACAACCGTAATTGAAACTAGGCATAAAGCCTAAGCATTGAGTGTAAAAGGATAAGGCAACAAAGCCTGAGGGATGGAGCAGCTGGTCGGTGTTAATTCACAGAGTAGTAATAATGTTGGATTGGGATTTAGAGGAAACTCAAAATGGGAAGATTAATTTAGGCAAAAGACGAGCCTTCAAAGCGTCAAAAAGTTATTAAAAACCTAAAATTGATTACAGAAAATATCTGCGTGTAATAATCCCAAAAGTTGATTTAGCAGCAAAGTTAGAATACACTTTTCAATCAAAAAGCTAAATAAAATCAAAATTTTTAAAATCAAAATACTTTAACTTGATAATGTTTTTCTTCATGCAAGCACCTGAATCTTACAGTATCATCCTGTTTTATGCTTGAGTAGAGGAGCCAGTCTCAAAAGTGAACCCATCCTCTTCTGGGGGACACCCGATAATGAGATTATAAATAATTACAGTACTACATGTGTTGAAGAGATGCAGAATGTTTGATATGATCTTACTGTAAATAAGAGTCCTGGGGTGTGCATGTGACAGTTTTTAAAGAAAGGCCCTAAAGAAGCTGCAAGTCTATGCTATTGAAGTTAGATTATTTATTTACTGATACAAAAAGCTGAATCAGTCGTTAGAGTATCCTGGTAAGACTAGTTCGAAAGAAATGTGGCAGTGAACAGATATCATTTCAGACTATGTTTATCTGTCCTTATCTATGCCAAATGTCAGCATTAAGTTGATGATGTGATGTTGATAGCGAGTAGGTCCTGTTGTATTCTAATGGACCCAAAAGTGATTCTAATATAGACATAAATGCTGGTCTTGTGTATTATCAAGATGAATATTGAAGTCTTGAGTCTTGAGAACCTCGAGTAGAAAGTAGACTGTGTAAAAAATAAATAAATAATTTAAAAAAATGTTACAAATTAGTTCATATCCAGATATCTGAGTAATGCCTAGGATATAAAAAAAAAAAAAAGTGATGCCTTCTCGGCTAGTTAGAAAAGTGCATTGTGTGAAGTGGTATCCAAGAGGGCTAGGCTCATTTAAAGCTACATACTCATTTGGACTGTTCTCAGTCTCTGTTCAACAAAGCACATGAAATCCCTGAAAATTAGTTTCGTGTAAGTGCTTTAGATGAAAGGAATCTTATATTTAGCAGTCTTAACGTCAGACTGCACATAGAAACGACATCAAAAATAACACAACAAGCAAACTAGTCTGAATTTATTAAGTGTCTGTCTGTTGATTGATTGCTTTCACTTTTTGGCAGCTTTCCAAATGTTTCTCCTAATGTTCACAGACAAACATGACTGGTAGACTTGTTTGTTTCAGATGAGATGAACCTGCCAGCAGACATCCCCAGTTACCTGTCATCCCAGGGCACGCTGTCTGAGCCTCAGGAAGGCTACAGCAACTCTGAGGCAGGCAGTCATCAGCAGCTCATGCCCTCCCTGACTAATGGCTATGCTCATAAAGGAACTGATGGTGAGGTGTTAGGCTCTCTGCAGAAAAGAACATTAATTGATTTCTTGTGTACAGACATATTAGCAAATGTGACATTGCTCATTTAAGCATTACAGTGCATAACTTTGACACGGGGCGTTTTCTACATTTTTGAAAGTTACTGTATTCCCTGGACTATAAATCACTTATTTCCCTCTGTGGAGATTAGAAATGGAGTGTAGGAAAAGCGGGGTGATTATCCAATTTATTAGGAACACCTGCAGGTTCATGCTGTTATCCAATCCGCCAATCATGTGGCAGCAGCACAATGCATAAAATGATGCAGATATTGGTCTAGAGCTTAAATTAATGTTCACTTCAAACATCAGAATGGGGAAAATGTGATCTCTCTCTGACATTACCAGTGGCATGGTTGTTGGTACCAGACAGGCTGGTTTGAGCATTTTAGAAACTGCTGATCTCTTGGGATTTTCACACTCAAAGCTCTTGACCTGTATCTGCATGATTTTATGCATTGCACTGCTGCTACATGATTGGCTGATTAGATAATTGCATGAATGTACAGGTGTTCCCAATAAAATGGATGGTGAGTGTACATTTATTTTAAATCTGTTTTGTTAACTGAGACTTCAGGAAATAATTTAAACTTGCACTATAATCAATTTTTGTATTCAGCTATATTTGTGACAACATGACAAGCTTTTTAACTCGCATAGTAAATAGGCTTGGGACGATTGACGATGGTATCAGAAATTGCCGATAGATTCCAGTGGTTATCAAGTTGGACGGTTTAAATGTCTGTTGGAAAGCATGGTGTCTGCAGCTTTAAGATAGACAAAAATAAAGTGTGTTATATCTCCTAATATGTTTCATTTTGCAGTCCCATACAAACTTTAATAACCTTCTGTCTGTTTTCGGAGCAGAGCAACAAAACTTAACTTCCCTTGTCTGTACTGCCGAACAAATAAAGCTGTAAATGTCTTCACTCTCAAAACACGAATGATGACTTACATTAAGATAATGAAAAATTTATATAATTTTATTTGCATTTTATAATGAACTTGATTATAGCTAATAACTTGTTACATTTATTTACAGTACTGATAGTTTTGCAAGCATTCCTGACCCCCCACTGTAATGTACTTACATCTGGCCACGCCCCCTTCTTTTCCCTCTTCAAAGCCACAGATGATACTATTATCAGTTAGTGATAGTTGGGGGCACATTACACACAAATATCACAAGCATAATAGCAGATCAGATTAGCAATTCATTTAGATGCTCCCTTAGTATACCATAAACTGGGTATGTTCATGAAATTCTGTTTCGCCATAGGTGTGTGTTATGGTGAAGTGGGAGGAGAGATGGACCCAGAGACCAGTGGGATGCTGGGTAATCATGTTGGGTCCCTGTTTGCTGGGCGCAGCAGCTTCCATCCGGGCGAGCCGAGGGACAGTCTGGCACATATGTCCAATGGTCTGTGTGCATGTGGGTTCATACAGATATGATACATGTTTACTGATCATTTTGACTACTACGTCTATCTAGCAGCATTGTTCAATACATATTCTCACATAAAGAAAAGCTTGTCATAGTTTGTTGGATTTTCATTTGGTTTGGGATCAGAAAAAGTAGTACTTGATGTATGGAACAGATGTTAACACAGTGATGTCTGGTCTGGATCTGTTAGGTGGCACCACCCCATTGGTCATCTGCTCAGACTGTTATGACAACGCCAACATCTACTCTCGCACACGGGACTACTGCCACTACTCATATCTGAGTGAAGAAGATGCTCTGGATGCCCAGCTGCCCAGAGACACAATCAGAGAGGGGCAGCATGAGGATGCAGCGCTGCATGACCTGATCACCCGGGACTCTCAGGAGCCCCAACACCATGCCTTACACCACTATAGTAGTAAAGGTGAGAGCACACACACTTGTACGGGTGAAGAGAATGTGTTAGAGTAGTGACTACGTGTAGAAAGTTCAATTCATGAAGTATGCATTTAGATTTTTTCTTTTTTCAGAATAAACACATACTGTTTTAAAACAGACAATTTTCATCCCTCATGAAAAACATTAAGCCTAATCTGACCAAATGTCACTACATTTCTATGGTACTTCTATCTTTATAATATTTACATTTTTGAAGGCAAGAAATCAATATTTCAATGCTTAGGATGCCATGTTCAATTTTCATTTAACACAAGTCGATTGAAACATTTCTTTAGTGTTTTTGTCTAAGTAATCCCTTTTCTTTGGCATTATTTAGTTGAACATTTCTTAGTGATGTCATTAAATCAATTACATATTGATATCAGTTTTGAATTAAATATAAGGAATGAACAAAGAATATGATACTATGCCAATTTCCAACATGTAGTGTTTCTTTGATTGAGATTAAAATGGAGTTGGAACCTGTAGTGTGCTAAGTAGGATCTGCAAAGCCATTACTCTATACCCTATACAGAGAATAGTACTTAATTAGGGATTCACTCTGTAGATTCACTCTGTTCCATTGTTAAAAATAAAGTGTAAGAAATGCATTGTCCATTTGTGGCTCAGATCCAAGGGAGCAAAATTGGCCATGCCATCTGGGTAGGAGGGATGGCATACTCTCTCCCCTGTCAATCACAGGGAAACTAGCCAATCATGGGAGTCTGGGAGCTTATGCATGTGAAAGAGGGCAGATTTCCTCCATGTTTACTCAGTTTTACACTACCCTGTGACAGCATGAGCAGCAGTTATAAAATATGCCATTGACTGGCTTCATGTGTCTTGAAGGAAGCATGTGTTAGCCTTTACTCTCCCTGCTTGGTAGCTGTCATATAAATGGGAAGAGGTGGATGGTGGGTGGGATTTGGCAGGTGACCACATTGTGGAGAAAAATGGGGGAAATGGAGATAAAGTGCAGTGCTACCAGTTCAGCTGTGCATAAAGCGCAGTTTGCATACCCACATTCTGAAGTGCTGTGTGCTGCTCATTCTGCTTTCTCACGGTCTGTTTCTGTCTCTGCAGATGTTCCAAGCAGATCGTTTTGGAGTGGAGTAGATCCTCATTCCTCTGAGTTGCCCCCAGACTCAGTGACTGTACACAAGCCGCCAACAGGTCCCTCTTATGGGCACGACCAGGAGGAAAGAACAGGAGGGCTAGAGGAAGCCTCGTACAGGACTAACCCTCAGGATCACAGCCCTCCGAACACATAGAGCCCAACCAACACCCGGCGTTTACGCCCTGCTCAGTGTGCCCTACAATCCCACTACCTCTTCCAAGGAAACTCACACTCTGTCAAGAAAAGAAACCCAAACTCCACTCTCTTCTGTGTTTACATTCTGTACCGTCCCCTCATTGGATCCTGCTGGGGTGTGTGTGTTTGTTTCTTGTGAACAGCCCTTTCTAGGACATAGTGGTGTTGATCTTCCCACTGATTCCATACAAACTAATCCTCTCATTTAGGCTGAGACTCTGAATGTAATGTTTCTTGTAAAGAGTCTTGCTCACTCTGCCTTTTGTCTTAAGGATTTTTTTTTTTTTGGCCCTTTTTTCCCCCTACTCTGTGGAACATGAACTCCCATGTGTATGCCAAAGCACTGAGTCAGCCCTCTTTTATGCTGCCCTGGCTCTGAAGAAGTGGTGATACTTGTCCTTGTAGGAATCCTTGTATGAATGAATCCCTGTATTGTTGAAAATATGTAGGAGGACATACTCAGGCAGTCATACTGTCATGGACACAAATATCCATTCTGGATTACTCTTTCCTTTTGGTCACATTGAGCAGGTGATGGTGGCATGTGGGACATTTTTCCTTTATTAGAGTGGAATGCAGTTCCCTTGCTTCCTGTCCAATGTTATAAGATGAAGTTATTTTTTGTCAGATTTTTTTTTTTTCATGCTGTTCACAAAGCCAGACATGTATCCCATTCCCTCTTTGTTTGAAAAATATATACTATATATCTGACAGAAGATATATACAGCACTCTATCTGACAGAAGATGTAGAACATTTGCAATGTTGACAATCGAGCTACTAGCAGTCTTACAGGGTCCTCCATGTGCATGGAGTCCATGGCCACTTTTTTTTTTTTTTTTTTTATTTATTTATAATTACTATTCTTATGCATTCTTCTAGCTGTTGCCATGGCTCTCCCCTGAAGCCATTTCTCTTCATTATGTAGAATCTGAAAGACTCACAAATAAGAGCCACTGTACTGTTAAAAATATGTATGAGCACTGTATACACGGTACCGATATAATTTAGACCTTCCTCCCATGCATTTTTAAAGCCTATGGGGCACTAAATGTGTGTATCAGACACGGTTTTGTGTGCCATCTAATTCTGAATTTCATTTGTACAATCGGCCTTGAGCTGATTACCAGATTGCATATATATATATATATATATATATATATATAACACAGATTTCATCCGTTTTTAACAGTGTGATACTGTTTAAAATGGCCACTCTGTAGCACCACTAACACATCTGAGTTAGTGACAGCATCAGATACGTCCATATCAGTGACGTTGTCAGTATTAATATCATTCTCACCATGGTGACCACTGAAATTAAAGGTCACTTGATTTGCATTTTAAGTAAAAAGCCAGTGCTTATGAGTTCTTGCTCTAGTTGAGTTAACTGGCTTCATCCA
Source organism: Pangasius sanitwongsei (assembly GCA_037576675.1). Taxonomy (NCBI): domain Eukaryota; kingdom Metazoa; phylum Chordata; class Actinopteri; order Siluriformes; family Pangasiidae; genus Pangasius; species Pangasius sanitwongsei. The sequence continues at coordinate 12,453,316 of CM075004.1, read as the reverse complement.
GTTATTGATATTTTGTTTGGACTGTTATTCCTCACATTGCTGAATTGCGTATGTTTCAGATTTTGGTGTCTAAAATCTACGTCTTTAAATGAACAGTGCTGTAGTGCGGGACACTTCTTTATTCAGCTTACAGAGATATTGCACCATGAAATAAGCTGTATGTTTGGGCCATAAACAGAATGATTCCTCTCCCTACACTAGATTTTGTCCTGGTCGTTAGCACTTTCTGCCTGTAGTACGTAGACTGATGTTCATTACAGTATATGTCACATTCTTTCTTTTTGCCTGTGATTGTTCAATTTCACCCATACTCGGTCCTATCAACACCTATACGATCCTATAAATGCTGCACATCCCTTAGGAGGATAATTTGTTCCAAAGAGTGTGTGTGTGTGTGTGTATGTGTGTGTATGTGTGTGTATGTGTGTGTGTGTGTGTGTGTTACTGAGTGTGAGAGAGTGAAAGAAAGAAAGACTGAGACAAAACTGAGGTACTCTAACATGTAATTGTAAAATGTGTGTATTGTAAAATGCACTGCAGCATTATGTCACTACAGCCAGATACGGTATGCATCAATTATGTGTTATTTATTTGAAGTCAATATGCTGTTGCTCAGTTGTTTGCTGATAAGTGTCTGCTGGTGCCATATTTTCATATAGTTTGAAATGGTTTTTAATTTTTTGGATATAATCTCAATTTAATTAACATATTTTGATGTATTGCTTTTGTTTCAGCATGCTGTCTTGATTTCCAGCTGTTTTATGATTTGCACATGATCCTTCATTCCACTTTACGAATCCTAGGGCAGACCCGTGTTGTTATCCAGTTCTATGAACAGTAGCGGCGGGTGTGTGCTGCCAGAGGTTTATGGTGACGTTTTCCAGGTATTAAAAAGCTGTTAAGATCGGGGTTAATAGCCGTAGAGCATACCACTGCAATTACTTGCACACTTTCGCTGTCAGAAATTTAAAGCAAAGTAAATTCACTGTCCTATATAGAAGATGTCTAATGGTACAGTTACAATGGTTTTTCTGAGCAACTAAAAAAAAAAACATCTCTTAATAGATATGGGGTGAGAGTTTGAGTTGAAGGGCACAAATGTAAGCGAAAAGTTTGAATTCGGTTCACAATTACGCATCTGCCAATATGTCTTTCTGAATTTAAACCAAAGTTCAGCATTAATGCTTTGACACTATTCCAGTGCTGCTTTAATGTATTTTGTTTGTATTTTTTTTCTATAGTGTACCTGTACATTCTGTAAAGCATGTATAAAGAACTTTTTGTTTTCATGTTGCATATTAAACAATAAAATGCAAATTCTGACATTCTAAGTGCATACACTCTGAAGCTTCACCTTCCTACTGCTAAATAGTGATACCACAAAGTGTTAATATGACTTTTTCTTTTTGCATACTACAGAAATGCAGCTGCTCAGTAAGCAAGGTAGTACTTTTGTTCCAGCATGACTGAATCAGGTCAAAACAGCGGAACGAAAAGTAAAGTTCTGACTGGCTTAAAAAAAAAAAAAAAGTTTAGACACATTTACATCCCACTAAACACTCCACCTGACAGTTTTCATTCCAGGCTTAAGGGTGAAGTGCTGTGTAGGATAATCTGGGGATGGGATCAAAGCTCCTACCTCAGTTTGCCGCTAAACCGTGCTGCTGTGTCATCAATAATGCATGCATGCATGCATACACTGAGTTGACTGTGGGTTTTATTACCCTCATCAACCAGCAACATACTGCACCCTTCATATATAACCAAGGGGGATATTTATGCAAACTAACACTTCACTACATGAAACTTCAAGGCACACAGTAAACGCAGTGCAATTACATATTTTGAGCATCCTACAACCATGTGAAATTCATCAATTTAATACTTCCAGTTTATTTAAGTTATAAGTATGTGCTTGTTCTTGACTCTCCAGCATTCAACTTTCTATTTCAACCCCTTTTCTGTTATAATATATGAAATGCACACTGCTATGGATGACTCCAGGTGGCTGTTTGAGTGAGAATGCAGACAAATTTAAGCGCTTAGCTTTGAGAGGATGTGCTGTGAAGGTCTTAAATTCAGCTTGTCTTTACATGTCTTTAATTAAGCAGAAGATTAAGCTAATTTACAGAGCGCCAAATGAAATCAGCAGAGGTTTGTCTGGGTGCCAGTGAAGTGCCTCATTAAGTCACTGCAAATTGAAGGATCAGGAGGTTTGGTATGAAAAAGTAATCTTACCGCAGTAGACCACAAGGTGGAGCTCTGGAGAGATTTATTTATCTGGGCTCAATCATGGATAAGATGCATGATGCTCAATTTAATATTTCTGGTAGGGGTAATTATCTAACTATAAAAAAAATTATCAATAATCAGATAAAGGTGTTATATAAGGTTAAAACAGTTCTCTTAAATTTCTATTTGTTAATATAAAGTTTGGGTTTTGTTTTAAAAAAAAACCCACCATATACTACTGCACTTAATAGTACATCAAAATAGTACACAACCTATGGTACAGTAATCTATGGTGGTGTACTATATTTATGTATTTAGTATGGTTGTACACTCTTTATTGTCACTTGGCTATGCAGATTGATGTTTTTAAAAATATATTTCTTTTTATCTATGAAAACAATATTTTCCATTATGGTACAATGTTGCCATGAGGCAACAAACTCCAAAATCCCTCAAAATTAAAAAAAAAAAAAAAAAAAAAAAGAAAGAAAGAAAAGAAAAAAAGAAAATAAAAAGAAATATTGGTTATATTTTAGTATTCAATTTTAAAATTATAAACTTTTTTTTTTTTTTTTACCCAGTAGTATCATAATGCGTACCATAGAGGATTTAGGACACTGATAGCTTTACTTTAAGCTAATTAAAGATACACCACATTCACCTTGCAAAGTAAGTTATACATCCTTTTATGTATAAGGTACAAATGATGTACCTGGATGGTACCAGCCCAGCAACAAGGACAAATACAGTTTAGTACCTTTAGTTAGTAAAAGCTGCCTACCTTTAGTTCACTCTGCTGAAATAATTTGTGTTAAAATATTATCACCTGTGGTGCTACATGGTTGCTTTCACGCAGGCTTCTGTTTGTAAACCTTGTAGCTACTGACTTCTCTGTTACAGGGTTGTAACCCAGCAGACCCTGACCCCGTCTGCACTAGCATGAGGATCTACATTTGATGGAGATACCAAAGCACTTCTGCAAGGGCGTCTGCCAAATGCTCTAAGTCATGGCAGTATAGGTTATAGCATTCATAAGCACTAAACTGTGCTAAAATAGTGCGCCACCTGTGGCAGGCTAATCTGCCACACTATTCTGTATACTCTGCACGTTTTTTTTTTTTGTTTTTTTTTGATCGCCGGGCTGATTTACATAACGCCCGTCAGACAGCCAATCACAGGCTCGCGTCTGCTGCTCTTTACGTGTTTGTTGACAGGCGCACGCGCGCGCGCGCTCACACACACAGAGATACAGGCACGCACTTGCCTCACCGGTAGTTGAGTGCGCGCGCTCGTCGGAAGCGGCTGTATGAAATCATCGCCTGTGGAAGACAAAACTGCACGCACGGTGTGGCGATTAGAAGACGCGTGTGGTGTTGCTGGCGGTGTGGAGAATAAACCGGACAGCTCGATCCGCTTCCGAGTGCGTGTGGATCAGCAGCTGCTGGTCAGTGATGTCAGGTGCGTGGAGACTGGATGAAAGCGGAATCACAGTTTCAGCCAATCCGGCTACAGATGTGATGATCATGCTCTTCATTTATTAGACTAACTGATATAATTGTAGTGATGTCATTTTAATGTCACACTGACATTGATGTGCTGTTATATGTTATACACTGCCTACTTGATGCTCTCGAGCTCGCCGGTAGACTTGCGCCTGTTTTTCACTCATCAGTTTTGTTTACTGATGTGAACTTGGATAACTTGTAAGCAACCAGGGATCATATTTAGTCGTGGCGCGCGCCTTTCTAAATATCATTTTGCTCAACTTAAAATCATAGCCCAAAGCTTTTATAAAAAAATTGATGATCTAATTCCGCCTCCAGCTCCTTAGATGTTAAGTGTAGGCTGCAGCTGCGGATCTACAGCGCGTCATGTAGCGAGACTCGGTTGTGAGTGATGAGGTTGGAGGAGCAACATCTGGATCCTGCGCGCTGCTTTTGCGCTGAAAGCAGAGCACCTGATTCCTGCTGCAAGCTGAACTGAGGGAAGAAGAGGAGCAGCATGTCCAAAGCGCTGAAGAGGAAGAAGCACTGGTCGGCCAAAGTGCGCGAGTGCGCCGTGTCGTGGGGAGGCGCGGGCGAGTTCGGCTCCGTGGTCGAGCTGCTTGGAGGAGCTGAACATGGCCTCTTCCCCTTCCTCGGACACATGGACCTCGACGCGCTCGTGTGTCACGTTGGCTCGCTGCCGTACTACGGGGACGTGCTGCTGGAGGTGAACGGCACGCCCGTGAGTGGCCTCACCAACCGAGACACGCACGCCGTGATCCGCCACTTCAGAGAGCCCATCCGCATAAAGACCGTCAAACCAGGTACAATGCTCACCTCCACACGCACTTACCACAGTGTGTTGTGCTGTGCTTTTCACGAGAAAGTAGCTAACGCATGCTCAAAAAGTCGCTAGAAGTCGCCAGGTGACGGATAGAGCTAATTTGCATATTCAGTGAACCGTCATGGTTATTTGCAAATGAAGAAGAAATATTTTCTGGAGGCATTTACAACAGAATTGAATAGAGTTTTGCCAGAATAGAAAATAACAGATTATAACTGCTTTCTTATAGGAAGAAGGAGTCTTTGGTCTTGACACCACAAACTAAATATTTACATATTTACAAAAAGAAGCAGTGGATAAGAATTAGTCCGAAATAGCCATGAAGGAAAAAAAGAGCTACAGATGGAATAACTTGCTTATATCACTTGTGAATATCACCAAGAAGAGAGCTGAAAATGAAGAACAAAGACATGTGCAGGTAAAAAAAAAAAATAGTGGTGATCAGTTGTGAGATCAAATGCCAGTCAGTGATTGGTTGTTGGAATATAGGCTTGCTCAAGCACAACTCAGTCAGGCTTTACACACTGGTAGTGAGTCAACAGAACATGATGTGACGTGAGCTGGAGACACCATATCAAGTGCAGGACAGTCACTAATGTTGCCGGATTTGTTGCCAGGCTCTTTTTTTTAAATAAAGTTGCTAAAGGGGACTAAAAATTTGCCAAATCTAGCAAAAAAGTCACTTGTGATTGTGTTTGTGTATTTGTGTGTTGTTGCTGTGACAGTCAGTGCAGGTTTAGGATGCATATGTGGACAGTTTTGTAAAAGACCATCAGAACATCAACAGAAAGCTGTTGTCTGAACATGGCCCCAGACACCAATATTTTAGAAGCCAGTTTTTCATACAAATGCAATTAATAGTCCACAAATTCACTAAATAAGAAGACGTTCAAGGTTATTGAATGACTGAAAATGAATGTCTGTGTTCCTCTCAGTAAATAAGGTCTCGTGTTGTGTCCAACGTGATCAGCACATGAAGATTTGTAAGAATTTGCATGACTCACTGTAAGGCAAATATAGCTCCATGAGAAGACAAGAGGAAAAACCTTGAAAGAAACCAGGCTTAAAAGGAAATCCATTCTCTTCTGGGTGACACTGGATAGTGAGATTATGAATCATTACAGTGTACAGGTGTAGAAGATGAAAGATAAACAGTACTGTGTTCAGAATAAAAATAAGCACACAACAGTCTTTATGATTACAGCAGCAGTTCTTAGGTACCAGTCTAGAGTATTCAGGTGAGATGATCCACTGAAGTAAGGGTGAGAGCTGGGCATAAATCATTCTATGTGTTTTACTTTTCTATATCTACTACACTGTATGTCTAATATGGAAACATTTGGGAGTTGGCTTAGAACTCATTCGCCAGTGTTTTCGTAACTTACAGAGCTGTCTACTTCCTATAAAATGTTATGAAATTTAAGGGCTGTGGTTAGTGGCTCTGCCTTTTCCTATGCCTTTATTTGAATGCAATAAAAAATCCTCACTGATTCAGATTCTTTTGAGTCAGGTTGAAGTTTGAGTCTTTCTCTCAGAAGCTTTGCTCCAGTGGTTCCAGTCTCACACATGACTGACACTTGTTTGTTCATATGACACTTAAAAACACAGGCTTCCCTGAAGAGCTGAATCAGGTGTGTCAGAGTAGGAAAATGTGTAAGGCGTGGAGTTTCCATGGACTGCGGCTAGCACGTCCTTTTTCCACAAGTGAGTTTGAGAGCGATAGATCTTACAGCTCAGTCCAAATTGGAAACTGCCAAATTCATTGTTATTTTAGCAGTCTCCCAACGTATATAGGAGTTGAAATTAAATAATGAATATGAGCTTAAAGTGCAGACTGTCAGCTTTAAGTTATGTATTTACAACCAAATCGGTGAACAGTGTAGGAATTACAGCATTTTTCATATGTGGTCCCCCCTTTGTAAGGGACCAAAGGTAACTGGACAAACTAACATAATCATAAAATAAATAGTCATTTTTAATACTTGCAAATCATTTGTAGTCAATGACTGTCTGAAGTCTGGAACCCACAGACATCACCAGAAGCTGGGTTTCTTCCCTGATGATGCTCTACCAGTACTTTACTTCAGCAGTCTTCAGTTCCTGCTTGTTTTGTCATCGGTTTTGCCTTCAGAAAAAGAAATCCATGCTCAGTTGGATTCAAATCAGGTGATTGACTTGGCCATTGCAGCACATTCCACTTCTTTGCCTTAAACCAGTCTTGAGTTGCTTTTGAAGTATGTTTCGGGTCATCTCCGCTGTGAAGCACCGTCCAATGAGTTTTGGAATAGTCTGTATCTCGAATATCTCCATATTGAACACAAGCGGAGGAGGTGTTATTTCATACCCTATGTAGTATACATTTATAGGGAGTAAGAACATATTTGGGATTCAGCTGTGGATATGGGTCTGATAAAAAATGAAAGGCCTTTGCTCCTTTCCTTCTCTGTAGTACATGCAGCCAGTGATGTGTCAGTAGAAATGCTGCTGCCCTGGTTCTTAGTCTGGTTTATACCTCTGTGGTTCCCTGGCTCAGAAAAGTGCATGAAAGGTGAATCAGGTGTGTCAGAGCTCCAAGGGAGCCTAACAGATCCAAATCTCACAGCTAATCCCTACAGCATGCACACAGAGGACTCTGAGTTGGCTCTAATAACTACATGCAAAAATCAGTACACTTCTGTTTTAATTCACTGAAAAGGCATCAGTGTAAGTGAGAGTAAGGTTGCGTGGGATGGGACTGGGATATTGGGCCAGCATGAATGGTGGATAAGCAACAAATTAATACCAATATCACAAATTTAAAGAAATATTATTGGCAACCATTAGCATACTACTGTTAACAGCCTCTAGTCACCACCCTTTTGCGCATCACTGGCATAATGTTCGTTTTTGTCTTATGCAGCCTTATTTATCTTTATAATTAAGGTCTGTTTGTATTGCTATTTAAGTCAGTCTAGGTCAGTACACACCAATCATTAACATAACTTTAAAACCACCTGCCTAATATTGTGTAGGTCCACCAAAACGGCTCTGACCTGTTGAGGCATGGACTCCACAAGACCGCTGAAGGTGTGCTGTGGTATCTGGCACCAAGACATTAGCAGCAGATCCTTTAAATCCTGTAAGTTGCAAGGTGGGGCCCCTATGGATTGGACTTGTTTGTACAACACATCCCACTGATGCTCGATGGGATTGAGATTTGGGGAATTTGGAGGCCAAGTCAACACCTTGAACTATTTGTCATGTTCCTCAAACCATTCCTGAACAATTTTTGCAGTGTGGCAGGGTGCATTATCGTGCTAAAAGAAGCCAATGCCATTAGGGAATACCGTTGCCATGAAGGGATATACTTGGTCTGCAGCAATGTTCAGGTAGGTGGTATGTGTCAGAGTAACATCCACATGAATGCCAGGACCCAAGGTTTCCCAGAAGAACATTGCCCAGAGCATCACACTGCCTCCGCCGACTTGCCTTCTTCCCATAGTGCATCCTGGTGCCATCTCCTCCCCAAGTAAGCGACGCACACACACCGGTTGTCCAAATGTGAAAAAAATGTGATTTATTGGACCAGGCCACCTTCTTCCATTGCTCCATGGTCCAGTCCTGGTGCTCACTTGCCCATTGTAGGCACTTTTGGTGGTGGACAGGGGTCAGCATGGGCACTCTGACTGGTCTGCGGCGCCGCAGACCCATATGCAACAAGCTGTGATGCAATTTGTGTTGTGACATCTTGCTCATAGCCAGCATTAACTTTTTCAGCAGTTTGTACTACAGTAGCTCTTCTGTGGGATCGGACCAGACGGGCTAGCCTTCGTTTCCCACGTGCATCAACACATCAACTTTGAGAACTGACTGTTCACTTGCTGCCTAATATATCCCACCCCTTGACAGGTGCCATTGTAATGCGATAATCAATGTTATTCACTCCACCTGTCAGTGGTTTTAATGTTATGGCTGATCGGTGTATGTGGAACATGTCCAGCCTGCCCCAGCTGAGCAAAAGGCTTGTCTCTTATGAAAGGTGTAATTTTTTTTCAACTCTCCAAGATAGATTTATTTCTACTGAGGCATTAAAGTGTTAGGAATGGAGAGGTAATATGGCTGTTGCCATGGTACAGTGGAAAGAGTGTGTTATTACCATAGAAATGACGAATGGTATTAAAAATAGTGTGGGATCATAGAGAGAGGAAGAACAACACACAGTGATTGTAGGAAAGTTTGCTGATATTTCAGGAACACATGACCTAAGTAAATTTGATTAGTGAAGATAAAATAAAATTAAGTTTCATAATTGCTGCACAAGAAGATTCAGGGCAAAATATTCAAGACATACAGCAGTATGTGGCATTTTTGTATATGCGTGTGAGTGTGTGTGCGTGTGTATATGTGTATGCGTGTGTGCTATGTGCAAACATGTGGGTAAAACCAGAATATGCATCACGGCTGGAGAAACCGGGACAACTCTGGTCTTGAGGTGAGAGTGACAGGCTGCTTCACATAGCATACTAAAAATACCTCACATTCTGTACACCGTCTGTTCACCTTAAGTCAGTGATGTAATGATGCTAAATCTAAGCATAGGCCATAAACTGCACTAGACTGTTAAAATCTACTGTAGTACTAGGCCAGCTCTTTCCAGCTTTAGTCCTAGAGGAATACATTTTGTTTATAATACATTTTGCAGGCAATTATTGAATGCTGGACGTGTATAATGACAAAGCAAATCCAAATTACGGATGGCAGAAAAAAATATTGAAATGTTAAGCTATGTAAACTGTAGACCATACATAAATTTGGAAGAGTAAATGTGTAAGTTAGTGTAAAATAAAAATAGTAAGTTAACTAAAAGTTAAATAAAAATGCTAATGGGTGTCTTAAGAACTGAATAATTTTTCAAGGACAGGGCCAGAATCAGAATCAGTTTTATTTGCCAAGAATGCCTGAACACACAAGGAATTAGACTTTGGATTCCAGTAGCTCTCTCAGTCACACAAACAAACACACACACACTTTTTTTTCATCTTTTTTTTTTGCCATAAGTAAGGAATAAAACATGACAAGACATGCTTTTATAGGAAAATAATCAACAACAGAGTGGTGTGGTGTGGCTTGATGTGTAACAGAATTACTGTTATCACACTGAAGTTGACTATTTTCAAATAACTGCATTTACCAAAGTGTTTTATTCCACTTATACCACAGTAATTTGCCAAAATATTCCATTTTTAATTTATTAAAGAATGACATTACCATGAATTGGCCATTCAGCCACAACAGCATTAGTCTAGTCAAGTCAAGTGGCTTTATTGTCATTTCAACCATATACATCTAATACAGTACACAGTGAAATGAAACAACGTTCTCCAAAACCAAGGTGCTACATAAAACAACACAGAATTACAAGAGACTACACGTTACTAGATAAAGTGCACGTGCAAACGTGCAAACAGCACAAGACAGTACAATAACTACTAAAACATGACAATAGGCACAGTAAGAGACAGTGCAGTGCAAACCAGTACACAGTTCTAGTATGACAGTGTCAGGTATAACAGATAATGCAAAAGAATAACAGTATAATAAATTGTTGTGAATGTAAACATAACAACTATGACATAGCATTCAGCAGATAAGCTTATACAATATATGGACATAGCAGTTATTGGGGTAGCAGCCAGGTAGAGAGTATAGTAATGACAAGAATTATATACAGTATTTTTATAAATACAGTAGCAGCAAAAAATGTAGGCAGTAAATACAGAAATGTGCAAAAATTGCTAAAGGAGTGGGATGCTGTTCAGATGAGTATGAGTGTTTTTGTGAATGAGTGTGAGTGTGTGATTGTTGCACAGTCTGGTTGTGAGGGCCCAAATGCTTCGGTTGCTTTTGCCAGGCGGCAGGAGGGTGAAGAGTTTGTGTGAGGGGTGCGTGGGGTCATCCACAATGCTGGTGTCTTTGCGGATGCAGCGTGTGGTGTAAAGGTCTATGATGGTGAAGAGAGATGATGATCTTCTCAGCTGTCCTCACTATCCGATGCAGGGTCCTGCGATCTGAGACAATTTCCAACAGACAGATCCTTGCAATTTCCAAACCAGGCAGTGATGCAGCTGCTCATGATGCTCTCTATAGTCCCTCTGTAGAATATGGTGAGGATGAGCTTTCCTCAGCCTTCGCTGAAAGTAGAGACGCTGCTGGGCTTTCTTGGTTATGGAGCTGGTGTTGAGCGACCAGGTGAGGTTCTCCACCAGGTGAACACCAAGGAATTTGGTGCTCTTGATGATCTCCACAGAGGAGCTGTCGATGTTCAGCAGAGAATGGTCGCTCTGTGCTCTCCTGAAGTCAACAACCATTTCTTTTGTTTTGTCCACATTCAGAGACAGGTTGTTGGCTCTGCACCAGTCCGTTAGCCCCTGCACCTCCTCTCTGTATGCTGACTCGTCATTCTTTCTGACCATGGTCGTGTCATCGGTGAACTTGATGATGTGATTTGAGCATTGCTACACAGTGGTGAGTCAGCAGAGTGAAGAGCAGTGAGCTGAGCACACAGCGCTGGGGGCACCAGTGCTCAGCGTGGTGGTGTTGGAGCTGCTGTTCCCGATCTGGACTGACTGAGGTCTCCCAATCAGAAAGGGTAGGATCCAGTTGCAGAGGGAGGTGTTCAGGCCCAGCAGGTTCAGCTTTCCAGTCAGGTGTTGAGGAATGATTGTGTTGAATGCTGAACTGAAGTCTATGAACAGTATTCGAATGTACATGTCCTTTTTGTCCAAGTGGGTGAGGGCCAGATGGAGGGTGGTGGTGATGGTGTCCTCTGTTGAGTTTTTGGGTTGATACGCAAATTGCAGGGAGGTGGGCAGCAGGGTCTTGATGTGACTCATGATGAGCCTCGCGAAACACTTCATGTTGATGGGCGTGAGTGCAATGGGATGGTAGTCATTGAGGCAGGACACTGAAGACTTCTTTGACATGGGGACAGTGGTGGTGGCCTTGCAGCATGTTACACTGTGCTGGTCGGCACATCCTCTGTGCACTCTACCAGGAATGTTGGCTGGTCCAGCAGCCTTCCGTGGGTTAACTCTGTGTAGGGTTTTCCCTCACATCAGACATGGTTAGACACAGCACCTGGTCCTTGGGAGGAGGGATGGTCTTCCTCGCCGTCACATCATTCTGCACCTCAAACCGATCATAGAAGTTGTTCAGTGCATCTGGAAGGGAGGCTGTCTCAGGCAGATGATGTTGTCCTGTAGTTGGTAATGGCCTGGATGCCCTGCTACATGCACCATGTGTCGCTGCTGTCCTTGAAGTGGCTGTGGATTCTCTTGGCATATGCGTGCTTTGCCTCTCTGATGGCCTGGGACAGTTTGGCCCTCGCTGTTCTTAGGGCCGCCTTGTCGCCTGCTCTGAAGGCAGAGTCTCAGTCCTCAGCAGCGCATGCACCTCTGAGGTCATCCACGACTTCTGGTTTGAGCGTGTGAGGATGGTCTTGGAGACAGTGACGTCATCAATGCATTTGCTCATGTAGCTGGTCACTGATGCTGTGTTTGTGTGTCTGGGGCATCTGATGAGTGGTCTGTATGGTGGGATTAGCATAACAGAGATGTGGTCTGAGTAGCCGAGGTGGGGGCGGGTCTCCGCGCGGTACGCGCCGGGGGTGTTAGTGAGGTCAGGCACCGATGTTGGGCAAGGAGTACCGGGGTGCACTGTGCATTCCAGTTTATCCCAAAGGTGTTCAGTGGGGTTGAGGTCAGGGCTCTGTGTAGGCCACATTTAGGTTCTTCCACTCCAACCTTGGCAAACCATGTCTTTATGGAGCTCGCTTTGTGCACAGGGGCATTGTCATTCTGGAACATGTTTGGGCCCCTTAGTTTCAGTGAAGTAAAATCATACAAAATCGTATGCTACACCATCCAAAGACATTCTGTACAAATGTGTGCTTCCGGCTTTGTGGCAACTGTTTGGGAAAGGCCAACATATGGGTGTAATGGTCCACATACTTTTGGCCATAGAATGTATGTGTGTCCACATACTTTTGGCCATATAGTGTATGTGTGATAACTGTTTATGCTGGTCTGTTTTGCTTTGTAATGAAACCCTATTCATACTTGGAAGGGTTTTAATAATTTTACAGCCTACAGGTTTTTTGATGATGCATTTGTGCTGTTACAGAGGATGATAAGTTATGAATATTTGATGCCATGTCAGTGTGGATGTATGATCTGTAAATATAGTGATGTGTAGCTGGGAGGAGATGCTTTGTTGTGGGAAAATTGGGCTGGGGCTGTGAATAACAGATCAACTGGAAGTGTTACTGCAGTGCCAGCTGAGACCTAGGCCTTATGGCCGTGTGTGCGCGCACGCGTGTGTGAGAGCATGTGTGCGTCCGTGTGTGTGTATGTGTAGGTGTGTGCATGTGGGGGGTTTCGGATGGCACTGACATGTTAGTCCCATTCCTGACCTACACCATCTCTTGTAGTTGCACATAAATCAGAATTTTAGACTTTGTATGAAGTTTGTCTGCCTCTTTAGAGGCCAAGCTTGAGTTGTTGGATGTGTAGGTTTGAGTGTGGAGGAAATCGTCTCCTGTGTGTTTGTGTTGCTTGGGCCTAGGCCTATTTTGTACTTTAGTGTCTATAAATAATAGATGTCTTGAGTCTGATGCCTGCACACAGACAGAGGAAAAGAGGCATGAGAATCAGCTTTTAATAGGAAATGATGCAGCAGTACATGCTACAAGTTCAAATGCTACACTACAACTCACTCCATCAGTTACAGTTCCCTCCAAACGGCAAGGCCAACTCTTTTGTTTTTGCTATACAATAAAGATAGTTGGTTTGAGATCAAACATGATTATGAGACTGTATAATTTCAGCTTTCATTTCCTGATATTTACATCTGGATGTATTAAACAGCTTAGAACATGGCACCCTTGGTGGCTGACCACCTAATTTTTATGTAAGCAAAACCATTGGAACAGATAGAGTCAAAGTTAAAGTAAATAACACTTAATATTTGGATGCATGTCCCTTGTTTGCAATAACTGCATCGAGCAGGTGACCAAATGGCACAAAAAAACTGTTGCATTCTTCTTTTGTCATGCTTTTCCAGGCTTGTAGTGCAGCTTCTTTCAGTTGTTGTTTGTTTTGGGGAGTTTCTCCTTTCAGTCTCCTCTTCAGGAGGTGAAATGCTCAACTGGGTTAAGGTCTGATGACACCTTTCTTCGCTCCCCTCACACAAAATTAGACTTGGGCATCCATGATCCTGTCACCAGTTCACTGATTGTCCTTCCATAAACCACTTTTGGTAGGTACTAACCACTGCATACCGGAACACCCCACAAGACCTGCCATTTTAGAGATGCTCTGACCCAGTCATCTAGCCATCATAATATGGCCCTTGTCAAAGTAGCTCAGATCCTTACGCTTGCCCATTTTTCATGCTTCCAACACATAAACTCTGACTGTTCACTTGCTGACTAATATGTCCCACCCCTTGACAGGTGCCATTGTAACGAAATAATCAATGTTATTCACATCGCCTGTCAATGGTTATAATGTTACGGCTGATCCGTGTAATTAAATATACAATAAGTTGTGTATACTAAGAAATAGGGCTGTAGTCAAGCCCACCATTGTCAAGTCAAAGACCAGGATTAGCAGAGATTGAGTAAAGACTGAGTCATATAGGGGATTCATCCTTTTGAGGCCATCAAAGTCTTTTCGAGGCCAAGCCTTTACTTCAACTAGTTGGCTTCATTCGTGCATTGTGCCAATAGCTATGTTTTCGAAAAAAAGGATTTACTTCTTGTCAGTGTTTGTGCATGCCAAAACAAAGGACAACGCTACAAGATAAACATTGTCAGCTACTTACAAGCTAATTGATTCAAATATGGAGCATTGTTACTTGCTGCCCAGTATTGCATAATGCTCATGCTTAATGAGTTTTGAAATGAGAAAACATTCATCTCATAGACTAATTATTATTTATAATTATTATATACAATTATTATTTGAGATCATGTTCATTTTCAGCCAATCAAGTTGTCATACAAACTTTGGACTTTTTGGCCAGAGTAGCATAAGACAATGTGTTCCCTTAGGGCAGTATGAGAGATAGATAAATATGAACCATAAATTAATAAGCATAATAAGCATGATTCTGGCAGATACATTGCGTTACAGTGTTTGACCAAAAACAAGTGGTTAGAATCCAAGTTATGTCATGAGGCCAACAGTATAGTGTAATGTAAAGTGTTTCCATACTAGGAAGGTGTAATTTCCAGCAATTCTTTCTATTCTAAATGAAGTGACGTAGCATGCCAGAGCATGCTTCATAACACAGTCCACCTAAGTGATTATAGAATTTGTTGCTAACTTTTATTATAGTTTTTGGCAATTAGTTGTAGCCGTATAGTTCAACAAACCACAAAGCAAAAACATTGGCAGAGCGGAGTGTAGAGCTGAAACCATACTGGTAAAACTTCTTTAACTGGTAAAAGATATGATGATGAATAAAAGTAAGCAAGTGTGCATAGAAATCACACACACACTCACAGACACACAAACACACACACAAAAATCACAGGAGCATGGGGAATGTGGAGCTGACACTAAATAATTGCTTAGATCATTATATAAATAACAAACTTCAATATTTTGCTTATGCACCCAGTGTTTATTTGCTCTTTTTTGTTTGTCTGTCCAAATATATAGAACACATTACATTTCTGCAGCACTACAGCTTGTGTTTGGTTCAGTTTGCACCACGCTTTATGAAAATAAGCAAAAAGTTATATATAAAATGAACATTATATAAATACTCCCTGCAGAACATTTCAGGCTCCTTTATATTCCTAGGTTTTTTGTGCGTGTGGAATTCTCTATTCAGTTCAGACCACAGGTTTTCATCAGGCTTCAAATCCAGAGACTGAAATGGCCACTGCATAACAATGAATCAATCATTTCTGTATTGATTTGGATGTATATTTTGGGTCATTATTTTGTTGAAAGATCCATCTATAGCCATGTTTTATTCTCCTTTATCCAGTTTTTGGTCTGAAATATCCTGCTAATTAGCAGAATTCATGATGCTATCAGTATTGACAAGAGCCCCTGGACAACCAGCTGCAAAAATACCAGATCCACCACCATATTTCACAGTGTAACCCAGCACCATATCCCAGCAATACACGAAACTGTCAAAGGCAACAGACTTACTGGACACTGAATAATAAATTAACTGAATAGAATTTATTCAGGGATGACAGTTTGTTTGTATTCTTGCCTGCAGAATTTTTGTATTCTTCAGTTGGGTTGGAAATACCATGTTATATTTAAGATACTTAATCTTTTTACTGCTGTGGTTTCAAACTCTTTGCTAAGAGGCACAGAATATAAATGAACATCTATTTTAATGTCTGTTTGGATGAATCTTGGCATACTACATTACTATATTGTTATTTTCATTTTCCTAATATGGCAAGTAGGGGTTGCAATCTTAGCACCTTTGATATGAAATGAAAGGCAGAAGCGTCCACTCTGTGGCACACAATGTAAGGGCATGTACTGTAACATCGTTCAAACCTTTGATTAAAACATGCAGTACCATGCAGTAAAGGTTAGCACAGTTACCGATATAAGGTGTCCACATATAGAGGATACAACCCTATAGTCTAAAAATGATCAGTTACCACATAGTAAATAAAGATGAAACAGGTACTTTCAGCATAAAAATGAAGTTATGTTATGTTTATGTCAAATAACGAGTTGCACTGGCTCAGTGCATAACAGAAAAAAAGGAGAAAATCTCTCCTGTCACATGCCTTCATCAGGTGCTTGTGCACTGTGAAATTGATTAAGAGGACAAACTCATTAGCATTTTATTCCTCTTGTACCTGCACCAATTGTTTTCACACCGTGTTTCACCCACCCCACGTCACTAGCCTTCAGCTTGGTGCAGCGACCAACAGCATTTTAGCAATTCCAAAAAAAAAATAAAAATAATAATAATAATTGGCTCTAACTAAAATGAAATCAACAATTTGTTGACAGGCTGTTAGTAAAGTTAGCAATTTGCATAAATCTTTTTTTGAGTGGAACAAAACCATCCTTTTAAGATCTTCCGAATGGCCCAGAAGCATTTGCTCTGTCCTCATTTTACTGCAGTATAAACTGTGACTGTCTTAATCATCGTTTAGCCTTTATAAATATTAATACCTAATTAACTTAATTTTATTTTTTAATCTTGAAGAAACTTGTGTTGGTAGTATATAATTTTGTGTTAGACTTACAAGAATAAAGCAATAGAAGTTATTTAACACCTAAACTGAGATTTGCATGTCTATTGTCATCTCAGTATTGTTAATCTGATTGAGTGAATTATTATTATTATTATTATTATTATTATTATTATTATTATTATTATTATATTTTTTATAAAGTCTGAGGGTTTAGATAGTAGCAGGTGGTATTTACTGGTAGAAATTAGACACTGGTAGTAGTTTGTCACCTAACAGAAATGGTTTCAGCCACACTGAAACAAAATTACCAAGGTATTTCATGTGCCCACCCAAAACTGTACTTGACATATTCATCTTAGAGGAATTGAGAGTGTTCCCTAATATGTAGGTGTTTCTTTTCACTTGTGTGGGGCTTTCCCATTTGTTAGGCATGGTTGGCCAGAATCTATGGTAATTGCTTACAGTTTCTTGTATATAGTCAGCATTTTACTCTGGTGGTGTTCATGGTCAAAAAGTTCAGTTGTTGTCTCATCTGACAACAAGGCACAATTCAAATTGTAGTTCCAGTGACACTTGGTGAAGTTCCCTGTTGGTGTACATTGAAAGGGACAGCAAGCTAAAGTTACCCCTATATTGTCATCAAAATGACCCCTCAGAACTAAGCTACTGTATAAAGTAAGCTTATACACTCAGATTGTAGTTATCAGTTCAACCAGTACGTGATTTATCATTTATGCTGTTATCATGGAGCCACCCCATCCATCAACATACACTAGGATATTGTGTTAAAATTGTTTTTTTTTTTTTTCTCCATGCATGCTAGGATGTCCTCGTTAGTAATATTGGCATCTCACTGTTACAGACTTTGGAAACTTTTGTATTATGTCCCTGATTGTGCTTAATGATGGTTTTAACTGCTTATGTGTTTTTAAATCCATTACCTGCACAGATGAACAGCAGTCTGTCTCTTTGAAAGCTTTCTGGTTTTCCACCTTGCTAATGGATGATGAAAGTGATTTTGTGCAACCTTATGTTTGGTCAAAGGCAACAAGAGTGGTTCTAGAGACTGGAGTTTTTTTTTTTTTTAAATATTACATTTATTTCTTTTCATTTTGTATAGTAGGGAGGTCAGTAATTTTACTATGTGCCAAGTAGTTTCCCCAGTTGTTTGAGTGAAAATTTCAATCTTTGGGTTATTTTGGGTTATTTTATACAGTCATATTGGGCATTTCCTTGAAGACTACCAATAATGGAGCTGACTATACTGTCAGCATTCTTAAAGAGACATGCTATGTGGTCTATTTAAGTTATAGCCAACAGACAGGACCCCAGCTGGACAAATCAAACTGGCAGGGATACCGCAGTCCATGACAAAGATCCTGTATGAAATCTAACAGCTCATTATAAGGGGCAGAGTTTGATGGATACTTGTTAGCCCCACATTGATAAAATTAAAAAAAACAAAACAAAAAAAACATATAGAACAAATAGCTTGACACTTTGTGTAGACTGAGTTCCATCAAAAACAAGCATACGCGTCTGAAACAAAGTGCAATAAGAGCTCACAGAGGCCAATAATTTGAGTGTCCTCTATTTCTGAAGCTGTCTCCTCTTCCCTTTATTAGTGGTTCCTGCTCTCTTTGTTCTTTTTGTTAATTGTTTTCCTTGCCCATCCTCCTCCCCGCCCTTCATCCGTCCTCTTTAGATGCAAACATTCCATCTCTGTGAGTCAATGGCATGCCAACAAGTTCATCTGAAAATATAGTAACTGTCTTGTTAAAGGCAAGGCACATATTGAGAGTTTGACACTAAACAAATATGACGCATGCATTGCATTTGTATTGATGGCATGAGGGAGGCATTGTGCACTGAAATACACTGGTAAATTGGATTTATTTTAGTGCATCAGTAAGATTAAATGGTGAACTTACTCTGCTTATTGCTGTGTGGAAAAGAAACTGGATGAATACCAGATAACTGCAGAAAGCTGATTTTCCTAAAACCTTATTTCAAAGAGAGGTAAGGCTCTGGAGGTTGGTTAGATCTTTCTGTGGTTGACATTGCTCCCCTTTATCCTTGCTCTAGTCTTGAACCCTGTAGGCTTGTTTCCCATACAGATTAGGCCTGATCTTTGATTAAATAGTTATTGAGCAGTGAATTATAGACCTAGGCTTTTTATCTTTTAATCTTAGAACCAGGCTTAATCAATGCTCAAAAATATCCTTGGGACAGGTAGTCAAATGAATATATATGTTATCTTTGTGGAATGGATCATGTTAGCAATAAAACACTTCAGAATGTGATATGGCATTCAGCAACAGGATGTTGTGGCTTGACGTGAAGTGGAGTTACTGATACCAATACAAACAGTTTCCTTCCCCTTATACTACAGTAATTTGGCAACCATTACATTTTTATTTATTAAAGAACATCACATCTAACTTTTTATCCATTTATAGTTACATTTATCACCTATGTATATAGCAGCCAAAAACAGTCATTCCATCATCAGCCTCTCTTTATTTCTCTCTCTTGAAGGTATTAAGACAAAAAAAAAAAAAATGCAGCTTGTCATGAATGCATAAAGCCCTCTGTCTTGAAGACTGTTCTATGACAGAAAAGTTACAGCTTTTCTGACTGCAACAAAGTGCTGTCACTGGAAAAAACAATTTTATGTTTTTCTTGTTTTTTTAATCTGTTTAATATTAATTATGTGGCGTGTCCGCTGTACAAGGCTCTGTGAAAAAGTTGTTACTATACAGACGATAATGTATTAGAAGGAGCATGTATACAGTATAATATAATATAGAATATAAACCTGAGATTTGTGTGTCAGTTTATAAGCATTTAATAGTGAATGATATATAAGACTTAAAATTTTAATTTGTAAACTTGGTAATGTATTATATAGGTTATGTTTAGTAACATTCATTTCTTCCTCTCCCTGAAGTTTATACTTATAACAGCATTCACTCTGAGAATTCCTCAGTGAGAAATATTTATTAACTTTGATTCAGAGTTTTCTTCTCATCTTAATATTGCAGGCTCTAGAATATTATAATACTGGAAAAAACCACAGCGTTTAACAGTATTATAAGCTTAGTGCCCATGATTATCTAATTTGTGTACCTGTCCCAGAAGCTGGCTTTAAGTGCTTGGGAATGAGACAGCATTGCCTTGCAATACCATGCATCATAAGAGGAGTCTCTGAAAAACCTGACAGTTGACGATGGTTTAAAGCCACATGAGGGACAGGACCAGGTTCAGTCAGGATGAGTGCCAGGTATGGGTTTGTTGGCATAGCTACATGTCATTTTACAGCATGTACATGGAAGCAAAAATTCTGTTTCAATTCTGTTTACTGGTCAGAGATGAAGAGAATAAAGTATCACTTGGATAAAAAAGACCTTGGTAGGGCAGATTGACAGATGAATAGATGAAGTAAGAGCTGGAAGGTGGGCCAGTTTATTTAGTTTATTTTATGGATCTGATGAAAGTCTGGTAAACGCACAAAAAAGCATTCTCTCTCATCCAGTCATCATTCATTTACTGGATTTAATTCCTGTATTTCTCTGCTGCTCTTAACAGTCTCCTAATATCCTGGCCTATTCATCTGGAGTCTGTTGTAACCCAGCCCAAACAGACGATATTTACAATTCAGCGTTATTTTGGGGTTTCATTACAATGACAGCAGGTAGATTAAAAAAATAAACACACCAAACACACTTTTTGGGCAGTACACCAAAAAGCAATCTCAGAATTATAATCTGAATAAAGTGGTGTATCCTAGTGTTAAAGCTCCTGTGTGTGTGTGTGTGTGTGTGTGCGTGTGTGTGATAAAGAGAGAGAGAGAGAGAGATGGTATAGCTTATTGTTGTGGTTGGCACAGCAACAGGCATGATGCCAGACCAATCCCTGTGGTTTCCACTAATTTCCCCAGTGCTCTGCTTATTTATGCACCACCATGACTGGACAGGAGCTGGACTCTCTGAACAGTCGCCATCACTGGCAAATACCATGCTAGGAGTGTGTGTGTATGTGTGTATGTGTGTGTTGATTATTATATTTGCAAACAATCTTCTACCATAAATGAATAAATTCAGAGCTCAGAGAAACTGGAAAAGCATTACTGTATTCTAACACACTCAGGGCTAGATGCGTGTGAAATTAAGACTATAGCTCATCACATTAACTATGCCTACGATGCTTACTAAATCCTCTGTGTGCATCACAAACTGTAGTTTAAAAGCCGAGGTGAAGTGGTGGAAATGGACCACAGAGCGGTCAAAATCTTGGGAATAAAGAGGAACTGCAAGTTCAACAACAGAAATAACGTGTGTTAATACAATAAATGAAATTGTTGTTCTGGCTCTCGTGTCAAAACAAGTAAATGGTGTGGAGGGCATTAATATGACAAATGTTATTTGATTACTAATTGGTTTTAATGAAAAAGTGGTTTTGTGCAGAATAACGGCGTTCCTTTGTGTAAAAGTGTGCAATTAAGCTGTACTCCATTTTTCTTGAGGTCGACTGACATTTGAAAAAAATATATCATCACACAAGTCCTGTTTAATGTACCAACTGAATTTGAATTTCTTTGTTAGGTGTCAGGAAAACTCACGTTTGTGTTCCTGATGTATGTGTTATGATGAAGGTTGCCAGAGCTTCTCGACAAAAGCAGTCAAATTGTCAAACAGTAGTAAAAACGACATAATGTAGTTTCCCTAAATAGTTCTCAAATGGCCTTGTATTACTACATGTTTTATCATAAAATAAAAAAAGATATATGAGAGTAAATAAAAAAAAAACACACTAGCATTTTAAAAGTAGCTTGATTCTGCCTATAAAGCTCAAAGACACACACATGGTGATAATTTACACCTGGTTTTAGGAGGCAGTCCAAATTATGCACAAAACTGGCAGTCACTAATTCCCAAAGTTTAGGTCATATTCCAATGAATATTTGTCCACCTTTTTTGTGACGATTTCCCACTTTTTACACAGTTGTCCCTCAAATGCATATATGCGATGCAGAAAAGTGCATTTTGCATGTGCACAGTGTGTCACGTGCACGGTTAGATTGCTCAGTCAAGCATGTGCCAGTTAGTACATAACACACAAGATTTTAATGACATATATAAGCAAACAGCTTAGTACATTTGGCCCTCAGAGTGAATACATCACGAGCCAATCATAAGATAACATGTTTATCCAGACACTGCATTAACTACAGTATAATTTAAAGGGAACGTTTATTAGTGCTTGAGGGAAAAGAATTACTAAAGTATTTCGCCATCTCACACTAAAAACATACACACAGACTCACATACACATGTTCATATGCACATGTACACACAGCCTGGGGATTATTGTATATTATGTAATCCTAATATTGCAGGCATCCTGCAGTATCCTAATCTAATCTGGATGACTGTTGCCTTAGACAGAGACAGAGACTGTATGTATTATAGTAGGGATAAAAATGTACACTCACTGAGCACTTTATTAGGAACACTATACTAATACTGGGTAGGGCCTCCCTTTGCTCTCAAAACAGCCTGAATTCTTCATGGCATGGATTCCACAAGATGTTGGAAACACTCCTTTGAGATTCTGGTCCATGTTGACTAAGATTTAGAAAAAAACGAAGAATAAATTAGGCATTTTTGAGTATTACTTCAAGCATTATTTAAGAACCAAAAATGCCAGAACATATAATACACCAGAGGAAAGTGTACATACTGAAGTTTTAGGCTATGTTTGCTGGGTTGGACCAGCACGAATAAAAACACAGCAAAGGTTCAGCAATAGAAATGCTGAATTATAAACTAGAAGAAAGATTGTTGCAAATTTGTAACAGTCAACATCTCAGGTTCACAAAAAATACTAGCATAATCAGCCCATAGACACATAAGACATGCTCAGTAAAACAAAACAAACAAACAAAAAACCTTAATTACTGTTGAAGAGATTTTACCTCGTATAAAATGATTATTGCTGTTAATTAATACTCAAAATACTTTATGTACGTCATGTAAAAATCTTTGATAGTATTTACATTACAATGTTAAATGCTTCTTTGAAACATAAGACAGATAAAATGGTAGTGTTTTGAGCCACGTGAAACCTTTTGTGTGTATAAGGATATCAAATATTACCAGTTACTGAATGAATTCTTTGAAAATTGGAATAGCTATTTTGTCTGAAATGACTATGACATAGCTAATGTAGTAACTGCCATGGCTATATGCACATGCTGTTAGCCTATGCACTGAGAGACACAAGTTCTTAAAGGATATGATGGACTGTCTGTAAAGACCTCACTATGTAGAGGTTGCTGTAAAAGCCAATCAGTGCGCTCCAGTTATGTCATGCAGTGTGCTTTCATCAGAAATTTCATCTGGTATTGCCCAAAAACCTAAACTGAAATCTGTTTAATCAGGCCCAGGGGTGCTCATTCAGGCCAAATAACATCTTGTGTTGCATTAGATTGCATCACAAAAAAATGCCACTGACCAGACGGTCTGAAACTATTTAATGTTTATAATGTAGCAAGAACTAAAAAGTAGCTAAGTTGATATTTCTAACACTAAGGATGTAAATATCTTTATCTTACAGTTCTTTTCAGCAGGTTTGTTGAAGGTAATTGCATGAATGTATCTGGGCTGTACAAATAGTCCAAAGTAGTCAATAGTCGAAAGGCTGTTGCTTCAGGTATGATTTCCTATTCAATATGATGCAATGATCATACATATTTATGATAGGCTGGCACCTTACCCTAACTTTAACCTTATGTATGTATAAACTTTGCTTTGTTATGTGGGAGGTGGGATTGGGTCCATCTTGTTCCCTTAAAGGAAAGAGTCAAAGGAAAACAATACAAGTTTAGCCTGACTACTCACTTTTATCCTATAATGAAACATTTCTATCCTCATGAGAGTGGTTTCCTTCAGGATGATAATGTCCTCATCCACAGAGCATGTGGACTCATTGAAAGGTTTGATGAGGTGAAAATTATGTAAATCATATGCTATGACCTTCATGGTTACCAGATCTTGACCCAATTATTTACCTAGGGGAGATTTTGGACTGATGTGTTAGACAGCACTCTTTCCCGGAATCACCGAAGCACCAACTGAGAGAATATATTTTGAAAGAATAGTGTTCATGGTGCTCCAGTACAGTTTTAGAGACTTGTAGAATCAATGCCAAGACACACTGAAGCTGATCAGGTGGCTTGCAATAGCCCAAGACCTTATTAAGACATTTTATATTGGTATATTTTATCTTTAATTTATCATCCATTTCTGAGGTTTGGGTTAGGTGTGTATATAAAACAATTAAGCTATAGTAACACATAAGTCAATGGAAATATCCTAGAAAGGATAGAAAGATAGAAAAAAAATCCCCTGTGTTTTGAGACCTACATTTTAAAACAGCTGCCTGGCATTTGGATGAAAAAGATGCACTTTTACATTCTGTCTCATCCTCCACATTATTTCAAACTGATTACAGGCTGTCTACAATGATATAGATAAGTTGTTATGCATGCTAGCATATTCTAATATTTCTACTGCACAGGATTTCATATTGGATCAAAACAATCTCTTGGACACTATAAAAACAATACAGGCTGATGGCTTGATGCTGTGGCCAACACTTTCCCTGGTATAAGACTGCTTGGTGCATGGAGATGCAGAGACGCCGAGACGACTTATCTGCTGTGACGGGAGAACACTGTGTGACAGCTCTAATGTCAGAGCCAGGGATTAAAGAACAGGGGAGAGGTGGAGGAGAGAGAGAGTGATAGGGAGAACATTTCCTAACCTTCTGTTAGAGAAGGGACTTTCAGGGCTGGCAGTTTCACACTCATGATGAGAATGTCTGGAATCTCTCCATACGAGTCTGTATGTGGGTGTGTATGTGCACTTGCGTGAAAGCAGAATAAAACCTGTTCAACCTGAAATGAGATGGGAGATGTCTTACATTAGTTAATAGTTATGGGATTCCAACCACATTTGTTCAACCTGTCTGGGAAGAATTGTCTTTTACTTTGACTATGAGAAGTCCACATTAATAATTCATTCACTGTTATTCATAGGAGCAAGATATTGCTCCTTTTTTGCCATTTGATAACCCATTTGTCCGATTTGCTGATATTTAATATTATGGCTGCTGTGTTTAATGGCCATTGAAAGTATCGCCTGTGTCTGCAGCTCCCAAAGTTGCAGACTAACACTCCCATGATCTTCAGGATACAATCTCATCACATGACCTGATTATTAATGACACTAACCTGTTTACAATCACACTACTCCCTTCATACCACTCGGGGAAAAATCCTGCACTTACACCCGTCTGCCTGTGCTATGACAAAAATTGTGAACATTAGCATTCAAAACATTAGCACAAATCTGCTTATGCTATGTTAAAATTATTGCCCAGAACATATCTTTGTCACCGACATGTCAAATAGGAAAATCATAAGCCGAGGACAACTGTGAATCTAAAAGTTAGAAATGTCACACTGTTGTTTTTGTCTCCTTGTGTGACTCAGAGATGTAGAGCTAGAAAATTACCTGTGCTTCTGACTCCCCATAGCGATGAACATGTTCTTCTGGCGTTGACATTCATTTACCAACGAGATCCCAGCTGGAGCCAATGGCATTTTGATCTCTTTTTGCTTTTCTCCATTTTGCTTCATCTCTCTTCCTAAAACTTATTTCTTCACATTTCATGTCATTTCTGCCATATTCCTGGGCAGCATATGTTGTTCTTCCCACCTCTCCTTTTCATGTTGCCTTTGCATCATGAGGAAAACATGTACCACATACTGTATATCAGCAATTATGTGGGCTGCTCTGTAAACTATAAAAAAACTATCACAGTGCCCTATTTTCACGAATTTTTTTTTAATTTTTTTGCCAGAACACTTAGATACGGGTGATGGGAAAAGTGAGACTGAGGTGGAGCCTGAGAAATAGTGGCTGAAAAAAGTAGCATATTGCAAAGGCCATTGTTGTGATATACTGTGATATACACAGCTTGTGTATGTCACAGGTTTCCTGTGATGTGTGACAAAGTGTGTCAGCAAAGCCTTTCAGCTGCAGGTAACAGCGAGCCCAGGAGATCTGATTTCAAGTGAAGCGTTCTCTTGAGTGGCCGTGTTGAGTGCTGGCCAGTGAGAATTGCTAGTTTGCCACAGGATCATGCTCAGGGCTTGAAGCTGACACTGTGAGATGGCCATATAATTTAGTACTGAGCATGGTGTAAAGGTCTTATCTGTAGCACTGAGCTGTATAGTCATGTCTAAAAGGATTCTTAAACAGGAAAATGGCAGTTAAAGCAACTGGTGACACAGGCAACATGTCTTATAGTTGAGGTGAGAAAAATATAGTGTTCAAACTTTAACCCAATTTCTGTTTACAGAATGAACAAGGGCACCACGAATGACCCACAGGAGCTAGAGCTACTCTTTATCTCTCTCCTCAAACTCATGGCGAAACTCGTAGCGTTCGCATTGAGCCATCAGTTGCTACCGCTTGATTCAAAGTGACAGGACACAGACATGGTCTCTAGCTTTCCACTTCAAGTGCTCTCTCTCTCACTCACCCTCACTCACTTTTGCTCTCTCTCTATCGTTTTTTTCTTTTCTCTGACATTGCTTTCACCATTTCTTTCCCTCAAATGACCTCCTTCTCTTTCAATTGAATGGCATCCTTTTTGCTTCACTGAGCTAGCTCTTATGTCCAAGGACATACAAGATTCCTTGGCTCTTTATTTCTCCTGCATGCATGTATGTATTTGACTAA
The DNA here is from genome assembly GCA_037576675.1 of Pangasius sanitwongsei. Classification (NCBI taxonomy): domain Eukaryota; kingdom Metazoa; phylum Chordata; class Actinopteri; order Siluriformes; family Pangasiidae; genus Pangasius; species Pangasius sanitwongsei. The sequence continues at coordinate 12,426,715 of CM075004.1, read as the reverse complement.
CGCTTGACTATTGTTATATATTCAGACCCTACTCAGAGTCAGAAGTTCTTGTTGTGTGATGTATGTGGTATGTGAGATGTGTGTGTTTGTGTGTGAGGGTTGCTATGGGTTACAGGCCCAGGGGTGAAGCAGAGGGCATAGGTGCTGTAAGGATGGGAGTTGTGTTTTGTCTGTTTGTGTGTACATGCGCATTTATATGATCTTTTGTCCTTTGTTTAGAGGAAAATGAATCACAAGCAGAAGAGTTAAACACAGCATTACATACTTAAGTCTTATTTTCCTAGAACTGATGACTGTTGTTACTCCTCCCTTGAGAATTCCAGCTTTTGTTGCACAGCCTCTGAGGTGTTCCATTGTAATGGGCTGGGTAGTGTGTGTGTGTGTTTGTGTGTGTGTGTGTATGTGTGTGTGTGGGTGGGTGTGGAGTTCAGTGGGACACGTTTACGTTCAGGTAAATAGGTTGTATATGCATGTTTGTGTGTATACAGTATGTTTTTTTTGTTTACAGAAATACATATGTGTGTGTGTGTGTGTGTGTGTTTGAGTGTGGCCTACCTTAGTTGAACTGGCTCAACTTGTTCTTTCATTTTATATCGTGCATTTACAGCAGGGGTACTATATTTAAAGAAGGGGTACTGGTCTCAATCCAACCAATCTAAACACATAAAACACCACACACACACACACACCCACAATCATACTCTTAATTCTTGGACACCCTTAAACAATCACCCACTGCTTCATATTAAACATACACATACATTAACACTGCTAATTATGATGGCTGAAAAATGTGTTTATACTAACATTCAGCAGAATATTATTTTATTACAGTGATTATTTCATTAGATTTTTCTCCCCAGTTTGGTCACATGCTCCAGTCAGCTCTCCCTTATCATATGACAGCTACCAACTGTGGAGGTTGAAGGCTAGCACCTGCTTCCTTGTGACATGTGAAACCAGCCAACCACATCTTTTCAAATTGCTACTCATGCTGTGTCACAGGGCAGCATAACATGGAGGAAAGCACTGTCTGCCCTCTTCCACACACATGAGCTCATAAACACCCATGGTCCCATACCATGTGTCACTGTGATTGACAGCAGAGCGAGAGAATAACATCCCATCCACCCCGAGAGCATGACCAATTTTGCTCTTTTGTCTTCCAGCCACAGATTACATGTGACCTCCAGATGATAGGGTGATTGCTTTTCTGTTGTGCAACTTAGGATCTGTGAATTTCTTTTTATTTTAAAAGCAATAGTTGACCCATGTTTCATGAGCTCTACCTAGGGTGTTACATAATTGCCTTGTACACCCTACATAGTGCACTGCATGTAGTGCAGATCATTTGATATTCATCCACAGAAAAAAAAAATGTAGTGGAAATGTAATGCACTATTTGCTCAAGTAAGATTAATATGTAATCCCCATTAAGACTACTCTTACAAGAACTGCTCGTTGACACGTTTTAGACAAAACTTCTGGCTGCGGGGGTCATTGTGTTAAAAACTGAACTGCCAGCAGACATGTGCCTCCATTTTTCATTAGTGATTCCTTTTTACATTCTCACTCCTAGCTGTTTTTCCCATGCTCAGCTTAAAAGCACTCATCTTTTTCAATCTAATAGCTAACAACACAAGCATTTTTGATTTTTCACACACACACACACACACACACACACACACACACACACACACACACACGGCTGTTCTTAATAGTGCATACTGAGGCAGGGCTAATGGTGAGTTACAGTGTAAGAGTATCATTTGTATGTAGTTATATATTTCACTATGTCTTGATGGTAGGACCATATTGAATTTTATTGAATTTATTTTTTCAATACACTTTTTTACAGGTTCAGTATGATTTTAAAGTAATTTTAAAGAAAAATGTGTTGAGGATGGGTTGAGGCCAGATAAAACCTGCTCCATTTGATGATCCCGGAGTTAAACCGTTGTCATTTTCTGGTTAGTGAAACGTCAGTTCATGAGACTGTATCAATTTTTCATTGCTAAAGATTAAAGCCAATGTTTTTTTTTTTAACTTTTACTTGGATTTCAGTGCACAATAATTTATTAAGCCCTCTGTAGTGCTGCTCAAGCCTCTTTTTCAGTGCACTCACCACACATGCTTGTGAAGCAAATGAAGTCAGCAAGAACGGTCCTCTTTATACTCAAGCAATACTTCCAAGAGAAGTACATTGCACAAAGTATATTGCACCCAGATAGTTCTCCAGATCCACTGCAGCCCAGACCAGGATAAAACAGTTACTGAGGAAGAATGAATCAATCAGTACACACACGCACACATTGGATATTGATGTGCAGCAAGTTGTAGCCTAGGTTTCCATAAAGTTTCTAGCACTGAGCCATAGTCCTGAAGTATAGATTTTATGGTATGCTCTGAATAGGCATATGCATAAAGAAGTTCAAAGCCCCATGGCTTTATGTTTACTATCGACAGCATGCCCTTGAAGGTTTCAGCTCTGCTCTGTGAGTTTGAAACTAGTTTTTCTAGCTAGTTTTTGCTCTCCATCTTTCATATGCTGAGAGGCTGTTTCAGGCAACTCACAGATATTCAAACCCCTAACCGTTACTCCTGAGACAGAGTTAGTGCGCAGCAGCAGCAGCAGGCATGTTGCCATTTTGTCTTTGTAGTATGTTTGGTGCTACTCTTTATTACATGAGCTTAAATTTCTTGCAGTGTTTGCTCCTCCTACTCATGGCCAAACTCACATGGCTCACATGCTTTGTTGCTTTGTGCAGTAACAATGCCCACTCTGAAGAGACAGTTGATTTATAGTGTCAGCAGTGAGTATTTCTCCCTGTCTGCCCTCTGCAACAGAACAGAATTGATCTGTTTACAGCTGTATTGACTACAAAGGAGCAGCCTCAGAAACCAGTGTAACTTTTCTTCTATTTGTTTTTAATGATACAAACAAGTACTGTGCATACAAGTGGCAAGAATTAAATCTGAGCCATCCGTTCCTCCTGTCTCATTTCATTTCACGGTTTTTATAGATATTTTTGGATAATATGACAAAGGGAGATTTATCATAGAAGATGGAAGAGATATTCCAGCAGATTTCACGGGCAAAGGTTATTCCTTCATTTCTATGTATGTATTCGTGCCACCTTCTACAATTTAGCCGTAGCATTTACAATTGTGACCTCTTGCTATAAAATCCACCTGCCATAAAAATCAATTCACTGAAGGGGAAATAAAGTTGGACCTGAAAGAAATATATTTGTTTCATGTAGGGGTTACTTTCGTGCTGCGCTGACTTTATCTAGGTGAACTCACAAACCTTAATCTTGTGAGCCAGTAGAAAACAAGACAGAACCGTGGCCTTAAAAACCTTCCCACCCAACATACTGTTGATCAGTATTGTTGATGAGTGCAACTCCATCATCAGTTAGTGTATTGAAATGGGTTAACTATTAAATGGGTAAGTAAAAAGGTGGAATGTGTTTTTTAATAAGTACATTGGATTTGTGCTTCAAGTTTTTGTGTAATAATAAAAGGGCAGATGAGAATATACTGTGCTTCATCTTTATTTATTAATTTTTTCCAGTATGTAGATGACCATAATTTTCTTCTTCTTCTTCTTCTTCTTTTCTTTTTTATATATTGTGTATCTTGTGTTCCTATTTGGATGAGTTGTTTGATTTGTTTTAATATTTTTGTTTCCTGTCAATAAAATAGTGTAAACACCAATTTTTTAGATTGTACTGAAGATCACATCTGCAAATGTCTACAAATAATATATATATATATATATATATATCTACAAATAATAATAAGTAAGTTAATCAACAGTAAATATCTTTCATCTTTATTATGTGCAGTAATATAGACATGGAGCATACTGCAGAATTAACTTCTGTTAATTTTGTAACAATTGTATTAACAGTTAAGCTTATACACTCAGCTGGTTGCTTATAAATCCAAACATTTCTACAGATTGCAGTTAACACGATGTTTTATCATTTATGTTATTACCGTCCCATCCACAGACATACACTAGGGGTTTTGTGGTAATTTTTTTTCTCCTTGCCTGCTCTGGTTTTCTTGTTAGCAATGATGATTTATATAATTTATATAAAAGTATACCTGATAAAATGGCCATTAACTCAATGTATATTTAATTTATCTTCTCATTTATCAAAGGATGCAAATGGAACCTTTTTTTTTTTAATGAAGCACACATCACATTTCTGTTCAAGGTTGCATGGCCTGTGTAGATCACTTATTCATTGTGAATGACTCACCTGTTATAGTCAGTGAAATTCATTTTACACATAAAGAACCTGTAAAAACACCCAACACGGTGGTGCACTGTATTCTCTCATCTGGCCTTTTTGCCAGTATTAGCAGTCCAATTAGCACCTGCACTTTGCATTAGCTTAGCAGTTCACATTAGCCCAGTGCACTCAGGCGACTGGCATGTAATTTGGGAGAGCGTGGGTAGCTGTTTGTTCCTTCACAGGTAGAACTGCAGCTAGTGCCAGATAGTAATAGCAGAAGGCTGACGTTTGAACAGGAATAGCTGCATGGTTGGGGTGTCGGATGGATTAACCGAAAGTGATGTCAAGCTAGGAGCAAAGTAATCAAGCTGCCACATCCTCTCTCGCCATGGATGTCACACAGCCTTTGTACAGTTCGTTTGACTGCGTGATTTTGCAGTGAAGCTTGTTTTAGTCAGTGATTGGGATCAAAGCAGATTTCAAGCTGTGTCAGGTTGTGACCCTGTGACTTATTTCTCTGTAATGTTGCTAATATATCATGAATAAACTGTCTTAACACTTGCACGAAGGCGTAGTGCTCCAGATGTGCATGTGTCTGTGTGTTTGATGTTTTTTATTTTAAAACAAATGTCTGAAAGCAGACCTCTTCTATCCTCAAAAGACACACACAAAGCAAAAAAAAAAAAAATTATGAGGTTGTCTTGCAGACAAGCTAAAATCCATTTTGCAGCATTATCTTTGAGCTGTCTATCATTTCCTCTATCTGCATAACCCCACATCTGCCCTGTTCTCTCATCAGCAAGCCTGTTTGCTCTCTGCACACATATACACAAGATAAACAAATGCCCATTTTAATCAGAGGTTCAGCCTCATGCTAGCAGACCGTAAAGCCTTGCGCTGTGTGTTTGTGTGTGCTTGTGTAAATTGATGTCAGTGTTTATAGGGTTGATGTAGATAGTAACACTCTGACCTTCACCACCATGTGCATAAATATCCCTCCAACCCATTCCATCGTTCTCTCTGTGTTCCCCCACTGCTGTTTTTCTCACTCGTTTGTAACTCTTTCTCTCCTGAATGTTTATAAATGTGTGACGGTGTCTGGAGGGCTCTAACACCTTGTCTATGTGAATAAGTCTAAGCCTGAATAAATCCATTTCTAAGCTCTGGATTTCAGATGCACAGTTGGTTCTGCTTGCCCTTATCAAATACGCAAATGCCTTTGGAGCTCCATCTCTCTCTGTTCCCCAATGTGGATTGTATGTCTGTCTCTCTCCATGACTATCTGTCTCTATCTGTGTGTCTCTTTCAACCCACATTCAAACACACACACACACACACACATAAACTCACACAGTTACAACATAAGCAGTCAGTTTTTACTTGCAGACAGTCATCAAGCAAAATGCTTAAAGCTACCTTGCTTAACATTTTGTGGTTCAAATGAATCATTATTGAGTATGGGGAGAAAAATACAATATAATCTGATGTTCCTGAGCTGCAGTGAGATGGCAGGACAATTCTGTAATATTAATTCACTGTCAACATTCACTGTGTTGGATCAGAATTGGTGTGAAATTTGTATGCATGTTGTGTGTCAGCTCAGACCTGTCAAATATCCTCATGTTCCAACTTAAGGCACGAAAGAAGTCTGCTACACAGTGAGTGGCAGGAGCCGCAACCAGTCAGCAGAGATAGAGAAAGAGAGTGTGAGAGTGTAAACAAAGTAAACAGGAGTCAGAGAGTAAAATAGTCCAACACATAAATATAAGAAAAGAGGACTCAGGAATGATAGAGTTTTTTGCTTTTTCCTTGTTCCGGGTAAGGCATTTATTTATTCTATAATTTGGTGGAATGAATGATAGATGATAGTTTATATTTGTTGTGAAGTTTGTATGACTGTGAACTGGTTGAGCGAGAGAGCTCATGATAGCAAACTTGCGATTAATGGGAGGTATTGGTGAATTTCTCAGCAGTTTTCTTTCTAAAAAAAAAAAGAAAGAAAAACATTTCACTACATTACATCACATGTATGTAATATGTATGTGACAAATAAAGAACCTTGAACCTTTTGCAATAGCATTTCTTGACCAGAGAGAGTGAATTTCCAAAATCTCAGATTCTGTAGTTTTAAAATGAGCTTTGTGTGCATGATAGAGAAAAGAGAAGCAAAGAGAACACAAAAGCTTCAACAAAGATGATGGCATTTGATGGTACAACCACAATGATGGTGGCATTACTGGGTGGCAGGACAGACTCTGCTACTTCATTCAGATTAGATATATAAATACGTTGTGAGCCATGCCACACACAAACTAGGGCTATTCAAATGAATGCATTAGCTAAATAGAAACAAATCTATCAAGCATACATGTAAGGATGGCACCTTATTACACCAAAATTTGTTAGATGCTATTAATGCCATTGTCCTAGTTGTATCCTTTAAAATCATTCCTACGCCTTTCTAGCCTAGTTCCTATCATCTTTCTATGATTAAATGATGGAGAAAGCTGTGACTAGTGTCCTAAATGGAGACTGCTGGATGTCTGAGAGTAGCCATAATTACCTCTGGGTTACAGCACATTATATTGATGAATACTGCATTTAGAACACCTGCCCTGCACTGCACACAGTGTCTCTGCAGAGCAGAGTATTTGTTAGTGACTTAGAGCCAAATCCTAAGAAAAAATTCTATACAACCCCCACAACAGCATGGTGAAAATGTAAAAAAAAATGTTTAGGGTAAAATTGGAGCAAATTAAATATTGCGATTATTATGTTAAATGATAATGATTATTTATTTTTTAATTGTTTGACAAAACATGCATTATATTTATATGAATATCCCATTACGGAGGGCTAGATGTACGTACGTGAAGAGGCATGGTGCAAAACATGATTCGATGTGGCCGCAAAATGCCCTCATCCACCCCCCCCCCCCCCTTTTTTTTTAATACTTCAGACTTTAATATTAGATTTACTAAGCTTATCATGCAATCTGCGCCTGGCCTGCCTACTAAACACTAACTGTGAGAAATGCAAACTGTGGTTTAAACACTGAAGTGAAGTGGTGGAAATGATCAGCTGTAGAGCTGTGCAAAAGCTCGGGAGTAATAAGGAATTGCAAGTTCAGTAAGGAAGAGATAAATGTGTTAATAAATGAAGTTATTAAATGAAGACTCTCATTTCAAAATAAGTAATCGTTGTGTAGGGTGTTAATACGGCTCACACGTAGATTTACTCTAATGAAAAGACTTTGAGCAGAGTAATCTACTTCATATAAAAGTGTGCAATTAAATTGTATTCTATTTTTCATGTGGTCGACTGCTACTGGTGTAACATTTTAAAAAAATTAGCAGTGTCACATAAGTGCTACTTAGTGTGCTGAATTTCTTCAATAAATGTGAGGAATTTATACCACTTTGTCACACATGCACGATGATCATGGTTGCCGGATCTCAACAAAACCTTCCGTTACTGAAGCAGTATTAAATGAAGAAGCTTCTCTGAATAGTTCTTTCACAAAGGTCGTGAAGTAGCCTTGCATTATCACATTATTTCTGGCATTAATAAATAAAATCTATGATAAAAAAAAAAACTTCTTTGGCAGTCCAAACAATCTGAATTCTGTGGGAAAACTCTATGCTACTGTCCATGAGACAATCTATTTTTCTACATCATGTTAGGGTCGAGTCCACAGTTTAGACAACTGCTTGCCCTGGTTTCTTCCATCCAATGCTATTCTGCTGTACTCTTTAGTTAGCATGCATTATCTTGAGTATTTATTGTCCTGTGTATTTATTGTATAATTTGCACTCATCTCCAACTGTCATATTTTTTGCACTATTTTTATTTGTAATCCTGTATGCCATGCTAACGAACTGTTATATGTTGCACTGTGCTCCTGAAGAAACAACATTCCTTTCCAGTGTATTGGAGTTACCGGAGAAATGCAACAAAATGACATGACAGATGACAAATGAGGCATGACAAAAACCCATTTGATTTTAACTGCACACTTGAAAACACTGTGTATAAAGCTCAGATGAGCATGCATGGTGCCAAAGTACACCTGGTTTGGGGAGCTAGACAAAACTATGCATAAAACTGGCAGTCACTAAGTACACAGTGTTGAGAACAATAAACGGAATATATAATCAAGTGCACTTTCTATTTCTCAACCCCTTTTTTGCTCACCAACTTCCCACTTTTTGTTTAATCCTCGCCCAGATGCATGTGAATGAGGGCGATAAGAACGTTTTGTATGTTTCCGCCTGCAACACTGCACGTTTAGGCTCGTGCACCATTTTACTACATAACACACAAGGTTCTTATTTGTCTGTCCTACCACTGTTCTCCTCAAAGACCTAAGCTCATCTAAAAATACACTAATAGTTTTCATAGTACATTTATTTTAAATATACTTTCAAATTGCAGTAGTGTTCTTCTCTTCAAGACTGTCAAAAGTACTCTCGTGTGCTTCTCTTTGAATGTATATAGACACGATAAATCAAATTTGCTGTCTAGGAGTCATAGCTTACATGTATGTAAGTGTTAATATGAAAATGTAAGTGTTATGGTGAAGTTTTCTGTTTATTTAGCATTTCTGGAAGGAGTCTCCAGTGTCAGCGGTCAGAGGTAAGGCTATTTCTCAGTAACAAGACAACCTGCATTATCTTCCAGACAAAAAGAAAAAAGAGTGGCTGGTAAGAAAACAAATATTTATAGCTACTATAAGTTAAGTGATAACATGATCTAACTTGTTTTGCAGACGTTCCACAACATTAAAAATAACTAAAAACAAACAAACAAAATAAGTATAATTTGACATTCATTGCTAGTTTTGGAAAATTAATGTAGTAGAAGGGGAATAATACAGTTATTATTTTCGTATAACAGTGGCGTCTGTCACAGCGATTTGCCGGAGATTACAATGTTTAATTAATACATGCATGAAATGCCGCACATTTGAGTGGTTTATAGTTATATTTAATATTGTGAAAATGTCAGAGAGACAGCATTTAGTTCCTTTTCTCGCTTACATTATAGCTGCAATAAAGTCATTCTTCACTAGCCTCTCTCTCTCTCTTTCTCTGTCTGTCTCTCTCTCTCTCGCAAAGCACCGTGACTGTTACAAAGCGAGTCAGCGGTTTGTAAACAACTGAGACTCCTTTCATAAATGTTAGATAAATTTCTTCTAACAAAAAACTTCACCACATCAATGACTGTAGGTTTGACTTTGCTAAACAAATCTGCTAAACACTTTTTAAAAAAAAATCTGTTTATTATTAGTCCTATATTATGTGGCGCATCTGCCGTACAAGTCCCCTTGTATGAGCCGTTACTATAGATTTAGCACAAATATATCATTCATGTTACAACCAGCACTACCTGTGCTGTTATTCGAACATAAGGGACACTTTCTGACCAATCAATTCTGAGCATTCAACTGCACTGTTGTGTATGATTGAAAAGAATCAATTTTGGCACAGTTATTTTCAAATATGATGTGAAGCAGAGTGCTTTAAACCCCTTTAAAACCACTGTAAATCACATCTTTGTGTGGCTTATTGCTTTTAAAAAATGCTGACAAAACAATATTATATTACACAATGTAGTCTGTTAACAGTAACGGGCAAAGATTAGGGCATTCTGTGGACAGAACAACTGTAGAGTAGCATTTTTTTATTTAACACTTGCCGCATTAATACAGAATTCAATTATTGTGATGCTGTCACCAATATCAAGGTATACCTTATATGAATATATCAAGGATATACTCATATACGGTATACAGCTCAGACAAATCAGATTTTAAGACTTAAATGATCCATTTTGTAAAAAGAATTTCAGAACAAGAAGATTTTGGAATGGGTGGTGAAGTCTCATTACGAGAAGAAGGTTACACATTTTAAAAACCCATCCATGTCTTTGGCTGCGTATAGCTGAGGACCCCTGCATGTCCTCTGCTGGTAGCTGCACTGCCTCCCAGTAGTAATGATGATGTGAGCTTAGATAGGCATATTCATGGAATGCGTAATGTAGCAGTGAGATCCCAGCTGAGCTTCACGTAAACCAGAGCAGAACCTTGCTTTGGTCTCACCATGATGAGGTTACACAGTGGGGGTCACACGGTCATGATTACCTTATTGTTCATGATGCACCTCTTTCAGCATGAAAGATGCCCAGATCATCTTGTTTCTCTCTGTCTGTCTCTCTCTCTCTCTCTCACACACACACACACACACACGCTCTCACTCTGTAGAAAAATCAATCATTACACAGCTCCTGAAACATCATCAGCAGTGAAGTAATGACTTCTTGTTGGCTCCAAGAACACCAGTTGTTGGATTGCTGCTGTGATAATAGAGGGGTTAGTTGTCCTGAATTGCATTCCTAAAGGGGTTGGTGGTGAGAAATGAGGGACAGGGAATGAGGAGAGTTTTACCTTTTCCTTTAAAATTTTTTATTTTTTTTAATTTACTGCTTCCTGGAAGTGTGTGAGTGTGTGCCCTCTGCTCAGCTGGGAGAGCTAGCCAGATAAACACCAGCATGGGGTCAGAGAGGAAACTGCGGACGCTTGTTGGCCTCATCCAATGTGGTCCTGCGTATGACTTACTGTAGCCATCATAAAGCTACATGCTCTGTGAGTAACATAGTTCTCTTTCTGAAGTTGTTTATCTGTCTGGTATTTCACTCTAGGCTGACTGATCTCCTGTCTTTCTAAACAAGTTGGATAGATTTGCTGTGGTGTGGTAATGCTCTCATTTGGCTTAATGTCTTTCTACATATTTTCAGTGGGTTGTTCGGCTGCAAAGCTAACCTTCATAATTCTCTCTCTCTCTCTCTCTCTCTCTCTCTCTCTCTCTCTCTCTCTCTCTCTGCCCTCGGTCTCACCTCAAAGCAAACAGGATTGGAGTTTTTTCATGACCTTGACCAAACTAAAAGGCTTTAGTGACTCCCACTACATAAACAAACAGCAAAGGCATCTTATAGCAAACTGTCATATCATTGTGTAGGTTGACTTTCTCTCCTGTAATCACTTAAGAAACCCAGAAGTGGTCTTAGTCTAGCAAGCAAACAACAGAGTAATTGGTCTCATCTCCTAAGGGGGTTGATTTTCCAGGAGCTCGTTCATAATCACATTACTTTTGTAGAGTCGCAATAAGGAGACAGAGAACCTGCCCAGCAGTCTGTGTTTGTTCTGGAATCCCAAGCTTCCAAAGACAATAGGAGTCATTTAGAGGGATTTATTGCTTGTACAGAAGGTTATGCCTTTGTTGTCCATACTGATAGTGGTTTTGTATGCTGGCTGCCTCCAAGCAAAAAGTGTTTTTTGTTTTGTTTTGTTTTTTTTACAGTGTTTTTAAAGAGCACTTACACTGCGATTTTTATCTTTGCTGGTCAGTATTAGTGTGGAACATATGAGTGGGAATACTGAATTGTTCAGGGCAGTTGGCTTTAAAGAATTTGTTCAAAATTTTCAGGAAAAGTGAAAAAAAAAAACGCTTATTGGAGTGGATGGGTTATTTGTAGGTCACAAGCTTCAGAATGTGCTGCTGTAGGCCATTTACCTATTGCACGGTTTTCTACTGCAGTGCACGCCATTAGTTTCTTTTTATCTCTAAAGTGAAAGCATTGAGGCATTTATTTTGAGGGAGTTTATTGATTTTTGATGTAGCAAAAAAAATCGATTGAATGACTCATTACCAGAGCTGTTCTCTGTGGGAGTTCGTGAACAGATATAAACATATTTCTTAAAATTCTCAGATACCCTTCATTCCCTTCTCTCTACATTATAGCTCTTTTTCCCTGTACACAAATTCAGAAACGAAGTGATGCTAATTGTTGAATGCAATATTGGTCTCTATTCACTGCTTTTTTGATGCCTCACTCCCATTTAAGTGAAATATCACAGTGCAAAGACTATTTACTTGCAGCTCCTGCTCACCCAGAGTACACTGGGGACTTAAAGGCGTGCCAGAATCACTTTAACTTATACACGGGTATGGCACAGTAATCAGATCTGTGGGCTAACACACTTTGACACCTCACCAAAATGCAATAACACACTCACTCAGTGCAATCATTTGCTGATGGACACCTTTTCTCACGTCCTTCCGCTCCCATTTCAGCTGTCCTTCATACCTTGTTCCTTATCTCCTCCAATAAGCTGCAAATATGAGCATGGTTGACTGCGTGTAATCATATACCAACCACTGTTCTTGGATGCATTAGCTAGAGCTAAGTGCCTTCAACTTTGCATGAACAGCATTCTTCACTTGCTCCAGTGCACTGATCTTGAGGCCATCTGCTGAGGTCGTGCATGTTTGTTTTTGCTTACTTGTCCCATATGGGCTGCAGATGAAAGAAAAAAGAGTTTGACAGAATTAAAGTGAAGATTATTCTGATTGCACCCAGGAGAATAAATACTAGGAAAGGAGTGGGTTTGATCCTGAGCTCGGGTCACTGTCTGTATGGAGATTCTGTGCATGTTCTCCTCATGTCCTTGTGGAATTTCTCTGGTTTCTTGACACCTCCCAAAAACATATATGGTAGGCGGTAAATGGATTGACTACACTAAATTGCCCATTGACTCAAAATCGTGCTTATGGTGCCTTGCAATGAACTGGCGTTCTATCCAGGGTGTTGACTTCATAATATAATATATAATAATATAGAATAGCATAGAATAGAATAAAATAAAGTAACAGCACAGTGCCAGTGATAAACAAGTAAAACCATTGTACTATACATTTACTATACCAAAAAAAGGCAGAAACAAACAAAAAACCAGTCTGCTATTCTGTACTAATCTACTAAATCCTCTATTTTTAACGACACATTTTAGCAAGAGTGGAAGTGGATAAGTTACAACTAGAGTTAGAATTGTTGTACTATAAACATAGTTGCAAACAGTTTATAGCTCAGAGCCTTAATATTTCTGCAGATAATGATTAAAATTCGATGAGGCATAACCACATGATTATGGATTAATTGTTATCAGCTCAAATGATGCAGATCGGTTCAAATAATTGCAATTCGGTGATTGATAATTGTGACAAGCCTATGCAAGAGCTATAAACTGGTTAAGGGTATGGATTACCCCACCTCCTAATTAAATTATAATTGCTTTGTGATAAGTGTCAGAGCACAAAGCTCATAACAAGATGTAAAGTGTGATCGCTGCAACACTTTGGGGAAGCACTTTCGAATATTGACTGTCTTTCACCTCCACCCACCAGTAACCACAAGTGTGGGCAAAGACTACCAATGTTTTATCTGAATATACTGATGTAAATGAGAGTCTGTTAATTCATAACATGCGTGGGTGCATTTCATAGCTTCTGATTTTACTCATTAGGGTAAAGTGCATTTATTTATTTATTATGTTTCACCAGAAAGAGGATATAATTATGGGTTTTAGATGATTGTTTTCATGATGTAATTGCACAGGTAAATATGAATAAATGTACTTTATGGCTTTTTTTTTCCTAGAGCTCCTAAAGCTTAGGGACATATCACAATACCATAGAATGTGGAATTGTGTAAGGTTTAGTGGTAATATATCATATGTTAATTAGCCCACATGCTGGATGAGTAAACATACTACACTATAAAAATGAGAGGATACCTGGGGTTTCTTTATGATTTATGGAGGTTTGCCACAGTGGCAGAACCCTATGTGTAATCTTCAAGACTCCTTTTAAAGAGGTCAGTGACTGAGAAACCTGCAGGCTCTTTGAGGTCCTTTGAGGAATGATTTTTACCCAGCATGGCCGGTGCTTAAAGGAGCTGTTTCCAAACTGTTTGAAGTTCCTCAAATACTGTAGCTTATTTTGCTGTTTGAAGCTTAGCACGAATACTGATGCAGGTGGCGGCTACCTCTGTAACTAAACAGAACCATCTACCAAACAAAGCGAAGTTTTTGGGATATTTGCTGAATATTTGCTGAATTATTGTATAAGTATAGCAGTCATTTTCACATGCCACATACAAAGAGCAGCCTCCTGAACAATAATGTTTTTTAAATGAAGTTATGTGAAAGGGTGGTCTGTGCTGATGGTACAGGAGTGGCGTGTCTGGGGTTTTTTTGGTGGGAAAGCAGGAGGAAGGTGGCAACACTGTCACTTCCACTTTGGCCACCTCCTCATTGCGCTTCATGGTTCAGTGTGCAGCTAGGCTTTTGTTTCCACTACTCGAATCACTCCACGATCTGTTCAGCAGCCAAAAAGTCGCCTCTTTCAGGAGGTTCTCCATCATGCGTTAGAAGCATTGCAGTGTGGAGTGGAACAAGCACTTGCTCTTTATATCCACATGCTGAATTATGATTCACCATCTGTTGAGAGCCTGATATGTTTTTTTGATGTTGAGTTTTGTCAGTACACCTGCAGTACAGGGTGGCATTACATGGTATATGACAAAGTCACTTTTGTGTCTGGTGTCTCTACAATGGCATAACAGATTTGCTTCATAGTTGCTTTTGTTTTGTGTTTGGTTAAAATAACTACTACCATATTGATTTAAAATCCACATGAGCTAGATTTTTCATGAACTAGATAGATAATTAATTAAGTTTGCATTATTCATATAGACATAGTAGATCTTTCAGATATGATTTGAAGTCATAGTTTAGGTAGCAACTGGGGTGGATATGATCCAGTATAGTAGAACATTTGTTTTTGCACACTTTCCAGTAATGACCAGTCATAGACATCAGCATGTGAATGTAAAGATATTCTTTTAGTCACAGGAATCCAGTTATCATTATCAGTGCCTAAATGTATGTGTCTGTATTGCTTTAATTATAGCCATGTGAAGTGGACCAATGAAAATGGATATAAAGATACACTAAGCTTAAGAATTTCAACATTTATGAAGCATAGTCTAATAAATCAAGTCATAAGTCACTCACACCATGAGCTGCTGATACAGTAGATTCATGAAATGCTTACAGATGTATGGCTTGCTGTGAAAGTCATATATCACAAGTGCCAGATGGGGAGTGTTTGGAAAAGACTTTAATAAGGGAGAGAGATGAGAAGATGTTACCTTTTTAAAGCACTAGGGTGTGTGTCCTCTTTTAAATTATGCTTTAAATGCCTGCCATAATAAGGTCACAATTAAATCATTCTGTAATTTTAGTTTTATTATTAATTCTAATATGTACAGATTTCTATCAGATAAATAACACAATCAGTATATTTCTTAATTCTTTAATTCATATTGCAGCATATGTGGAAATATATAAATAACACAATCAGTATATTTCTTAATTCTTTAATTAATATTGCAATATATGTAAAAATATTTTACAACTAATTCTATATAAACAATACAAGTATAAATACTGTAATGTAGCCACTCTGTTCTGAATGGAGTCATGGTGGATGCAGAGCCTATCCCAGGAACACTCAGCACAAAGTGGGAATTCACCCTGAACGGGGATGCCAGTTTATTGGAGGGCACCATACACACATATTCACATATGGGGAAATTTAGAAAACCCACACAGAGACAAGAGGAGAATATACACAGAAACACACAGATAGGACCCAAGCGCAGCATCAAACCCTGGACCTTGGAACTGTGAAGTGGCAATACTACTTGCTGCAATACTTTGCCGCTCATAATATCATAATGATACTTCAAAATACTTTAAGTAAACCCATTATTAATGCTTGTTTAGCTAGCTAATTAGGTTTTTAAGATAAAAGCCTATTAAAGATATAGCTATCTACTTGTGTTTAAATATGGTGCTCTAGATATTATTGAAATCCCTGTGTTGGTACCTTCTAAAGAAAAACATCTGGCAATCTTGGAGACCTGAACTCAGGTAAAATCAACGTAAGCAGCTGTGTAAGACCTGATCTATACGCAGCACCAGAAACTCAATTTAAGCAGCTGCATAACCCAACTCTGAATATGCACAACTTTCTGCAATATGTAAATATTGACATAACTTTTGGATATTGACATAACTTTTAAAATTTGGCTGAAACTTTAAAAAATTGTAAAATATATTTTTATTAGGATTATGAGAATTTGCTAGAGAGATATTTTTGTCATCATAGTGATAAGGAATATTATTTAGATACAGGCAATGTCTCCATCTTATAAAGTCTAGCTGACAAACTGCTATTAATTAATAGACTGCAACCATTCTGAGGCAGAAAGCCTGTCGTTTTCAGAGACATAAATGATCATCTCTTTTATAATGACACATTCTCTCGCTGTGCTTTGTGTTGTATGTCTGCTTGTAAGACATTTACCACACTCGCTTGGCCGGCTCCAGAGTCATTGGTTGTTAAAAATGCTGGGTAATTTTGGTGATGTGTCACCGCTGCTGTTGTTCAACTTGTGATATGCCACTGTAAATGTCTAAACATTTCACGGTACAAGATCATTTTACAGTAACTAAAATTTAACCATGTAGGATTTACTTTTTGTGGCATCTCCAAAAAAAATTGGCTGACTGACAGTTCTGTACTAGTCTATACTTCTGTATTTCTATTCTGTACTACTTTTCTAGTGGTTTGGTTAGTGCAAGGCTGGTCCTATATCTGAACTTGTCATTTTTCTCAAAGGGTGAAGTTGAATGTCTCGTTTTTGACATGCTTTGACAGTTAAAAGAAGACAAAGACACAGGAAATGTCACCTCAGCAAGCACAAGTCGAATTCCTTATATGTCTTCCTTTTGCTTATTGCCCTTTGGGAATTTCGCTGGCAGCACAGGGACCTGCTCTGGTGTTCTACGACCTTGACCAATTTGCTGAGCTCTCATTTGTCACCCTCTCTTTCCTTTGTCTTCCTCATTTCTTTCTCTCCCTCCTATCGCTTTGGATCACTGTTTCAGCACTATTACCTGGTTATTGTTTGGTAATGGGGAATGAAATCTTTGCCGTTTCAATGGTTTTTGCATAATGTGGAGGCAGAAGGCAGTGATGACTTGATGAAACCTGCTGTCATGATGAAATGAAATGTTGTTGGAAGCCACTCCTGAATATCAGAGTGAGAAAGGCTACTCAGAGAGAGAGAGAGAGAGAGAGAGAGAGTGTGTGTGTGTGTGTGTGTGTGTGTGTGTGTTTTGTCATGAGCTGTTGCATGTTTTATGGAATATAGAAGGGATAAATTAGCTGGAGGATGAAACTCTGGATGTACTGGCTGTAATATATTGCAGATATGTGCTTCATAACCTCTTATATAACCTCTTTGTCTTCCGCAGTCCAGCTTTTCCCTTGTTCAATCATCCCTGCTCTTGCTTAGCTGCTCAAATCACATACATCCTATTAACAGTGTAATAGGATAAATAATAATTATTGTAGTATTGTATGCCACAAATTTGAATATTATAATATTGGGATATGACACCCCCACGTGCCTTTAGTCTGTGCTTCATTATCCTCATAATCTCATAACAAAAAGAAGAATAGTCTCAGTTGTTACAACTTCCTTGACTTCTACACTGATGTCTTGAACTAATCCAATTTCACTCTTCACCATGAACCAACACAAACTCCATTTTGCAGAAACCACAGCCAAACAACAAATTACAAACCCAGTCACATGATCTTCTCCTGCTAATCACATCCATATGTTCCCAACTTCACATGCTCTCAATAAAACACCGGAATTTGTGAAGTTTTGCTCCTAACATTCCACTAGTGGTGGTACTAGTGCGCTCTGACCCCAACTTCCTGCCAAGCTGGGATATGCAAAGAAAAGAATTTCACTGTGCTGTAAAGTATATGTGACAGATAAAGGCTTCTTCTTCTTCTTCTTCTTCTTCTTGTAGTGACGGTACTAAGCTTTTTGTTTGTGTACACACCTTTCTGGTATTGACCCTGTCTGTTTTGAACATTGTGTTCTGTCTAGCCTAGTTATATCTGTCTGCTGATCCCCTGATAGTGCCTGGGTATGGACATTGGGTTCGGTCTGCCCTTTTGGATTTGTCTGCCTCGCTCAATAAACCCTGCACTTGTATCCAAACCGTATCTGTTCTTGACAAAAAGAGTGTGTCTGATTGGAACATTGTACTACATCTAGTAGATGACATACCTCATAAAATTTCAGCATAACAAATCACAGCATGAACAGGAAATGCTGGCACATTTTATGTTTATTGGGGTTCGAACACATACAAATGCAGTGACAACCATCCAAGACATAATTGGTCCTGCTCTCTGAATGGCAAGATTGGCTTCTTTATCTGCAGATTAGTGCGACATTAGCCAGTCATATGTCTCTGTTCTCGTAAACAGAAAAGGGCAGTTCAAGCATCTCTAGCTGCTCTATGTTTTGCATGATGGCTCAGCAGTTTGAAAAAGATGTTTTGACTGGTGTCATGTTTCTGTGAGGAAGCCTGTGTTTGCATTCATTTAGCTTGACTCAACTGACGATGGAATTGGGAGTCACCAATAGACTGTGACAGGGACAGCTGGTAGAAATGGGCTAGCAGGACTAAGCTCCCTTGTCTTTGAAAGATAAAAAGATCAATATTAAATTTCATTTTTGGCTTCCCCATCAGATTACCTGCTCTTAACAAATGTTTTAAGGTGGATTATTTTGGATGTTTGTGGGACAAAGCGCAACAACACCACTAGTGGTACGAAAAATACAAAGAATGGTATGAAGAAGTGAAGCTGGGGCTGAATTCATTCTAGGCCAGACTGTAGAGCCATGCAATCTGTCAGTATCAGGTCAAGTGATTACACAGAGTCAAATGATCCCTAGATTTGATTCTCTGTGTTTTAGCCTGCCTTGCTGACACCTGTGTACCACATCATCAGCAGTGATAGAGAAAGCACATGTGAAATACAGCTGTGGGTGTAAGGAAGAGCTGGATTATTTACTCTATCATATTTTTCCACAAAATACCTTTGGAGGATAAACTTAATGTAGATAGACTAAGCATACATTGTCCAGTCAAACTACACATTACACAAATAGATGACAGAACCGTTAGTTTCATATTTTTGCTTTTAACAAAAGGTTAAAAGCTTTTCTGTTTGCCATATTTGGCATTTAGGAGAAATACAGCAGAGGGCATTACTTGAAAAATTTGAAATCACAAATGCAGCTGCATATCTGCCTTGCGTTTGTTTCACATCATTCTTATGAAGCCATCAATAAGACCTTGGGATATAATGTGTTGCTCAAACCTAATAGATTTATTGTCAAGCTTATTGATAGATATTAGATTTTGGTTCTCCTATCTATCATCACCACCAGTTGTCACTGACAATCGCTATTTAAATTCAGTGATTTAAATGCCGGAAAAGTGTTATCTGCAGTGTTAAGGGCTTTTCACACAGCAGATAGCAAATTGCTTTTCGCTCCACATGCTTCACAATTCTCACTTAGCACAGGTTTTTAATCAGATGGTAAAAAAATCGCTTGTGTCTCTCATGTGCTAATCATGACAGCAACACTAAGCACACTTGGCCAATGATGATTGTGCCATTATTTTAAACCCACAGGCTTCATATTGAAAACTGAAAATGGTTGACCCATTTTTACATGTGTTATTTCAGCAAAATATAAACGTATTTGAAACTGAGAACTCTGAGGTGCAGCATTTTGTGAATGTTGTCATTTCCATTGTGTTGATTGTTAGAAGGTGTGGTAAAATGATGGTAGATTTCTCCCAATGTCACAAGCCAAGGACTCATCTTCCAGGACTGGCAGCAATCTTTTGATAGAGAAAAACCTAGAAAATGGGATGAGACTTGTCAATAATTTAATTAGGAGAAAATGTGTTCAAGGCATTATGCAGTTGTCATGAAAGTATTAGAGAATACTGGTTTTTTTAGTAACATTCACAATAACTTGAAGCATTTTCATTTCATTTCTACTTGTTCCATGTGTGGTTAGACTTGAAAGACCATCATGCATTGATATTGTGAAAATATCTTAATGATGTGTTATTATACAATCTTTTTTATGTATCTCTCAGAGCTGGCCATTCTGTGATTATACATTATAGCACTATACAGAAAAGACCCACATGCATCTTTTAAGATACAAGTTAATTAAGTTTATGCTTTCGTTGGCACAAAACCTGTGCAGCTGTGACGTGCTTTTTACAGGCAGATGTCTGATTTATATAGTCTCTTCAAGGGCAAGCTGCCTCCATAGCCACCGTAGAGTGAGAGACACTCCAAGGCTCTATGCATTCTTCCGTTCACACATCATGTCCCTTATACAGGTGAGATGAGCCTATATAAACCTATGCATTCACACACAGAGAAATGAAATGCTATTTATATACTAGATTAGGGGATTGAGGCTTGGGTAGATGTTTGTGTTTTGAATCTTAGAACAGATTTCCACTGCCAAAGGCTTAATCATTAGGAGTTAAGTGGCAGAAATGATGTTGGCTGCCTGGAATTATACCAAGATGTTCAAAAGATGTTGGATGACAAGGACAGTGCTTTGCATGAAAAAAAAAAAGCAGATGCAATAAATGAGATTCATCTTAGGAAAACTGCAGCCTGAAATGCATTTAATGTGTTTATATTGAAATATTTATGATTAGCAATTCTGGAAAAATTAGCGCAGTTACAATGGTGTTTAATAGGAGAACAAATTTAAATGATCTTGAGCTAATCTGTTATCTCCTAAAAAACAAACGGGCATAAGCTTCTTTTTTTTCACTCACCATATTCCAGCAATGTTCATTGTCATATTAATAAGTAAGTTACTCGATATTAATTTCTTGTTTCTAGAACTGTTGTATAAAAGCAATATTGCACCCACAATCATGCGGTTATACTATCAGCACGGCTGTGATTAGCTATGGCATGCAGCCTGCACCCTCATGCCTACATGCCTACAGCCGTGCCTATATTAGTATAACTGCACCCTTGCTTGTGTGATATTGCTTAACTGAACTGCTATTTGTATGAAAGGTGCTATATACTGTAAATAAAGGTGATGATGATGATGATGATGATTATTATTATCTATCAGATATGTTAGATACAGTAGCATACAGATGAGAGTGTACAGATGAGGACATGAGATACATGAGCGAACTGGACAGACTGAAGTATTAAAGTGCTGCTGCATCAGTCTCTTTAACTAGGAATGAGGAAAGGGCTAAATCGCACTGGCACCGCTATCAGCTTCACTATCACTATCAAACAGTGATAATGAATGTAATGTTGGAAAGTGTTAACCAAATAGACCAACATGTTGAAGAAAGAAGTTTAAATGAAAAAAAAAAATCAACTCAGTTTTATTATAAAATAAATCTGGATGCCATTAAAGTAACATGTTAATTATCAAGTTATTATGCAAGTCATAAAGGGTAGGTTTAAATACAGGACTAGTTCAGCTCTTATCTCTTTAAAAAAATGAAATTTGGTTTAAAACAACCTTACATTTTTGTTTTTTAGTGTTCTGTTATAAGATTATGAATGCTGATTGGTTGCTTTCCAGCCTCAGATGCAGTTGGAAATAATTGTAGTGTAGTGGTGCTTTTATTGTCACACTGACATTAGGAAAGATCTTTTCTAAAAATCCTCTGCACATTGAAGCCTTCTATGATTATCTTTTTCCCAAGATGAGTCCACAGAGAGTTTTATGTCCTCTATAATTACAGAAGTGTGATCCTTGAGCAATTTTTATAGGCCTTTTACTATTTCTGGGTCTCAGAAGGGATATCTGAAAGAACTGATACATTCACATGTCTCTGTTATTGAAGTCACATAAAGTCACATATGAACTCTGAAGTTGTCTGAAACTTTCTAGCTCAAATGTTTGTATAGTGCTGTCTCACTGTTGTATGATAAAAAACAGTTTAGGAATTTTTTCAGTTCTGGAATTTAGGAAATATCACATATGTAGTAGTCTAAATATGGCAAGTTGGTTTTTAGCTTTCGAAGATAATTTGAGCCTGCCCTTCTTCAGATGGCAAAAGTTAGGGCATGTTTTAATGTGCAGCCTTCATTTTGCCTGTAGCAGGTGTGCGTTGTGTTATTTCAGTTTGATTTTCACAAGGGTGCCTGTTTCTCATCCATTATTAAGAGAAGACATTTACCTGCGTGTGTCAGTCTTTGATGCCCCCCTCAACAGCAGACTATTGCAAATGAGATTCATCTGAGACACAGAACAAGACAAATCAATTCAATAAGGTCTTGTCACTCATACAGCATGCCTTTCGAGATGCTTTCTATCACAGACACACTCCCTCTGTCTCTCTTTCTCTCTCTCAATCTCCCGTGAGTTATGAAGTGCAGATTTCATTTTTTGTGGGATTTGAATCTCAGGCTTTCGTCTTCAGGCTTATTTTTATTCAAAGCTTCCGACTAATTCATATGCAGCTCTCTATAGGAGGAGTGATAACTATCTTCTCTGGCACTGGGAGAACGAGAGAAAAGAGAGCAAGAGATGGAAGGAGAGCCAGTTTTAGTGTTTTGGGAGTCGTGCCAGTTTCGTTGACGAGGCTGATTGGCGCTTTCAGTGAGTAAACAACACTTGATCAGTTAGCGGGCATCCGTCCCTTTGTAGCAAGCATGCGTGTATGAGTTTTTGAGCCTGTGTGTGTGTGTGTGTGTGAGAGAGTGTGTAAGGCAGGATATGAATGTTGCACTATAGGCCTGACAATGGTTGGCACAGCTGGCATCTAATAAAGCAGAGCAGCATCTCCTTAGTGCCATGTGTTTATGCACAGTTCAAGCAGCTCCATAAAGCAAAACAGAACACATTAAAAAAAGTACAACTGAGCCCAGAAGCCATGTGTGTGTATGTATATAAAAGTATGTAATATGTCTGTGTGTATTTGTGCACGTCTTTGTTGTATTTGTGCATGTCTGTTTCAGTGTGCTTTTCTTTTATTGCTCGGATATGCGTTTGTGTTTTGTTTGAGGGTGTGTTGGTAAGTGCAGAGCTTCTTAAACTTCTTGCAGAATTAAAAAATAATAAAACACGGCCTCCATCTGACAACAGCACTAATTTATTTTGCTGATATAATCCAGCTATTCAAATAACAGGCACATTCGGCAAACATGTACCTGCATTTTTATTACTAGAGCCATTAAACTAAACTTTAGTTCTACACGTTCCAGAACCCAGACACAGTTTTAAAATACAGATTTAAAATGTATCGTATTAACAGCACTTTCCCTAGTCTAATTAGAATTGGAGTTAGATTCCGTTTGCCATTATTTACATTTGTTTTTTATGTTATTAAGCTTTAGATGAAACTTTATTATTGATTAGGCTTATTTTGAATTATAATAAAATAATAAAAACTATAATGACTTTATTTGTATTAAATACTAATGATCACCACTTTAATGTGATTGAAATAATAATAATAATAATAATAATAATAATAATAATAATAATAATAGTTACAAAAAGTGCAGACCTCCAATGGATCCCACTTTAAGACGCACGGGATAGGGATCCTTGCAAATGCATGTGAGATTGCATGTATGAGTTCATGTGTATGTGTGCATGCTCAACTGCTCAACCGGCTGAGAATCAGAGTGACGGGGTGTGTGAACTAAGCACTGCTGTAATTAAACTGTATTTTGACTTTAATTAGACATGCTGCTGATAGTATGGGATAGTGGAATGGCACAGGGCTTAATCAGTTAAGTGCGTGAATAAGTGTGAGGGGGGTGAAGGAAGGAAATGGGGCAAGGACACAGCAGCAGGGCGTTAATTGAAACATGTCTCTGCTGCTGAACAGAGACCTGTTTATGGGAAAGGAGGAAGCTTTGCAACAGGATGCTGCAATGCAGCTCAACTTCTAGCCTTTTAGGTCCCGCTGCACCTGTCCACACACACAAACCAGTTCTGCCCCGTCAGTTTTTAAACACCAGAGGAAAAGGTCAGATCGTTTGAAGGAAGGTCAACCGGGAGACTGCTGAAGCACTAAAGCAGAACTTTAAATGGAACTTCACACTTCTCCACTGTGTAGTAAAGAAGACTTTTGAAGTGCATCGGTACCTCATTGCCAGGCGCTTTGTGCATGTCGAGCACTTTACCACAGCAGCAAGCCTCCTAACAAAAGCTCCTTTAGAAGTGGATTGGGCAAGCTTGCACATGCAAAGCAATGCTTAAGTTCCCAGTGGTGTTTCTCTCAAGATTGCAAAGCTACAGTACACAGTAGAGCTACAGCTGTTTGCTTTTGTAGGCATTTTGTTTGTTCATCTGTGCTTTCTCATACCACTCTCAGATGCTGTATTTGGAATAAATGCCCATTTCGCATATTGCACACTATTTAGGGTGCTGGCAGGTGCCTATATGCCAAAATAGGAAATAGTTTGCTTTCATCTACAGTCTGGCACAGCTAATAGCATCTCATGGGAGAGAGGTTAGAGAGGCGAGGGGGAACGCCAGGCAGACGCGATGTTCATCTGTTTTTTTAAGGTCTATTTAGGGATGGTGTTCAGTAAAAGCTGTTTTTTAAGCACAATGCTTGGAAATGCTGGAGTACTTAGACGCCTTTATGGCGGATCAGGAAGTGGGTGCCAAACTGAGCAGAGGGGCAGCCGTGAGTACACTGGTTCTGGTACATCATGTCTGCTACTTGGGGAGGAAGATAGACTGAGAGAGAGAGACAGAGATAGAGAGATGGAATGGGGATGGAAGGGGCAGACCTGGCATAATGGCTCTCTTAAAAGAGTACAAAATGATTTGTAATTAATTCGTTTATAAGGAGTTTCATACACTGAAAGAGAGAGAGAGAAGGAGAGAGAGGGAGAGAGAAAGAGTGCTCTTGCTGTTTACTGCCATGTGCTCTGGAAGTAGGTCAGGTATCCTCAGCTTTAATAGATTCACACTGAACTACTGTCTCCGAGGCACAGAGCAGCCTCTCCCAATAAAGATCAGCAAAGCCTACCCATTACAGGGGACAATACTTCAAAGGTCTATGAGACATATGCACACAGAACTATGTATGGGTGTGTCTTTGAATCTGACTAGCTCTGGTCAGATTCAAAGGTCACATGGTCACTGAATTGTGTGAATAAGTTTATACCTTTCTTTTCAGTCCTTTTATTGGCTGGGTGGGTGTGTATGTATGTTTCTGTGTTTGTGTGTGTGTGTGTGTGTGTGTGTGTGTGTGTGAGAGAGAGAGAGAGAGAGAGAGAGTGAGTGTGAGTCTGTTAGGTCTTTTATACAATGACACAATCATCTCACAATGTAGCATGTACCTTGAAATACACTGCATGACATTTGTGTGTTGTGCTTTAAAGAACTGGGTGTAAAGTATTGAGATAGAAATACTGGCCCTGTTATCAATGAATACTGAATGTACAATAATCTAAGTTGGTGTGTCTGTTCTTACAATATAGAAAAGCTTTTTATTATAGTCTATAACCCTTTTTTTAAAGCACAACCTATTTAAGAGCACAGTGAGAGAAAAACGACTTCATCCTGTAAAAGTGAGGTCGATTTGGAGATGGTTTCATTCTCTGGGAAATCCCATGAGTCGATGCCTTTGTGGAAGACTTGCGCGTGCACACACACACACACACTCACCAACACACACACACACACACACCCATACACACATGCACTCTAACCATTAAGCTCCTGAGAGAGTAGGTGGATTTATGTAGCAGCAGTCTAAATGGACTGCAGTATAGATTTCCTACTGTACATCCACTGTACTCTATTACCATCTGCCACAATTTCACAGTGGAACCTCATCAGAATAATGAGAGTGTAGATTCACTGTGGTAGTCCATGTGTTCATATGTTGAAAATGTCTTGAATAGTGGAACATTCAGCATATCTCTACATCTGTGATTGGATTAATGATGTTTTCCCTGTGGGCTGGACTGTGTGCCTTTGCTTGAACATGGTCACAGAAGAGAGCAGTGTAGTTCACTGAGTCTTCTGAAGCCAGTCAATCACAATTCAATATATCATAGCTAATGGGTTCTGCTTACCACAAGGCTGGGATTTACGTCTTCTCTTTCAATATCTATCCAAAGCAGAAACAGTGGAGGGGAAGTAGTGGTGCAGTGTAGGACTGTTAGTGTTGTTAGTGTGTTGCTCTGCACTCTAGTAAAAAGACGAAGCACTTTGTGTAATGGCAAAAACATAATGTAGTACTCAGATATATTCTGCATTTTTCAAAACAGAAAATGGTCTGTTATACCCATGGTTGTATAAAGTACCCAACAGTCATACTCTAGTAAAAGTAAAGATGCCATACTGAACCATGATTCAAGCAAACAATAAAGTAACCTATCAGTACTCACACGAACTCATTTAAGTAGCTGGCTCACAGCTCTCGGGTCCCCAGTTCTATCCTGAGCTCAGATTACTATCTGTGTGCAGTTTCCTCCGAGTTTTAAAGTTTCCTCCCACTGCGAGCAAAATAATTCTAGTCTATCTTCTTTGTGCCAAACACTAAAGCTAACACAAGCTAACTTATTTTCTGATACAGTTTTTAAGGTTTACACAATACAATAAATAAAGCATAATGACTCAGTCACCGCTTTCAAGTCACCACTGTTGGTGATGTTTACACAAACCATTGCTAAATTTCATAGCAGTTAGCTAGTTAGCTCAGTCACTAATGTAAAATAGTTTAGTTGGTTTTAAAAATTTAATGAAGTAGGAATACTTATATAGTGGATAAATTTCAAATCCCAGAACAGTAATGAATTTTTAGTCCTTACTATGCACCACTAGTTACACCAGCATGTCTTGAGTCTTCTCAAATGAGTCAGCTAATCAACATTAGCATATTAGCTCTGCTGAAAAACAAACAATGAATTAAAAACAAACAAAAATGATTACACCAGAACTGTCAGCATAATATATACAACCAGCAAATCCAGCTTCACTTGCAGGTTGTGCTAATCAGGTAGAGCAGCTAAACCAGCACCAGTCCAACACTATTTAGCAGAATCCAGCATGAACCAGTATTCATTTATGGTCTAAGCTGTTTTTCAATGCAGTGAAAGAATCTGTGTCTTCTGAACTAAATGTTGGGTATTAATCTGCTTTCCTGTTTATTTTGAAAGTAAAAGCATCAAAGGATTTCTGTAAAATCAGATCAGTTCAGGTGCTCACTACTTCCAATGGAAGCCATGCATCCAAGCGAGAACCAAAATGCTTTAAAAGTCTATCGTCCAATGAAAGTTCAGTATTGCCCTATAAAACAAACTGTGCGTGAATATGCTGCAGGATCCCACTGAAGCTGTGTGGCTGCTGACTTTCTAAAGTTATGAGCAAGGTCACACAGACAGCACAGTCAAAGGCTGATTAAATGTAAAATGATGACAGCACATGACAGTTATAAGAAATAACCCATGCCAGGCTGACTTGGCTGACTTGAAGGGAAAGTGGATTATTTTCCTATAACAGCATGGCACGAAGTGTATTATTCCTCTTACTTCCACAGCAATTTACCAGTGATTACAATGTTTCATTTATTAATAACATGTTGTACTTTTTATAAGTTTATACTTGCATTTAATTTTATGGGACATCCTTTCATTAATGTTACATAAACACCTCCTGACATAAAGCTCCACCACATCAACATTATACATTTTTCTTTGTTAATAACAGCACTTTTTAAAAAAAAAAAAATCTATATTTATTATTAGCCTTAGATTATGTGGAGTGTCTGCAATACAAGTCCCTGTGTATGATCTCCTATTAAAGAAATGATAACGTATTAGAACTAGCACATTAATATAATACTATAATTTATGTTACAGTCAGAACTATTGTCAGTGATGTGCTGAAATAGCAAATTAATCTACACTTTCTTATTCGAGAATTCAACAGAGCTGTGGTATAATAAATTAGCAATGTGAACATATAAGTGATGTGTAATATAGCCCTATTGTTTTATATATAATTGCAGCATTGTTTCCAAGAAATCAAAGAGCACTTGTACTTACATAATTTTAGGTTACGCCTGCACCTTGTACTTACGTAATGTTAAGTTATGCATTTGGTGGTAATGGTGTGTGAGTCTCATAATGTCACACATGTCTATGGGACAGAGTGCACTGAGCCCCCACACTTGGACCTCTGTCCAGCTCAAGCTGGAGATCCTCATCTGCAATGTATATCGGCTGCAGAAAATAAAATAAATGCTAAAATAGCATTTATAAAGAAAAAATTGCCACACAAATACATTTAAGTGCAGTGGTCCACTAGGTTTGAACGACCCTATCAATGTAATCTAAAATGTACATTTCCTCATACATATTCATGGCATGGCGTAGTATTGCCGCCTCAAGGCTCGAGGGTCCCTGGCTCTCATTCTGAACATGGTTTGCTGTCTGTATAAAACTTTGCATGTTCTCCACGTTTTTGCGTGGGTTTGCTCTGGGTCCTCTGGTATCCTCCAACCTCCCAGAAATATGCCAGTAGGGGAACTGGCTATGCTAAATTGCCCCTGGTGTGAAAGAGTGTGTGAATGTGTGTGCACGGTGCCCTATGATGGACTGGTATCCCATGCAGGGTGTATTCTCCCCTCGTGCCCAGTGTTTCCGGGATTGGCTCTGGATCCACTGAGATCCTGACCAGGATAAACCAGTCACTGAAGATTAATGAATGAATAATCTTCAGCTCTTTTGAACATTTTAGGACTGCTCTCAACCCATTTCAGTAGAAGATCTTAACACATCTGCAATGTGTGTGTGTGTGTGTGTTGTGTGCGTTTGTCTGTCTGTCTATGGGTGTTTGAGTGTAATGTAATGGACTGTTGGCCATGTTTATCCACATAAACTACACAATGCTCCTTATTAATGAGCCACTAATTCATGATGAATGCATATTTTCACCCTCAGAGATGGAAGAGGTGTGCTAAAATGTGTGTGTGTGTGAGTGGTGCACTTATAGCGCTGGAGCAGCACGACTTCTAGCTTTTACCATACTTCTCTCTCTCTCTCTCTCTCTCTCTCTTCATTAAGTTTCCCTCGCCTGGATTGTTCTGCTCTAATCTCATGTATAATGTATGGTACAGTAGAGGAGTCTCCCTGGAGCCAGCACCAGGGCTAGTAAGAACAGGTCTTCCACTTTGATGTAGTCCAGCGAATAGGCCTCCGTATCAGACACACACACGCACACACACACACATACACACGCCACATATGCAATGAGACAAATTTAATCTCAACTTTGACCCTTATTAGAGCTAACGATTAACGAGCTGATGCAAGACATCCAAGAGCAGGTTGTTGTAGTGGTGTGTATGTGTGTGTGGTGAGGACTGCAGGCATAGAGAGAACTGAACACGCAGTGACGCAACCAGTGGGACTCAGACAGAGATGCTGAACAGCTGAGAGGAGAGGACAAGCTGTCTCTAGTTTTACTCTTTGTGTGATGATCCCACAACCTACAAACTTACATCACCATGGCTCATCCTGTCTGGATGTCTGAAAAAGATGAAACTGATCAAACAAAAAGGAAAGTTTTACAATATCCTGTTATAAGGGTGAGTGTTGACAGGAGTATCTGACAGTGTTTTCTATAAAATTACATCTCAATCCTTATACTTTTTCTTTTTATTGAAAATATACAATACACATTTAAATATTTAATTATTTAGGTTTATTTATTATTTATTTATATTATTTATCTTAATATGTAGTACAGGTTGATAGTCCGGTGCATCCAGTGCTCCTTCAGTTCCTCACTGAAGGTTTGTACAGGTTTGTGTAAAAGCTGGCTTATGTGCTTATCACCCAAAAAGCCAGCAAGCAGCACACCTTGGCAGCCCCAGTTCAACCCATGACACATGCTGTCTAGCTACAATTAGCCTAGCAGGCACAACATGTACAGACAGCTGCATAATGTTCAACATTTCTTGTATTTGTTTCAGATTGCTTTCACGTTTGAATCAAATCAAAATTAGGTCCATTTAGTACTATGCAGAGACCACATTTTTTATTTGGGCCTTGGTGCAGCTAATTTACTTGAGTTTTGATGTACCATGTTTTTTCATGTGCCCAAATGACCTCGTCTAAGGAGGTAAACAGAGCATGGTTTGAAACAACTGAACCAAATTATTTAAGTGTGCATGTGCCCTTAAGGCACCTCAGGGCCAGTCTTGAGGGAGTAGTGCACTCCATGGGCTATGTCTCAAATTGATTTCTATGCACTATGTAGTTAAGACATTAAGTAATGTCTTAAATGATTCATTTTGCAACATTTCGCACTGAAACAGCAATGACATCACACAGTTATCAGACAGTACCTCAGATTAAATACTGTCCCAACAGATGCCATAGAAATAAACACCAAACGTGTAAAAACGTGTAACAAGTGCTTCTAATTTTCTTATTATGGTGTGGTCATATACAAAATTCTAAATGCTAGTAGCCTCTGCTTGCGCCACGCCTACTGCTGAATAGATTGGTTTGCTTTAATCTCTTGGAATTTCTAATATATCATCTACATCACATTAACTTTTATGTCATCTATACAGTGTGAACAAAATATACTAAGTCCATAGCTATGTCTGAGGTCTGAATACCAATGTTCACAATTTCATTATTAACTCCTCACTACAGACTGTATTCAGAGTTGGCAACTTAAGTACAAAAGTTACATTATGCGATGTTAGTTTGTTCTTTGCTGTCAATGTCATATGATGTAACAAAACAGCAAAAGACTATAAAAATATTTGTAGTCTTATATAAAAATATTTAATATTATAAAAATATAAAGTAAAAAGACAGATATGATGATATATGAATTAGAACATTGCAAGCATTCAAATAAATCTAACAAGAGTCTAGTATATTGCCAATTGCACATCATTCACTATAAATTTGTTTTAACAATATAGCTTCCACCATCATTATTCTGCAGTATATAAAATAACACTTGATCCAGCACATCCTGTTCTTTTGCATTTCAGTTTTTATATTGTTTGCCAACAGTTAATTGCACAATGAAGCAATGAAATACTAAATTAAGGTCATGAAATTGTAATGTGCATGCAGGGCATAGGTTATTTTATGATGCTTTTAATTCTCTAATTTGAGCCATCAAACTAAAAAAAAAAATTCCAATATTTTTCCTAATTTGATGTGCCCTCCTGTAAAGAAAACATCCCCACAGTTTGAAGTTGAAACTGTCCCAGTACAAATCTGTTATGCTTACAGCTCACAAGTTAATTCATAACTTCATCCATCACAAAATGTACTCTGTCCTCCAAATTTAAAAAACCCAAAACTTTTTTGGACTTTAAAGAGATGATACTATTAATTGAATATGAATAGTGTCTTATTTATTTATTTAATGTTGGCATCAAATGGCATTCCATCATCTTAATTGTATTTACAGACCACAACATCCATTTCAGCATGATTTATTGTGGTCAACCAGTGGCGCTGGACTGAATTAAGTCCATGGTCTGAATCATACATAACTGTGACATCCTGCTGTTTCCGGTAAACTCCACCCATTTGCACAACTCCTGAACAACTGTCAGAGTAGCTGAGATCTGTTTACTGATGTGCACTGTTTCACAATTAACTCCACACTATTAGTCTATATCACAGATCTGAATACGGCCCTAAAAATGCACCAAGCACTAACCCAATTGCTAGGATAGTTTTAGGACTGCAACTGCCACGTACAGTTTTGCACTCAAGTGCAAACTCAGATCAATTCAGTTTTATTTGTATAGTGCTTTTAACAACTGACATTGTCAAAAAGCAGCTCTACAGAAATATGTAAATTCAAGATATAAATATTAAATTTAATAATTTTTAATTTATGCCTAATGAGCAAGCCAGAGGCAATGGTGGCAAGGAAAAACTCCCTGAGACAATATGAGGAAGAAACCTTGAGAGGAACCAGACTGAAAAGGACCCCATCCTCATCTAGGTGACTATGGATAGTGCAATTATAATTATTATAATATAATTATAATAATTCCCTTCTATAACTGTGTACTACCTTGTCAAAAAGTGCAACTGTGTAACCAGGAAACCTTTTATAGTGTTCACATAAAGTCTATTTTGTTGAAGTTATCAGCCGTTCACTGATGGACACTCGAGTGCAAAACCGTACGTGGCAATTGCAGTCCTAAAGCTATCATAGCAGTTGTAGTCCTAAGCCATCATAGCAAAACTGTTCATATCAATTGCAGTCAAAAGCCATTTTCATGGATTTTAAGTGGTACTATCCACAGTTATTTCATATATCTTTAGGCTGTCCATGTGGGGCCATCTAGGGCAGCAGCAGCGAGTGATTTCCAAGTGATGAGAACTCCAACTAGATGTAGGGCATCAGGATGGGTCAGGCAGGTTCGGAGAGCAGAAGGGGTCAGGATCATTGGTATCTCAGGAGTAGCATGTGTAGCCTGACAGAGAGAGAGAGAATATTAAGTATGCTAATTGTCATGTAATGGTTAAGGACAATGTACATTGTGTGCAGTGTGCAAGCAGGGACTCTGGCAAATCTAGCTATGATAGCATAACAAAAAGGGAGAGCCAGAAGGTAACAAAGGCATGAGGATGCCCTGGGACATAAAGCGGCCAGCCACTTTTGACCGTCTTTCACCGTCAACAAACCCGAGTGAGTGTAGGGGTGTGGGGGCGACAGCATCCAAACATCCCAATTCACCACAACACACTATGCCCGTGAACCCTCTAGATCTGCTCCTTTCCCTAAGTAAAAACTATTCACAAAAGGATTGACTAAACGAATATTTTTTTTCATCCTAGACATAAACACTGAGACTGTGTCTGAGTCCCAAACACTAATTGGAATGGTGTTCCATAACTGTGGGGCTTTGTAAGAGAATGCTCTGCCCCTGCTGTAGCCTTTTTATTATGTGAGATACCAACAAATAGCCGGTACCTTTTGATCGAAGTAGGTGTTGCGGATCATAAAAGACCAAAAGTTTGCTCAGGTACTGTGGTGTGAGACCATTTGGTGCTTTATAGGTCAATAGTAGTATTTCATAATCAAAGTGAAATTTGATTAGGAGCCAATGCAGGGTGGATAAGATAGGGATGATGTGATCATATCTTCTGGCTCTAATAAGTACTTGCTGCTGCATTCTGGACTAACTGGAGATTGTTTTGCACCTACTGGAACATCCAGACAGTAAGGCATTACAATAATCCAACCTAGAGGTAACAAAAGCATGAATTAATTTT
>CM075004.1:12376677-12389574 GCA_037576675.1 Pangasius sanitwongsei | reverse complement strand
CCATTGTGGTGGTGTATAGAGCCAAAAATGTTAGAATTGTGTCGATGTCCCAATATTTATGGACCTGACTGTAAGTTCAAGGTCAGACCTGCTTGTAACTGGGGCATGTGGTATGCCATATGGTTGTGACTGTCTGAGCAGCACTTGAGTCTCTAGTTTATTCTGAGGTTTGGATATTAAAGTACACAAATTCAATAGTAACTCCTTATTTAAAGATCTGCCGTTAGAAGCTCTTTAGCTCTTGTCGTTCCATCATTGGGTTCACCTGGACTGGTCTTCTACAGAGTATTGTTGTAGCTGTTCTGCAGTTGCTGTCCCCCTGAGAGAGACCTCAGTTATCTGAGGGGAGTGCAGCACATTGACCAGCGATCAGTCACTGCAACAGCATCTGTTCTCCTGTAATCGCAACTTGATAATACGTTCCATTCTCGTTCCACACTCTGGATTCTGCAGCTACCTACACAAATTGAGAACTGTGTCAAATGTCTCTCTCTCTCTCTCTCACACACACACACACACACACAAACAATTGTCCAAACCTTACACTCTGGCAGTGTGCTTCCACCATCCTTTTATTCCCTGCACTTGATCCCTTTCTGCACAGCAACAGTAAACACTTTCCACTTATAAATGTCTCAGCAAAACATTAACACCAGCTGAGAAATCCAGAAGTTATCCACTCACATACAGGTGACTTTACATGAGATTTACTGTTGCAGTTATGCTATTCGATGCAGATTCATGCATTTTTGCAATGTAAGTCACTCTCCTCTCCCTTTGCCTTTGACATTTAGTCTGTCTGGATTAAATTCAGGATGTTCAGAAGTGCGAATTTTGTCAATTCCCCTATACTTGATTCCCTGAACCACTGTCCTCTAAAAATAATGTTGTAGTGATTCATCTTCACCTCTCCATGGGCTGTTTGACAGAATAAATAGAACCTTCTGGTGGTATAATTAAGGTTTAATAGATTCAAACCCCTGGAGGGGCTTTTGGCTCTTTTGTCTGAGAAGAGTGAAGAGTCAGATGAGTCTTGAAGGAGGCTTGTGGTTAAACTTTTCGATTTCCCTAATTCATTAATTTCATTACCTGCAATATGTTTGAAAAAAAAAAATGATTTGGTGTAACTTTAGTTAGAATTGCCTAAAGACAGTCAGAATATAAAGACATTAAAGTGTATTTCTGATATTTAGTATTCTGACAAATAAAAAAATGTTTTCTTCCATGTAGGTTTGTTGTTTTTTTTTCTCCATAGATTAAACTGCTAAAGGTGCTTTGGTTTCCTCAGGTGTCTGTGAACTACAGACTGTTTGTTGCAGATGGACAGATGGTGATTGGCAAGGGGCTGTGTCCATCAAGTGTGAAGGACAGGCAGGGGCAATGAGGCTTTACAAATAAAGTATGCAACTCAACCTTGAAAGCATATAGATAGGCCATTTAGTTCATTTTTACCTCACTTTTCCATTAAAAACTCCTGCTTATCTGTAACCTTAATTCTCACCTCCCTCTCCTCCTGTCCTCATGTAATGGAAAGCAATACATTTTCTATTTAACAGTGCCAAACCACCCAACACCCAATATTTTAAGAGGAAAAAAATATGTATGTAAAATACAGTATACATATACATATATATAGACGTATATGGCATTTGGCAGATGCTCCATCCAGTGCTTTGTAGTCTCTATCAAAAACACATCCTCATGTTAGTTCACCAAGTCATGGACTAAGAGTACCATCAGTCTAAAAACCCTGTTGGGGAGTTTAGTACAGTATGAAAAAAACACAAGACAATAGTTTTTTTTTCAATAACAAAGTGATAAAGTGCTTGGTGAAGAGGTAGGTATTTAGTCTTTGTTTTTAAGACAGCTGGTGATTCAGTCAGTGACAGCCAGGTAAAGTTGTTTCCCCCACCTGGGTGCCAGAACCGAGAAGAGCATTGATGCATGTCTTCCTTGTACTTTGAGAGATAGTGGGTCTAATCAAGCAGTGCTAGAGGATCAGCAGGAGCATGGTGCAGAGTAGAGCGTGTTAAGTGATTTAAGGTAGGCGGGCACTTTTCTATTTTTGACTTTCTAGGCAAGCATCAGTGTTTAATATCTGATATGGGTGGCTACAGGAAGCCAGTGGAGAGAACGAAGCAATGGGGTGGTGTGGGAGAACTTGGGAAGTTTTACTGCTGCAATCTGGATTAATTGCAGAGGTCAGATGGTGCATAGGGGCAAACCTTCCAGGAGTGAGTTGTAGTAGTCTCAAAATGACAAGGGATTGAACAAGCACCTGAGTGGCCTCTGTGGATAGAAACAGCTGGATCCTCCTAATATTGTAGAGGAGAAAGCTGCATGTGCGAGACTGTTTAGCAGTGTGAGGTGAGAAGGACAGTTGGTTGTCCATTTTTACCACAAGGTTGTGTTCAGTGACAGATGGTGAGGTGTACTTTGTATACACAGCTGACAAGGACTGTCCTGTCTGTCTGAAAGTTTCTCTGTGCTGCACTTACTATGTCTACTATTATTACTGATGTACTTAAGCACACTTACCTGCCATTTTATTAGGAACCTGAGCACCAGCTGTTCCAATCATGTGGCAGCAGCTATGCATAAAATCATGTGGCAGCAGCTATGCATAAAATCATGTGGCAGCAGCTATGCATAAAATCATGCAGATACAGATCAAGAGATTCAGTTAATGTTCATGTCAAACATCTGATTTTCACACAAAACCGTTTGCACAGAATGTTGTGGAGAACAAAAACATCCAATAAGTGCCAGATCTGTGGGCAGAAATTCCTTGTTAATGAAAGAGGTCAGCGCAGAATGGCTAGACTGCTTTGAGCTAACAGGAAGGCTGTAGTAACTTAAATAAAGACTATTTACAACCGTGGTGAGCAGAAAAAGGTTCAGGCAGCTGCTAGGCTATAACAAAATAAGATCACATCTAGTTCCACTTCTGTAAGCCAAAAACAGGAATATAAGGCTACAGGGGGAATGTGTAGACAGCTGAAGATTGAAAAAACTTCAATTTCTTGCTCAATTTCTGCTGGTAGGGTCAGAATTTGACATCAAAATCATGGATCCATGGACGTAACCTGCCTTGTGTCAACAGTTCAGGCTGCTGCTGGTGTAATGGTGTGGGGAATGTTTCCTTGGCACACTTTGGGTCCCTTAATACCAGTCAATTATCATTTGAATGCCACAGCCTATCTGAGTATTGTTGCTGACTATATGCATCCCTTCATAGCTATAATTTACCCATCTTATAATGGCTACTTCCAGCATGATAAGGCAGAAGTTGTCTAAAACCTGTTCCATGAACATGACAATGAACATGACAAGTGGCCAGTGAGTATATGCAGCAGTTAAAAGCCTTTTGTCTTAAGCTGTCTTAACATTCATGGCCTGATGTGAGACATTTACTGAGTAAACCTTTCTGTCCTGCCTAAATTCCTCTCTGGTTACACAGCTACAGAACACACAACTTCTGATGAGGTCACTTTTGTAACAGGTAGGAATCTTTTCCTCAGCAACTTCCCATCAATGCCCATTCACCTAAGTTCAACTCTTGTTCAAGCAGGCTGCCATCTGAACAAAGCAGCAGTGGGGCATGATGAAATAGATTTCATGAATATGGCCATGTAAAAATGTGCAGCTGGAATGGCATTCCCTTGTACTAAGAACAAAAAGCTTGGCTGTGTGCTACATTTTGTTTTAACTACATATTGCAGTGCTACATGAAAGTGAACAGCAAACATTCTCTTAAACATTTTTCTTCCTCCTTCTTTTACTGTACTACAGTGACCATTATATTAACATTTCAATACAATTCTGAAATACTGAACAGATTTTTTTTTTTTGCTCAAGCACAGAAGTACATAATTACCATTATGTGCATGTTTTTTTAGCCATTAAAGTGAGTGTGCCTGTTCTTAGAGACCCACTGAGGTCTGTGGCTACTCTAATGTGTACAATTTACCAGGAACCCATTATAAATACTAGCTACATAATGCATAAGTTATGAGCACATACAGAGATTTGTTTTTGAGTTCTCTCTTATCATGTTCTCTGTATTAGATTGTAGTACAGAAGACTGTATGTTGACCTCTGCTCTACCAGAGACTGCTGGTGTCCTGAATTGAGCCTAATTGGTGAGATTTTAGAGCAAATGTAGATTTGCTTAGGAATGTGCTCCTATGTATTGTTAATCCGTTTAAGGGGTCAAAGTGTACATGTTGGGTTAAGGGTTCATGGTGCCACAGCAGCTACAGTATATTATTGTTTCCTAATGATAAATGAAGCTGTCTTAAAGCTAAGCATCACTCTATTGCCCTTTTCATTAATCTCTCAGTGGAAGTTGATACAGTTCATCAATCACGACTGTTGGATTGGGAAGCGTCTGTATGGAGTACGGGATATTTTTACTGATAGCATGATTTTTGGCATGGACAGATATAGAAAAACATCTCTTGTATGAGGTCCAGTCAGGCCTGTCATGGAGGCAGCAATGTCCTGAATCTGTACAAATGTCAGTGTAAGAATCTGACAGGCCTGGTCATTTCCAGTTTGCGCAACACAGCTCCATGTTTTACACTTTATTTCACTCTACTCCTGATACAGACTTTGTCAGTGTCCACTATTTGAAAATGCTGTAAATCAAATAAACACATATGGGTGGAAATAAGCTCCTTGATTTGTAATAGCTACAGTTGCTCTTGGTGCTGATCATACATCTTCTCCTACATCACACACTTCCTTTGGTAAATGAGACTGTTGGAGATAACATCACCATCACAATAGGTCTCTCTCTCTCTCTCTCTCTCTCTGTCTGTCTCTGTCTCTGTCTCTCTCTCTCTGTCTCTTTGTCTTGAGAACAGATTTGGCTCGTTACTGCCAGTCTAGTTCTGTGCGCTGATCAGACGCATGTCATTCTTGTCTGTTGTTTTTCTCTTTCTTGCTTTATCATTCTCCTTTGAATCCTAACAGAGATTGCCATTTAGCTGTCTGTTTATCCTTTTCCAACTTTTTGCAAGCATAATCTGTATATGAGTGGGATGTGTGTTGTGATCATCACCCATGGCTGTACTAAATCCTAGTTTTGTTGCTTTTAAAATTTTCTATCCTCTTTGGTCTTTCATAATTTACAGCTACAGAGCAGACAAGAGAACTGGGATTCATATACACACTTGTGTACTAAAGAACTAAACTAAACTAAAGTGTACTAAAGAACACTGTGAGTTTCAGACACTGCTCTCAGAATTTCTCATTTTAAATGATGAAAGCTGGATATTTGCTGTCCTGAGGCAGAAAAGGACGCAGTGATGCCAGTGTTATAATACATTTACATGATTCACAATCATGATTCACAACTGTTGTCAAGTATGTATTGTCGAGCACAATTGTGAACCTTTTCTAAAGAGACGGGTAAATATTTTTATGTCTGTTCTGGAGGATGACTAAGAATATTGTCTCAGACAAGTGGATGCAAAAGAGACACAAAAAGCAAAGAATGATAGAAAGCGGGACTGTTGGGGGAGATTTAATGATGCAGATTCCATTGCTTCCCAGACTTTCTGTCACTTCTTCTCTACACACTTACCTCATTATTAGTATTGACCTTTACTAGAGGTCTATAGGTGCAAGTCAATCAGTGTGATATAATATCAGTCACTGGCTTTCATATTGGGTTTGAAATTCTCATGCATAGAAGAGGATGCTAGATCATGTGGACCAAATTTTGCGCCCCTTAGATTTTGTGGCTCAAATGGGTTAAAGGAAAATGTCAAGAACCATGAAAGCAGACAACCAAATGAATCTGAATTCACCATTTTATGC
This sequence comes from Pangasius sanitwongsei, assembly GCA_037576675.1. Lineage (NCBI taxonomy): Eukaryota > Metazoa > Chordata > Actinopteri > Siluriformes > Pangasiidae > Pangasius > Pangasius sanitwongsei. Next base: position 12,383,748 of record CM075004.1, on the reverse strand, counting down.
AGAAGGTCATCTCAGAATGCACCACTAATTAGGCTCTCAAATAGGCTACTGAAAACAGCAGTCGAGTACAAAAAACAGCACATCTCCAATGCGCATAGTTTTTGCATCATGCTGATGGGCGGCTCAGAATTTGACACAAGCAACATGAGTCCATGGAGCCACCATGTTAGGTGTGAACAGTACAGGCTGGCGCTATATCCAATTCATGGCTTCAGTTTATCCACGCTTGAATAAACCCTTCCTGTATGATAATGCATTGTGTCAAAAGGCTTAACATATAATCACTAAATGCTTCCAGGAAAATTAAGAATATAACAAGTTTTTATCGCTTCAGTGGCCTGCACAGTCCCTGGATTTTAACTCTATCGATTTACTGGATTTTAACTCTATCTTTGAGATGAAGTGTGCATCGGTCCAATTTGCAGCAACTCTGCACCACAAGCATGTCTGCATGGTACAACAATACTGCACAATACATCCTGCCTCTTGTAGAATCCATTCTGACATGAATTTGTGCTCTACTGTCTGTGCAGAGTTTCACATGTTCTCCCTGTGTCTGTGTGGGTTTCCTCTCATCTCCCGAAAACATGGCAGTAGGTGGAATGTCTACACTGAATTGTCAATTGGTGTGAATTAAGTGTTTGCAATGGACTGGCATACTATTCAGGTTGTATTCTTGACGCATACCCAGTGTTCCTGAAATAGGCTTCTGATCCATTGCATCACTGACCAAGTTACTGAAGATGAATAAATGAAAGGAATTTTCCTTTTAAAGTTACATAAAGCAAAATTAAACATAGAAGTTGAATTTAAATGAATTAAATTGTAAAGCGTTTGTCATGTCTTGGTTATTTTTAGTCTCATGTATGTATTATACAACAGTTAGTTCAGGTCCACTAACTTGATTGGTTGAGCAGTGTTCCAAGAGTGCTTATATTTACTATAACCGCACTGGGAAGTTTCACTGTGTGTATCAATCCACTCGTCTGTGTTCGTCACATAAAATTCCACTTTCCTAGTTTAAAAGAGTTAGCAGACATGGCAAAGGTTTCAGGAATATAACTTATGACTTTCATATATAAATATGAGAGCTCATCAGAGGAAGATAAAAAGTAAGAAGGGACTCCAATTTTACTGGAAGCACATTTAATTGGATAGTACATATCACTGTGAGCTAGCTAGTCAGCTAGCCGCTGTGCTATGAAGTGAGTGTGGCTTCTTCGGGATCTATTTCCACTAGTCGAGCAAAAATAAACAGAACATTTGGCCATATCGTGTCCAAAATGTCACTTACTCGATATCACTTTCTTGTTTATAGAACTGTTGTATAAAAGCAATATCACACTTGCAGTTGTGCTGTTATACTGAATATCAGAATGGCTATGATTCAGCCTTAGGCACGAGCCTGAGCCTGCTGATATTCAGCATAATCGCACTCTTGCTCATGCAGTATTGCTTAATTATACCACATTGTTCTTGTTTGGGTGTTTATGGATGATCCTGTTTTGCACCTGGCTTGTTTTGTTTGTCTTTTCTTCAAAAAATACCAGCACTTGCAAATAAATTCCAGTCCCTGGCAGCAATAAGTCATATTAGTTCATTTTCATTAGTTAATTTTTTCTTGTTTCTGACTCAGGTGGGAAAGTCATATTAAATACACTGTATAGTTATGTACCATCAAAATAATGTTTTGAATTGTACCCCTTGCTAATTTTGGAATTCCATTATACACCAGACATATTGGCTTTGGCACTGGTGAAAAATGGCAAAATAAGCTAATAATTCCCATTTTTCATTATGTTCCTGTCTTGTGCATGGTTTAGAAAGAGACATTTTGTCAGAAAGCTTTCACTGTAGCCTTTGCTGACTGTAGCTTAATAGAACACATAATGAATCGATTACGGAGATAATGATGTCCCCATCGCACCTGTAGTGAATAACACCGGTCACCGTTTTGGACCTCAAATGAAGAGTGCTAAAAATAAACATAATTGCCAACTCCTCATGTAAATTTAGTGGAAGAGAATCTGTGACAGGCAGAATAACACCCTTAAAGACTGTATTAGATTAAAGACTGTCATTAGTGTTCTTCTATGAGGCTGTTATTAAAAATAAGTGTTGAACTGATTTGAGCCTAGCTCAAATCACTTGGTTAACATGTAACAGCATAGTTAGAAAAACTTTACGGAAAATACTTTATGGTCACAAGTACAGGTTCAGTGAAATTCTTTTCATATACCGGCTTGTTAGAAATCAGGGCTTTCCTTAAGGGCCCAATAGTGGCAGCTTGGCTTCTGTCAGTAGCCCAGAGCTTTCACCACTATCGTTACCCCCAATGATACTTAAATTAAGAACACCTTGCATTTTATACAGTCATAAAACTGGTATTAAGAAACATTGTACAATCTTGTGATTTTTGTTGATTTTTGTAGATCTGGTTCGATTTGAGACATTCATTTAGAAATTTAGAAGTCTCTAGGGATAGCGGTGCACATTGGAGTCAGAGGTTTGCTCAGTCTGCAGGGCTAGAGATGATTTCTTGTCTGTCACGTGTCCCACTTTCTTAGAAAAGTGGAATGAGTCAGGGTGAGATTATAGAAAGTAAGGCTTAGAGCAGGAACAGCAGGAAAAGTAAAAGCTTGGGGGTCCTCACTGTCGGAGAGCAGACAACAAAGAGAGGGGGATTTGTTGATGGTTGATATTTTCAGTAAAGAAGTCCCTAAGTCTGACCACAGGGTGCATCTCCTGTCAGTCAAACATAGCTCAATAAACAATGGAGAAAGAGAGAAAAAGGGGGAGAGATGATGATGCAACTTTTTTATGGATGTTAACAACTTGTGGGTGTGTAAATAAATCCGTAACTGTGAGACTGAAAATGTGATACATGTGTGTGCCATCTCTCCTTCTGCCCGATCAAAAAAAGGGTCAGATCACAGCTGCTCTGAGAGCATTCACAAACCCACAGGACTGAGAACCTTCTGTTAACTTGTATGTGAGTGTGTGTGAGTGTGTTTGGCCATACTTGTACACTTCTGCCCTCGGGGTAAAAAAGCAATACAAAAAAGGACATTTTAACTTCTGTTCTGTTTTCCTCAATAGTCACATGTACGTTTGAAGTAAGAAATTCCAGAGACTTTTACCCAAAAATCCTACAGAATTTTTCTGACATATTACCATCAGATTTTTGAGCTGAGGACAGTGCACCTAGGTTCACACTAGACATTTTTTCTGAACCAGAATGCCAGCAACTTTTTTTTTTTTTTTCAAAGAATGAAACACCCAAAGCACTGCTGACATCAAATGACATCTTTTTTTTTTTTTTTTTTTTTTTTTTTAATTTAACTTATTTATCACTCAACCAATCAGCAGAGCAAAGTGGATGGTAGGGCACCTCTGGGAATGTAAGTTTCAGTAAGTTGTGGAATCTGAAATATTTTTAAATAGACCTTTATCTAAGAACTGCTGCTGTAATCATAAAGACTGTCATGTGCTCATCCTAGGACTCCTACTAACAGTATATTCATACTAAACATCTTTAACACACTTTATTTTTACTATGCTATGTCATGCCATATGTATTACAGGGTTGTGTTATATTCTATCCTTCTCTTTCTCTGCATCATTGGTTTTACATTCTGTCTGTGTTATTGCTGTTTCTTTTTAAATCTGTTTCATCTGTTTTCACACACCTGTACCAGGCCTTGTTCTGGATGGTTTGGTTCAGGTGTGTTGGCAGCTGGGAGGGAGCGATAATGTGAACTGTCTGCTCCACAGTTCTCTGCTATCACTCCCTCCTTCATTCAGTCTCTTTCCTACATTTCTTTCTTCTCCACTCCTCCACAAACTTCTCCCACTTTCACCCACACTAAAGTTTGGTGGAGAGAAAAGACACTGGAGACAGAAAGACTCCTCTTTGTGAGGCCTTCATTTCATGTCTGTTTGTGCTGTGAGACTTGCTGAATCAAACAAGCAAATCTAAATGGGACATGCACTATGCCTGTTATGTGCCTGTGGTAGTGTAGAGATATATTGCTTAAAGCAAAATTTTAGGATTGACATTCAGATGAAAAAAACTAGGTGCCAAAAAAGCCAATATGCCATTCTGCTAGCTAGAACAAGTCTTATCAAGCATTTGGTACCTTATGTCCAAGTCTTACAGCATGTCTCTGGAGTTTTGTTATTAAGCCTGGTTAGGACTTTTGCCTGTTTTGATTTTAAATAGTAATTTTAAAATCAATAAAGTTTAATGTTGCTTGCCTCTGCTATAGACGCTGACTACAATTCCCGGATTACCCATAATAAATATCATGCTAGCATCTGCAACTGCGGATGAGTTACACATATGCAAATCCATTTTATTGACTGTACATTCATATGGATCAGATCACGTGCATGTTTACTTTATAGTGGCAGTGAATTCTGAGGCTAATCCATTTTTCTGACCCTCTTTTTTTTCTTCCTTTGTCTTTGCAGGCAAAGTGCTAAACACAGACTTGAGGCATTACCTCAGCTTGCAGTTCCAGAAGGGTTCACTGGACCACAAATTACAGCAAGTCATCCGGGACAACCTTTACCTGCGTACTATACCATGTAAAACACACACACATGCACGCGCACACACACACACACACACACACACACACACACATTTGTCTATCTGCCAACCTGTTTATCTCCAATGTCTCCTCTCATTTGGTTGTCAAAGTGGAGGTGGCTGCCTCAGGTCACTTCAGTGTGTCTGGATGTTTGGCTGTGAAGAGAGATGCTAGTGAAACACTGCTTCTCAGCTGGGTTGTTGTATTATTCAGCTACCTTGTCCTTCATTTGAGCGTATGTGAATAAGAAGGTTGCAGACTTTCTGGCCTTGAAAAGTCTTGGATGAAGTGTTCTAAGTAGTATGGTTTTTACAAAGGTGTTAAGGTTTGAGATCTTATTGTGTGCTGAATTTGTTAAAAATAATTTTTTTCCTCTTTCAGGTCCTTTGCATGTCTTTCTTTGGATGATAAGGCAAGAACTACATATGAGGCAATCATGGGAAAAAAAATGAAACAGATGTTAGTATTCCTGACACCAAGCAGAATGACAATCAAGACGTTTTGTTAATTTCTCACATTAAAGATTATCCATTTCCTTTTTGTCCAAAGACATAAAATTTTCTCTGTACCGTGTATAAAATATAGCTGTGGCAGAATGTTTAATTGATGGTGTTATTTCAGAACACTGTGGAGTGATTGATACTGAAAACTGAATTAACGACAGCTTGCCTGATCAGGATAAAGCACAGTGTCACGCTTTGATCTGAGTCCAAAATGAGACACTTAATTAAAACTTCAGTGTGTGGTGACATTCAAACAGAACATGCTGCTTTGCTGTCCTTAGGTCACTCCATACACAGCCTAGTTACAACTTGACAGCTTTCTCCCTTGTCTTTTTTTTATCCCTCCCCACCTCTCTTTCTCTCCCCCTGTCTGGTCAGTTGACATGATAAGAGATGGCAAGAAGGATAGGGAAATTGTATAGAGTAGGACATACATAGGAAGAAAAGGCTTAAAAAGAGGAAGACAGCGCCTCCAGTGGAGTCACAGAGCAGCACCAGGGTGCACACAATAAAAGCTTTTAAAAGCTTCTCTGATGGAGGGAGAGAAGGAACACCCTTAGGTGGTACTCAGCATTCCCACTCGTCTCCCCTCTTCTTTCTTTCCTTCTTCTCTGTTTTCCTCTCATTTGTAGAACACACCCACCCTGTTAACCCTCGGATCTTGTACTAAATCCATTCGTGAGATCCACAGAGTATCCTATTTTTATGTGACTGTTTCACTGTGATGTTTCAAGGATGTTTCATTTACTCCTGGTTGAAATCCAGCCATTTGACACCGACATTTCAATATTGAGAATTCAAATGTAAATGTACCTCAAATCAGAGCAAAGCCTGGTGGCATTTCGTAGCACCCACACAAACAAAGCTGAGAAATGTCAGCTCTTATTTTTGGCCTTGTATTTGAAAGAAATGCCACTTTCGGATGCTTCGTGTGTACAGCCAAACAATCGACTCTCCTCCAAAGAAGGTCCCAGTGGACATGGCAGATACACACACATTTACACACATTCTCTCCAGTATATTCACTCCCACATCCACACTAACAGCTATGTTCCCTTGCTCAACGAATGAAATATATGGATCTGTGTTGTATTTTTTAAATACTGTTCTAGAATCTTGTAAAAGACCTAGAGTTGATTGAAAAGTTAAACTGAGCTTTGAAGATTTTAGGGGCTTGGAAAGTTGTGGCCTATTGCTGGGAGTCTCACAGTTCTCAAAGTTCTCATGTGGTGAGAAGTTCTTAGTCAGTCTCTTAGTATTGACTCAGACAGTGGTGGGTGTCTGTTAGTTTACAGTTAGTGCTCTTCGCCAAGTGCATTCAGTTTTCTTCAGACCTTTACATGTCTTCAGCTATCATGCGATAATGGAACCTACGTATGCTTGTGTACCTGCAGATTACATACACAAGGAGGTGCAGCACAAAACGCCTTTTGATGTGGCTGCAAAATACGCTCCCAATGTCTCACTTTACTAGCGTTCAAATGGTGAAAAGGGTCAACCATATAGCCCTTAAATGAGGGCTGTATAAACTGAATTAGAAACATAGTTATTCTGAATATTTGTTTCACTAAAGTCCTAAAATGGCAATGTATCATTACAGTTCTTCATAAATAAAGAATATTTGTTTGACGAAAACCACCCTTGCTGAACCAAGGCACAGGTGTTGGGATTTTGGGTTTTTATTTTATGACAGCTCCAAATGCTTATTCGTGGATGGGTAATATAACACACATCCAGCGCAGCTGATTGTATATTAAATTACATTGTTTCACACAGTAACTGCACTATAGTTATGTTCATAAAAGGTCAACAGAGTCATTACGCTTCTATGTTTAACCACTCCAATCATCAAAGAACGTGTCCCTTAGTTCCCCTTCAGGAACTCGAGCTGCGTCAAAACGCTATGGGAACGCCTTCAGCGTGACCGCGCTCTGAATCATATGTGTAATCTGTCTAATTAATGGCGAGACGTC
>CM075004.1:12364437-12376577 GCA_037576675.1 Pangasius sanitwongsei | reverse complement strand
TTCCCATAGCGTTTCGACGCAGCGTCTCGTTCCCTTCGGGGAACCATGGTTACATGCGTAACCTGGAGACGTTTTATTGGCTTCCAGCAGCTATGGTTAGAAACAGGATTAACCAATCAGGATCATAAATTTTTCCTATTTGTGTTTTTAAATCTGCTAGCCAGCTAGATACACTCTTAGTATAGCGATATTGAGGTGACAACAGATGAAGTAGCTACTGGAGGTTTACTGCAGGAGGAGAAAAAGATAGATAGATCTGGACTTATAAGATACTAATTACCAAAATGTCTACTACATGAAACAGAACATGTAATCAGCCACACTTACCATTTTGCTGCTCTTTTTTTGTGCTGAGTTTTGCACAATCTTCCCTCAAATGCATGCCAGTGTTGTGGGTTATATGACCATACCTGACTAACCCTTTTAAGAGAGACAATATGTTCCCTGTCATGGGCGGAATAACCTTTTGTTCTTCTCAGTTTATCTAATTAGGCACATTTCAAAGCCTTCTTTGTATTCTCTTTCTCTTTTATTCAGTCTCATAGCACTCAGTCAAGACTTTAGAGTCTTCAAGCTCAAGCTGTCTTTCAGTCTTTTGACAAATAACTCAAATAAGTAGACTCTGCTTGTATTCTCATATTTTATAAAGTTGTTTATTCAGACTACTTATACATATAATCTGTAGTTATAATTCAACTTCTCTGGTGCTTTATCTAGCTGCTATTTAAAAAAAAAAAAGACTTTTCCACTCATTAAATCACTTGACTTGGACTTAAATTGAACTGAAAAGTAATTTGATAAAGGGAAAAGGCATTAATTTCACATTATTTTCTCCAAATTGAAGGTACAACCCGTGTGCCCAGAGACGGGGAGGTTCCTGGAGTGGACTACAACTTCATCAGTGTAAGTGACTTCAGGATCTTGGAGGAGAATGGTTTACTCCTGGAGAGTGGAACTTATGATGGTAAGTGTAACCAGACTTAGTAGAGGAATGAGGCTCCATATGCAGCGTTTATTGAAACACAGTACAAAATCCAAGTTGTTAAGCAGGTAGTAGTCACAGTAATGACATTAATCATCAAACAAAAGAACAATAAAATGATCAGTCAAGGAAATATTAGCATGATGGTCAAATCATAGGAAAGGCAAACAGGGAAATCACAGCTCACAGGCAGGGAAGGATACTGTCCTGTTCTGTTGTGGACAGCAAGGCATGTAAACTAGGGCACTGGTTTTAGGGTGAAGTGTAATTGAGATATACACTGCCACTTTACATAAATGATAAAATTGTCAAATATTATTGTATTTTATAATTAGCATAGTATGTTACATGGTGCTGTATTCTCTATATATCTTATGGCAATCTTAAGTGCAGGTTCTGATAAATAGCATTTAGTCACTGCGAAGCTGAGGGATAGATTTAGTGATACAGGGATAGATTTAAGGACAGAAATTGGTCACTTTCACTGCAAGTGTGAGATTACATTGTGTTAATGCGCTTTACAAAGCTTTCTGCTGGACTGCTATAAAGCGCACATAAAAACAGGGATCAGGGAAGTGAACCACTGTAATAACCTCACTGGAGCAGCTTCACATATACCAGAGGGAGGGCTTAGTCACATTAAGAAAAGCCCTGCTTAGAGAAATGTCATACATTAGATCATTACTGACCAGCATGGGGAAAAAAAGGCAATGAAGCTAAATTTAGCCTTTCCACTTGAGTGTGGCACTTGTCTGGAGTCTTTAATTTTTTTTGTTCTGTATGGGTTGATATGGGTGGATCTGTGATGTTTTTTTTTTTTTAGACATCTGCTTAGACAAGGTGCAAGGCAATACAAACTCCAGAGTGGCTTTAGATCTATGTAAATCTGAACTGTGAAAAGGAAAGAATGAGAGGCAATGTGTGTCTGAGTGTGCTAGGCTATTGGAGTTAAAGCATCCCCATGTTGCCTCTGTGATTATAGTTGTTCCAGAGAAAGCCTGCTGGGATGCCTTGGCAGATCACACAGACATGTCCATATGCACCCTTCCTTAGAGAGTAGATGCTGTGCTCCCAGACATACCCAAACACAAATACCAAAAGTCAGAAAATACAGTACGCACACAGAAATATAACCATGCTATACAGATATTTTGTAGATGTATATGCACAAAAGTCACATTAGCTACTGTTTCACTGTTTTGGCCTTGCATTCATGTGAACAGGGTAAGCTTTTGAGCCAAGCCTTTCCCTTAGCTTTCTTTTCAAGAGAAGTGGAGCGTGTTCCAAATGTACCACTTAATCACATTAACACTCTATTTTAATCTAATCTTAGCTACAAGCTGAGCTCAAAAAATTCTCATATTATGTTTTAGCACTCCCTGACTCTGTTTTGTCTACAGTCTGTATTGATTTCTAAGCAGTCTCTAATACAATAGTAAATGATTTGGTTAAGGTGTTTGCCAAATATGAGTTGACTGAAAGATTTGATTGTGATTGAACACCTATGAAAATTGGATGATTCTATGAACATTGGAAACCTCAAGGGCTCGATGTCATTTGGAAACAGTGCTGACCCAGTGGGTGCTCAACGAGAAGGTTTTAGGAAAGGAAGGCCATGACACATGTGATCCAGTCACTTCATGACTTTGTTGAGGACGTCAGTATGCACGTACACACTCCCAAGAAGCTATTCAGGTGATTCTTGCAAAAATATTCAACCCTCTAATAAGTCATCAGATTCCTCTGGATTACCAATGACTCTTACACAGACTGTTCCTGTCAGTATTTTATTGCAAACCAATATGCTCTTTTCAAATTCAAAATTCATTATTTGTCAGGAGATCTTTCAAAAAAAAGAAAAAAAAAAGAAAAAAAAAAAAGAAAAATGCTGCTTGCATAAGTATTCAAACCCTTCAGACCTGTACTTGGTAGAACCACCTTTTTCATACTGCAGCTATAAGTCATTTGGAGCATGTTCCTATCAGCGTTGCAAATTGTCTTAATGGCAGATTTGCTCCAGGTTTTTCAGGTTGGATGGATGTTATTTGTTGACTGCAATTTTCAAAAAGTGCCACAGATTTTCAATAGGATTCAGATCGGGGCTTTGACTTGGCCACTGTAGAACATTCACCTTCTTGTTTTTACTACTTTTCACTCCTGCATTGCTTTGGCCTTGTGTTTGTGACCATTGTCCTGCTGAAAGGTGAAGTTTCTCCAAAGCATTAGTTTTTTCTCCCAAGCAGTAGTTGGTTTTTGTTTGTTTGTTTTAGCAGACTGAAGCAGGTTCTCTTGTAATATCCCCCAGTATTTTCCATCCATTCTCCTTTCAATTTTGACAAGAAGCCCAGGTTCTGAGGATGAAAAACATCCCCAAAGAATGATGCCACCACCATATTTCACTTTAGGGATGGTGTTATCTGAGGTATGGCAGGCAGCAGAAACAGTTGCAGGTAAATGCTTTATTTGAGAAAGACTACACAAATTCCAAAATCCAAGAGGAGTACAAAATGCAAGATCATAAACCAGAAAAGCATACATGATGAACAAAGCTTGGTATGTTAGGCAATACATGCAACTGAGCGAGACATCTCAGTGAGTGTTTGAGTGGGCTATTTACTGTGTGTATGTGTGTGTGTGTGTGTATATGTGTGTTAGTCCAGGTGAGAGTGATCAGTAATCGAGAGAGCTTGAATGTGACAGTGATTGTGGGAACTGGGAAGTGTAGTCCATGACGGCCATGTTAGTAGACCATGGTGCAGTCTGTGAAATGGAGTCTGTCGCCGATACCGGCACAGACATGACAACGTATCAGCTGAGTTAGGTTTGCACTACACATAATATAGTGCACATAATATATCATCTTGCCCAAATATATCATCTCGATCTTGGTCTCATCACACCAAGAAAACACATATTCACTGGGTAACTCTCATGCTTTCATATGGCTCTTCATGAGCAATGATTTCTTTCTAGCCACCCTCCCATACAGCCCTCAATTGTGCAGCAGTCCTGAAACCTCTCTCAGCCACTGTATTCTGTAACCCCTTCAGAGTGGCTGTTGGCCTCACTGGGGCTTCCATCACCAGTCTCTGTCTTCTTTTGGCGCTGTGTTTTGAGAGACGGCCTTGTCTAGATAGCCTTGCTTGGGTAGTGTTGCCGCTTCCACTTCCTCAGTATTGATCCAGCAGTGCTTACTGGGATGTCCAACCTCTTAGATATAATTTTACACACTATTCCGATCTTGTGAAATTCTATTACTTTATCTTTAACTTGCTTAGAATGCTCCTTAGTCTTTATTTTCACTCCTTTCCTTCAGTCTGTCAGTCTCTTCAATGACAGTTCAACTGAAGTAGTTTTTGTTCAGAAAATAAGAGCTGTTTTAATATTTCACAGCCAATTATAAGTCAATTTGGTCCTCATTAAGACAATATCTTTCCTCTGGAGCTTTCTGGAACCTGGGGGTTGAAAACTTATGTAAACAGCATTTTTCTTGTTTTATATTCTTTGAAATATTGCTAACCAAGAATTTGGAAATTCACTCTAAATGAACACGAGTTTGCGATAAAAATACTAAAAGGAAGAATATGTTTATTTATCATTTGTTATTCGGACAAGTCTGATAAATTGAATACTTTTGCAAGGCAAAATCACAAAAACTCTGTCATTGTCCAAATACTTCCGAACCTAATTGTATATACAAAGTGAGAAGAAAGGGAACAAATGCCATTATGCCAGTGGTATTTATATCATATACTGAGCCTTACAGTCTCTTTGTGACTTTGTTGGAGGTAGAAAAAGGCATTAAAATCTCTCTGTTCTTTATATTCAAATTGTCACATTCTACATTTACATTTTCTCAGTAATTTAAATGAAATCCTCTTGGGTAATGATCAGTTGTTAATTATTCTCTGTGCTTCTGGCATGCTGGTTCATACTCAAGTTAATTAGCAATCAACACTAATGAGCAGTTGTGGAATTATGATGTAGTTGATAAGCTAGGAAATGTTGGTAATTTCATAAATCTCTATTAAGGTGTGTTTAATTCTCTGATAAATCATAAAGGCTCTTTTCTTCAGCTGACAGTTCTCTGAGAATGTCATTTATTTATTTAGATCATCATCTTATCATTCTTTGTGGACATGGAAATGACCTTTCCCTTTAGCCACAATTTCAGTAACATTTCCCTCATAGTCACATTATTCAGCTCACTGTAGCTCAGCTTTGATAAATGACTCCACAGATGTACTTTGATACTGAGTTGTGGTCATACCTTCATGACAGTCATACATTGAGAAGTTGTTTGTTTGGTGATTAATCACTGTTAGTGGATGAATGTGGCACACAATAGAAAACTGTTTAACCTACACCTAGCTGTGAATGTCCTGTATTTGACTTTCTCTCTACTTTAATAAAAAAGGTACCTTCAGAGCTGTTATAGTCCCAATGCATATTCAGAAAGAGGTGAATTGATTTGCTGACAGTAATTACATAGTGTTAAAAAAGCTTATTCTCATGTGTGCTACATTTCCATTCTCTAATTATGCTCCTTGTATGGTTCAAAGTGAAAGTCTTAATGTAGGTGATAATTACATGGTTCACTGTTTCAGAAAAAAATGAATATTTGACCTTAACCTAATGTTTATTTGCATTAATGGCAAACAAATAGAAACAGTAAATCCTGATGATTTAAATTAATCTGTGTGTAACTTATGAAGATTTAACTGTTGATTTGGACATATTTTTTTCCCTTTGGCATCGATGCAAACATATTGAGTGATTTTAATGTCATGCTGAGAGAGAGGGACTAATGAAACTATACACACAATCACACACATACATACATACATACACACGCACACACACACACACCACTGTATTAGAAAATCATTTAATCATTATACAACACACTGATTAGATGCTCCATTATAGGCGCTGAATATGAATGAACTGTTTTTACATTCAAATTAAACATGGAGGACGGGGTTCATTACTGAATCCATTGGAGAGTGTAATTGCTATCAGAGTGCCACCAAAATGAGAATGTTTGATGTGTCAATCTACACAATGTATTGTCCTTTCCTAAACCATTGTCTGAAATGAGAGTGCTGGAACCAGGCAGAGACAAAGAAGCATTCCCTCAGGTCCTTTCTTTATTTCACTTCATCATTGCCTGAAAACTCTGCTTTCTGATGTGAATGAACATAAATTTATAACTAAGCTGCTCTTTATTCAGTCCCTCTGCCATCTACTTCAGTGGCTCTCTCCTATGTTGAGTTTCATGACTGTCTCTTTGACCAACAACGCTGTGCATTTACACAGTTTGTGGCTGCTTTAGATTCTGTAATATGAAGGTGAGATGGCATAATCTGGAGCAAGTTGTTTTTATTTGACAGTTTTCCAAGTACACAAGTCTCATTGGTTTAAATTTAAACTTAGCATAACCTACAATGTTGGTCTTATGAGTGTGTGAGACAGAGCACTCCATCAGTGCCTTTTTAGTTGAAGAAGGGTGACTCACTGTCGCCAGTGTTACTGGAACAGCATGTTTTTAGCAGCCGTGCTTTCTGAAATCAACTAACAACATACCCAACACACTTTCAGCTGTGCTTTAGTAACATTTTTTTGCAAAGCTATGCAGCTAAGTCAGATTTTTGGTTTGTTCTTGATTTATGTTAATAATTTTAGTTTCACTGTGATTAAAATTGTAAACTCATTATAATAATCTCAGTAAAATGGCTAAATTGATGATTGTGTTGTGCTTTCCGAAGGAAACTACTATGGCACACCCAAACCCCCTGCAGAGCCCAACCTGGTTCAGCCTGATCTGGTCGACCAGGTGTTGTTTGAGGAGGAATTTGGCACAGAAGTCCAACGGAAGCGTACCACCTCCGTCAGCAAGATGGACCGCAACGACAGTGCTGTCCCTGAGGAGGAGGATGATGAGGAGCGGCCAGCGCTGCCAAACGGCCTTCCAGGTGTGTGCGTATGTGTGTCTGTATATCTGGCTGTCAACCACAGTCTCAGCCACAAAACTATTTTGACCTCAGACATTGTAGAATATCAATACACCATTTTTCTATTGTTGAAGTATAATTACCAACAGATGCTAAATTTAGCTAATTTAATTTACACCTTGATGACCTTGATCCTAATTAAAAGAATACCCCAGCAATAGTAAATCAATAGCTTTTTATATTCAGTGTGGTCCGCATTTAATTTTTTATGTTTTTTTTTAAAATTTTTATCAAATGCTTAGCACAGAAATGACCTCCTTCAGATCATGCTCCATGGCTATGCACAATCACTAGAAAAAAAAACATTTATTAATTCATATTTAGACCATTTTGGTCAGAGTAATAGGCATGATGGATCCGGAGCCCCTCCCCAGAGCAGAGGGCACGAGGCAGGAATACTCATTATGGGATGTCAGTCTATCACAGAGCACCATGGACACACTCATTCACAGTTAGGGGCAATATAGAGTAGCCAGTACACCTTCTGGCATGTTTTTCTGAAGTGGGAGGAAACCTGCTAAATCCACACAAACACATGAAAAAAACTCCATTAAGACAGTAAGCCAAGCTCAAGTTTATTTTTTTATTAAGTAAATTTTATTGTAATGTGCAAACGTACAGTGAACAATAAACAATTCAATTCTTACTTGCAAGTCATAACAGACACAACAGAAATTAGTGATATGAGTGATGAGATAACACAGTAATAAGCTAACACAGAATTAAGATAATAGGACGATAGGAAAAGTTCCATTGCCAATTATTAAAATTATTTTAATGTGCTTGCTCAAAAATATATGAATCCTTTTTATGTATTGGCTCAACAGTTATTTTAGTTATGGTAGCTGTTAGCCTAGGGTTGTTTAAAACAGCGTAGATTTTAACTTGCTTTCACATGTAAATAAACATGCCTTATGATAAGATAAACATTTTTCCTGTATGACGCTATTCCACATTTATATGAAGTAGAGTTTAATGCTGAGTGCCCAAGGCAAGATTTGGAGACTTCCAGGGGAACAAGTCCTCCAAAGTATTTTCCAAAAAATGAAAATGTTCAGGCTGCTCTGTTTGATGGAAGTCCTCTGGAGCAAAATGGTCACTGAAGAAAAGTATATCAAGTTCAATTCAATTCAATTCAATTTTATTTTTATAGCGCTTTTAACAATGAACATTGTCTCAAAGCAGCTTTACAGAACATAAGAAACAGAAAAACATGCAAACAAACAAAAACATGCAAACAGTCGTAGATGTTAGACAAAATTATCCCTAGTGAGCAAGCCTGAGGCGACAAGTGTGTCCCTAATGTTCAGTGTGTGTTTATGACATTCAGTAAAAAAAAAAGAAAAAGAAAAAAAGCTAGCCAACCAAAAAAAGCAACCATCAAGAGGACATATCTATGTTCAGGACAGTTCAGGACATAAATTTTTCATATTTATTTGGAACATTGGCAAGTGCAATGTTTTATCATTTTGGCTTTCTTGTCAGTTCCACATGCTGTAGTCTTATGTTCCAACAGCAGGAGAAAGAGCTGACATACAGAAACTCGTAACAGTGCATATTCAATTCTGCATGCATTTATAAATCACACAAAATATGTACAAATGTTCTGTTTTTTTTATCTGGTCCTAATAAAAAGTGGAACTAATATCCCAACTGTTAGTGAATATCATGTTTTGGTACATTAAGCAGTTAATAAAAAAGAATTTTGCAGTCTTGGATATATACACTGTGGATGTCTTTGGATATTAAATTCTAAGGTGCTTTTCTGTTCACCACAGTTGTAAAAAGAGGTTATTTGAGTTATTGTTACCTTCCTGTCAGTTCGAACCAGTCTGGCCATTCTCCTCTGACCTCTCTCATCAACAAAGCATTTCTGCCTGCAAATCCGCTGCTTGCTGGATGTTTTTTGTAAACTCTAGAGACTGAAATACTCAAGTGGCCCGTCTGGCACCAACAGCCATGCCTCAGTCAGAATCACTGAGATCACATTTTTTTCTCCATTCTGGTGTTTGATATGAATAATAACTGAAGCTCTTGACCTGTATCTGCATAGGATTTTATGCATTGCACTGGTGCCTCGATTGGATGATTGGATATTTGCATGAATGAGCAGGGGTACCAGTGTTCCTATTATAGTGGCCAGTTCGTCTTATTTATTTTTACACTCTTAGAGAAAGGGATTTCACAAGGGTTCTTTGGATGGCTAAGGTTTTCCTTAAAACTCTCTGTACTTAAAACTCTCAAAGCAAAGAATCCTTATGGATGGTAGATGAAACTTTTTTTCTGAGAGTGCACACAGCAGCATCATGTGTTAATAAAGAAACCAGTGTCTCTGTATCTGGTTAAAATACTCAATTCATTGATATACTGAAGGAGAAGTGGCCACTGAGAGCTTCTTGCTAAGCCTGCTGCAGCTTTACATAAAATCCTTTGGTGGCACATTATCACTGCGTTGGGACAGAATAGTGCAAGGTCAGAACTCAACACTGATTATGCACACTCAGGTTTGCTCTTCCTCCAAAGCCAGCTCCCAGATTCACTGTGACAGGGTGCTTTACCTTGAAGTGAATATATTCCATTGACCTCAGTTAGGGATTTCAATAAGAGCTGTTCTGCACTATGATACCAGTTCCCTTCCTTCCCTTAAATCAAATTGCAACAACGTGCAGTTTTGCCGAGAAACGATTCGCTGATTCATACCGATCCATACTGATTCATAAAATCACAGACAATGTTTAATCGATTATTGGAGAGTGAAATGTACCTGTCACTCAAACTAACAATCCTATGGTAAGCAGTGATGATTAGTCATACCAGATGCTCATGCTGTTTTCCAGGCAATCAGGAAATTATATACACCACACATTATACATGCATTATTGCATATGGTCATCCATATGTAATCATGGTAAATAATCCTAGCCTACTGGAGAAATAGAGAAATCTAGAGGTGGCGTAAGAGTGAGAAATTGAGGGAGAAATCTATAAGGAGAATAGAAGAGAGCTGGCTATGAGAGCTGCTGAGCTGTAACCAGAGGCAGTCTGTCTCTGTCCATCTTGATCTGCTTTGATCCATTGCATACAGTGTGTTTTAATGGACACCATAACGGAAGTCATCTTAATGGAAATCTATTGAAGTGGGTGAGAGAAAAAATATCTGTAAAGTAGGCATTGTTGCCATGGTACCAAGCAGAATATGCATGTGTTGCCTGTGGTGGGTTGAGCTCTCAAGTGTTCTGCTATTGATTAATGTCTAAATCTCAGAGTGGCTGTGCATTTGCATAGTTATCTCTTGCAGTTGGGATTGGCTAATGCTCCAATTGAGGCCTTGGCTGATACCAGTGAAGAGGAAATAGCTGCTGAATGTTCACTGAAGCAAATAATCCCTTCACTTGTGTAGAAAGAAATCGAATAAAAGTACTTTTTCCTTGGAGCATTTTAATATGTGTTTTGGAAGCTTGTGCCAGTTTCACAATAAAGAAGCTGTGAGATTGCGAGCTTTCCAGCAGCTTCTTGTGACCATAGATTTTGGTGGGGTTTAAATAGCGGCATAGTCTCAAACAAAATTATTCACTATCATCTAGTAAAATTTTAGAGTGGCCCCATAATAGGTAGTTGAAAATCAACAACATACAGTCATCTAGCATATAGTATAGCAGCTCATATTGAGCGGTTTTAGACATACTTTCAACACCTTCAAAAACCACAAAAAAACCAAACAAACAAACAAAAAAAATTAAACTAGTCCAAAACCATGGGCAATTTAGAATGAAACTCATTTTTCCTCTCTTCCTGAGTGGGGAAACAAGTATAATGGGTGTATTTCTGATGTACAGACATTATTCAGTCCATAATTATTTTCTGTACATCATAGATGCACTGTCTGCCCCTATACTTTGCCATTTTGCAAAAATATATTAGATTTAATTACAATTATTTCGTATAAAATAAGATCTGTCGCCTGCTGAGTATTTTTACACTAGCCCAATCTGGCAACCCTGTCATTAGCTGTTGTATGTGCTCCCCGTCCTCCACTGAAAATGTTCACAGAGTGAGCATGGGGCAGTGCAAATCTTGACTCTATGGATCTCTTTATTAGTGCTTGTTTCAGGTCCCATTTTTGACCATTGTTGGTATAGTAACTGTATGGAAGCTAAGTGGGGAAGTGTGTGCATTGCCCCATGATTGCACAGCATCTATAAACGTGAGCAAATCAATGGGGAATAGGCTAATATCTGTCAAATATAAAACAATAAAGTTGTTGGTCACTCAAAAGTGGTAATTAGTATTTCAACAGAATTTAAAATGTGATGAGCTGGGAATGATAACTGAATGGCTGATATAAATGGTGGGGCCCAACCTACCCCTATGGACGAGCTGCCACTGGAGGTTTCCCACAGATGTGTGCACTACATTGCTATACCTAAGTATACTTAACTTAAAGCCTTAGCATCCCAACTTTATTACTTCTAACACTGTACATCTGACAGACTCCTAAAAATAATTACAAAAGGCAACCATTTATTTTAGGACATCATAAGCTAGAGCTTCCCACCCACCAACCTTTAAGTCATTTTAGGCCAGAACAACAAAGCAGTACTGTGAAAAAATAAATACTCAGAAATGCATTTTACTAATTCTCTCTTTTATTTCATGATGATTGCTGGATTTCTTTAATAGATGTCAAGCCCTGTTTTACTCAGGGGAACATTTGAATGTCTTTATTATTCAGAATGACATGAAGGTCTGCCATGAGCTATTTATGTTACTTTAAACCAGGGGGTGTCAAACTCTGGTCAGACTGGGCTACTTCAGCATTTTTGTGAGTCTTAGCAGGGCCATAATGTAAAGCTATTCATTTCTAAATGTTATTATTATTATTATTATTATGCCGATTAACACCAATATTATCACAGACTCTTAAAGTAGAATAGGATGATTTTAGGAATTTTTTACTATAGGGTATATACAGTCAGGTCTGGAAGTAATTAGACAATGACAGTTTTTGTGATTTTGCCTTTATACACCACCATAATGGATTTGAAATAAAACAATTAAGATGTGATAGAAGTGGAGACTTTCAGCTTTATTTTAAGAGGTTCCACAAAAATATGGCATTTACCATTTAGGAATTACAGCCATTT
>CM075004.1:12351663-12363445 GCA_037576675.1 Pangasius sanitwongsei | reverse complement strand
GGGAGGCAAGCCTCCGCTGTAACTTTACCTGCGGGTGTCGCTGTTGGACAGTGTTACTTTATAAAAACGAGTGACTTGTATACTTTTAATGCCATTTTTAGTAATATTTGCGTCGTTTTATTTTTAGAATATCGATTTTTTTCTCATCCAAATTTTTTTGAGGAGACACTGCCTCCCTTGATTCGTCGGAGGAAACGCCCCTGCTCAGTGGACCTTATCATTGAGCTGCACACTGTATTGCTTCTCTTGCACTGGATGTGTAATGAAATCAGGAGGCAGGCAGCGAATACTGAACAGGAGTATATCTTTTACTGAGAAACTTTCAGCATTTTCAACAGGTCACCTTAAAAACTGGCGCCACCCGAACAACATACTGACTTGCTTTACTTCCAAGGGTGTCGTAAAACAGTGTCGCAGATATTCAGTGCCTACGTGAACATTACACACGCGATTTGTGGGAAAAAAAGTTCTACATAGGGCATACAAAGTTTATTTACAGGGGGCTTGTAAAATTACTTGTGCTCATGAGTGTCCCATGGACTGCTAGATTGCAGCGAAGAGCATGCAGCTACGGAAGGTAGACGGTGTGGAGGGTACAAAGCCAATAATGCAGAGGAAGGAACAGACTTGGATAAGACATGAGGGGAGAATGGATTTAAACCAACACTAATTGTCTAATTGATACTTGCCGAGCTGCAGGTATAGATTTCCCATTTTTTTCAGTATTTCTGCAACAACTTCTAAAAGACAAAACCAAACAAATGACAATAAAATGCTGAGTTTCAAAATACAGCTCTTTTAGTTTAAAAAATAAATTGATTTCCAATGTGGGATTGACACAATGGGGCAGTGGCCCATAGCCCTCATAGCTCCAGGGTCCCTGGTTTGATCCTGAGTATGGGTTACGGTTTGTGCGACGTTTCTTATGTCCATGTAGGTTTCCTCTAGGTTATTTGGTTTCCACCCCCTCCAAAAAAAAAAAAAAAAAAAAAAAAAAAATCATGCCAGTAGGTGGATTGGCTATGATAACTTTCCCTAGGTGTGAATGAATGTGTGAATGGAGCCCTGTGAAGGATTGGCATCCCATTCAGGGTGAATTCCTGCCTCACACTCAGTGTTCCTGAGATTGGCTCTGGATCCATTATGACCCTGACCAGGATAAAGCAGTTGAATAAATACTTTAATACTTTATTCAAAGTGTCCAAACTGTATTTTAATCATTTCTCTAACCTTCAACCTCCAAGCTGTTATCAAAGACAGCATATCCTTTACAAAAAGCACACTGTGACCCTAAATAGATTGTGTCAGATTTATTTAATGCTCATAAGAGATGAGCTCTTGCTGAATTTGGCTTGAGGCAGCTGTCCAACAGCAGGTAGCTGGAGTGAAGTGTCTGTTGTCACAGCAGTGTCAGAGACATGAGATGGTCTGTGTTATGCTAATGTAGCTCAGTGAAAACAACAATACATCTGCTAGTTGCCAGAGAAGCTAATAACTCTTCTGCTGAAGAGTCAAAACCTGCAAACCACATCTTGGTATATTTTAAAATTTCCAACTCTATACAGGACTGAGAAGATTCAACTTCTTTCACCATGTCTGAAGGAAGAAAACAGACAAGCTTTGTGCAAATGGAAAAAAAAAAAATGTTTCTGCTCACATTCTTGACTTATTGGAAAATGTAAAACTTAATTTCTGCTTAGCTTTTTATTGTTTGTTGGCAATTCCAATATTTAAGCCTCTAACATCTGGATGTAATGACAGGAGTAAGCTGAGGTGCTTGTAAAAAGTAAAGGGAAAAAAAGTGTTCAGGGGAAGTTGAAACAGTTCAGGGAAATTCTGGAAATGAAGTTTTTATCATGCAATGTTTCTTTCTTCCAAAGGAAAAAATAGACAGACAGACAAATAGTTGAATGTGCGTCTATGGAAGAAAGAACATAATGCTGCCTCCTGTGGTTACATGGCTAAACGTGCAGCCCTAGGATTAATGGTGAAGTCAATAGATGCTGTTAATATTACTGGTATAATTCTTCAGAATTGTGCAGTCAACACATCTTATGGATGTGATATATGGGCTTTATTATTGCACCTGCAAGACACTGCTGCTTTGGATGCAATGGAGATAAAATGACAGTGAACAAAGGAATTGATTAAACATACTCCAAGGTGCTGTTCAGATGTTTAATGAGGGGGTTAATGTGCTAAACGTTGAGCTTGACTTAATGTGGAGATGGTAGAGATAAATGTTTTCATATAAATGAAAGTGACTTGAGTATTCAAAAGCTCTTGTGTTTACTTTTTAAAACTAAAAGTAGGTTATATGTGTTATGACACAGCCTTTCATTATCCGGGCTGAAGATATGAAGATTGAAAATAACTCACCATAAATTAAATCACATAAAAATAAAATCTAGTTCAATGGAATAAAACAAATCTGTTTGTTCATATCTGCATGTTCACTTTGGTTGGATAAATAACACCAAATTAAATAACCAAAATTCAAATAATCATTGAAATTTATGAAAATTATGCTTAAGAAAGAACTAAAAATGCACTTTAGAGACAGTTTATAACAGTTCTTTCAAGTCCATTTGTCAGTACATTACCTCTAACATTAGACATAATATCAGGGAATAAATTATATTGTTTTGCATTTTTGTAAACAGATTTGTCACAATGATTTATGAAAACTATATTTATAATAGTTATAACAACTGTGGTTGAACGTGTTTTCCACCACTGTAACATTATTTAAAATAAATAAAAATCATGGACTTCGGCTCTGCTTCATTTTCATTCACAGACTGGCAAAAAAATATTACACTGAGTGTAAAAGCAGTGATTCCTCAGTCTGGAAAAACACGGAAAGCCAAAACCTACATGATGTCATAAAAAACAATTTTGTTATATAGCTCCGAGCAGGGTGAATAACTGATTATATGCACTGCAAATGTTTAATAATTCATTCATTTTCTATCTTCTTCTTCTCCTGCTGAGAACTGCAATACTAGGAAATACTAGATAATATGTAAATGCCTTTTATTTTAAAGTCCAGTAGTTTGAGGCCTGTGTACAGATTACAAACTGAGAATGATTATGGAATTTTATATAGTTCATCACCACATGCTTGCATATGTTTTATGTTTTATATATATTTTTTTTATTTTAGATTTTTATAGATTTCATTTCAGACAGCAGACTAAAAAATCACTTGAGTGTATTAAAAATGACCTACATTTTCCACTTCCTTTCATCCTCTCATTCACTTCTAAAGAAGACCTGCTCTGAGAAAAAAATATCCCATGGGTTTTTTTTTTTTTTTTTTTGCAAAGGCAGACACTTATCCATGGTTTTTATATCTATTTCTGGAAATCGCTAATGGATTCTGTGTAATGTCCACAAGAGGGCCCCAGGAAATGTAAGTAATGGAATAGCATCATTAGAGAAGCCTGAATCATATCGACTCACTGAGCCAGTATGATGCAATGCGGTGAACTTTCAGAAGCTTGGTTCACTGGTTGTGCTAAAATTAGAGGCATCTTTGTGTAGAAACTATTTCCTGTTAGCGACTTGGTTTTAAGTAAGGGATATTTTATCTCTCTGTCTCTCTCTCTGTTTCAGTCTGCATCTCTCCATCCCTACATGTCTCCATTTCATCCTCTGAGTGAAGTGATTCTTCATACGGTTTGCAAATTCAATCTTGTTTTTTCATAGTTTCTGCAAATTCAGCACCCGTTATAATGACTGTAGCTCTGCCGCATTGTATAAAGGTTAGCTCATTTTTCATTTTAAACTCATTTTAACCCTAGTGTGTGCAGCAAATGATCTTCACACAGTAAAAGTGAAAAATAGAAGTCATTCTCCCTAATGAGGCAAAGCACCTGGGAAGTGACATTCACAGTGTCATGCGACTAAGTGCAAAAATGAAGCCTGATGTCTATTTTCTGTGGCTGTCATGAGTCAGCAGGGTGAAAATGCATGTTGCCCTGAAAACGTGACATTTTCAGTTAATTTACACAAATTTGTTAGAGATTATGCCACCACAAAATTATTGTTGCATGAATGTAGTTATGTGTTGGTTGTAACATTTTTAAGATGTCATAATGAGATCTTGGAATTATGAGTTTTCTCTGGGTGTCTATCCCCTGTCAATCACAGCGACATTAGCCAGTCATGGGCATCTGTGAGCTCTTGTATGTGGAAGAGGGTAAATAGCACTTTCCTGTAAGTGTGTTACACTGCCCTGTGACATGAAAGGTGCAGCATTTGAAAAGGTGAGTAAACACAGAGGAAACATGATTTAGCCTTCACCCTCAGTTAGTAGCTGTTGTATAGTAGGGGAGAGCTGCCTGGTGAGAATTTGGCAGATGACCAAATTGGGGAGAAAATGGGGAAAAAACCCTATGAAGTATAATATGTCATACAGTGTGGTGTTGTTCTTTCGGCTGCTCCCGTTAGGGGTCACCACCGTGGCTCATTAGTCACGTTTACATGGACACTTTTTGTTTCAATCGGAATGAAATCAATCAGATTGATTAATCCGATCGCAGTGTTTACAAGAACGCTGAATAAAGTAATCGGGTTGATATGCGCGTTTACATGACAGAATTGGATTTGATCTTCTGACATGCGCACAGTGCACGAATACACGTTTCCCGCCGTTCCAACATGCAGATACTAGCAGCCACACTCTTGCCATTGCTTCTTTTTTTCGTTTTAAAAAGCAGACTTAACATTTGCCTTTCTCAGCTGCTAGAAGATGACGAGCGTGTGATGTTTTGTGCGGTACTGCGGGGATTTATCAAGCAATTAAAATGCCCCTTCCCGAGCCCAGAACAAGGCGTCTGTGGATGAGGGTCCGATTTAAGGACTGGTGGGACAACGTCGTCTTGCACCACTTCACAGACGAGGAGTGGAAGGAGAATTTTAGGATGACACGACAGTCATTTATGACACTATGCTCGATGGTGGAGGGGTACATGGCACCTGGTGAGGCTACGGTCAGAGCCCCAATACAATGCGACGCTGACAATGCGAGTACTGTATAAACTCGGCAGCTGTGCGTCATACGTCATTACATGATTTGTACATCATTGCACATGCGCAGAACTATCTGGTTTCATTTTCAATCTGATGAAGTGTTTACATGTCCTCTCCATCGGATTAGAAAAGGTTTAAACCACCCCTTACGATCCGAATGAAATTTTAATCGGTTTGGCCAATTCATTCCGATTGATGTGTTTACATGTGACTTTTTAAATCTGATTGTGCTTCTAGTCCAATTACGATCAGATTATTAGTGTTCATGTAAACGCAGCTACTGATCCGAGTACTTGATTTGGCACAGTTTGTACAACGGATGCCCTTCCTGATGCAACCCTCCCCAATTTTATCCGGGCTTGGGACCCGCACTGAGAGCGCACTGTTGCACACAACCCCAGTAGCTGGGGTGGGTTCCCTAGCCAGGAATTGAACCCGGGCTGCAGCGTTGAGAGTGCTGTGGCCTAACCACTAGTCCTCCAGGGACTATAACATGTTGTACAGTATATCAGTTGAAAAAGTTGAAAAATCGTATCTTCTTTGAATGATTATAACTTTACACTCAGTGTCTTTAAATCACTGAATTGTCATATAACTGAATAAAACTCTAAGGTCTCTGTACCTAAAACAGTAACTTGCTGTAGTACAATCTGTCACAGGCCAGTTGTTCTGCTGCTGGCATGTTTCTCTAAAATGCTTGCAATCCAGTGCATTTGTGCATTTGTCATCATTCGATGACATACACTGACATTTCTCCTATGATGAGACAACACCATGGATAAAAATTTAAAAAAAAATCCAGTCAGTGCATGTGTTGAGTTTCAAACTAATATATATATTTTTATTTTAAATGTGTTTCATTTTGTGAATGACTGTCGATTGCTCTGTTTATAGCTCTGTTAGAGTTGAGAAGGGTAACATGGTATTTAGAATGATAGAGTGTGGTAGAAAGCCTGTAATTTTGTTGTTTTGAAATATCTGACTGTGGCTTCCACTGAGAGCAGTTTAGGCCAAACCTTTGAAAATGACAGAAACACAATGCTGAAGAAATCTGGGAGTGAAGTCAACATTGATTTGATTGATTGATTGAGTCAGTGTAAACATTCAGTGGGGAGCGGTAGAGGATAATGAGCAGCGGGTGATCAGAACAGGTCCAACACCAATTACCAACAAGACTGATATAAGACTGTGTCTATGTGTGTGTGTGTATGTGCTTGCATGTCTTTATGGGGAACAAATGAGTTTAAGGTTAGTGTTAGGTTTAGCTATAAGCATAACAATTTTAGCTATCATAATACACTGGTCAGTTGAAATACCTCACCTAGATTAAAAAAAAAAAAGTGTGTGGGTCTATGTGTGTGTGAATGTGTGTGTACCAGTGTAAAATGGTCTCCCACAGTGCTGTTTAATGACTTACATAATCATATGAGGATTTAGGGAAAAGTCTAACAATAAAGCATTGAAGCTGAATGATTAGAACTTTATAGACCTAGATATTCTCGCACAAGTTGTTTTCTCATATGGCACATTAAAGGCACAATAATATAAAGCTTTTTTCTTGAAAGAAAACAGTGCAGCTTTTGGAACACGATTATATAGTTTTTTCCTTTAGTTTAATTTTGAATTTTTTTTTCAATTTAAAAAAACGTGATCATCTTTATCATTAAAATGTAACTTTATCACCTTTCACATATAATCTAACATTTTTCTGTATCCATCAAAACCTTTGTACATATTGCATAATCACAATAAGTGAGAAGATGAATCTGTTGCATGTTGTAAATGGATGCAGTGTTGTAAATGTCTAGAGATTGATCTATAGAGATTGATCACCTGCATGGTATAATTACAAATGAAATGAATAAGCAGCTCAAGTAGAAGTCTATTATTGTGGTGTAATTAAAAATCCAGCTGGATATTTTTTTCCACGCTGGATACGAACAGTTTTATGTGTTAAAGAATAATAAATAAAGAATAGTGTTTACACAACAAATCTGGGATTCATGACAATCCTGTAATTTTGTAAAAACATTCGTATCCTACTCGTGCTCCTGAGTGTGTGTACATTTACGCATAAGAAGACTGACAAATGAAAACCTTGACGTGATTGACTTCGAATCATATAATTTTCATGGATTGCTGCACTTTTATACAGAGTATATATTATGTCGAGTTTAGATTGCTTATATTTCATTACAGACACCCTTCATATTTTGGAGTCTCCGTCCAAAACACTCATGCTAGTTCATTAGGTCAGGGACTAAGAATGTCATTGAGAAAATTTTGTGAAACCCAGTTGTTTTATATTATTTACATTAATTAAAGAATATATACAAGTCAACACAAACCCAAAAATTAAGACAGATAAGAAGTATCATTCAATTATGACTGTCACATCTAGCCTGACTATTTCGTGGGTCCCTAGAGGACTAGTGGTTAGAGGTCTCACAGGTTTCCCAGCCAGGGAACCAACCCCAGCCACTGGGTTTGCCTGCAACAGTGCGCTCTCAGTGCCAGTCCCAAACCTGGATAAAATTGGGAAGGTTTACTTCAGAAAGGGCATCCGGCGTAAAAACTGTGCCAATTCAAATACGCTGTGGTGACCCCTAACGGGACCAGCTGAAAGCGGAACAACACCACCAACAACAGCTAGCCTGGATATTTCCCTCCATACCACCAGAGGGGGCCCTCCACTGAATTTTGAGTCCCTACTTCTGCTATTTAAACCACATGGACTTGTGCTTTGATGTGAAGCCTTACAGTTTGCCAGCCACTCACAAGAACACTTGTGAGTTGTGAGCCATGGCTCCTTAGCTAGCTTCTTTGACTTGTTTTTGCCTTTGCCTAGCCCCTTTGTTTTGATCACATCTGATTTTTTGGTATTTTGACCCTGCCTTGCCATGTGACGCCGTCTTTTGATATCGTTTTGGATTTGTCTGCATTTCTAGTGTTTTTTCTGGTAACGTCCCTGCCTGTTCTACTCTTGGGTTTTGTATTAATAAAACTCTTGCATATGGATACTTATTCTGTCTCTTTGAGTCCTGCATTACAATGACAAAAGAAATGCTGCTGTATAAATGGAGGACAGGCTGTACATAGCCATAAGCTGTAAACAACTGCCTCAGCTGCCAGAAGATTTAGTGATTGCCTATTCTTATTAATATTAGTAAATATTTTATTGGCATAGAACTTCCATTTCTGCCTTTACCCCATTGTTGAAACATGCATGTGTGAGGAGTCTAGCTACACTGGAAAAAGGGAATACGTGGGTATTCGATCAGATTTACTATATTACATATAGTTCACATAAAAAGATTAAGTTTCTCATCAAAGTGTGATTTCATTGCTTCTGCCAAATTAAATTTAAACAAGCTTCTAATTCCTAATTTGAATTAGGTAGAGTAAGTGTGATCAGTTCACATAGTATTAATGTGATCTAATTGCGTTATAAAATCTCGTGAGCATATTTGCACTGGTGGGAAGAAATAACTATAGTATTAAACTCACATGATTAAAGCATTTCTGGTAGATAAGTGCAGCAGTAAATGTCACTGCTGCAGTGACCTGGGTTCAAGCCTGTGCTAGGGTGAGTGATTTTCTTCAGGACTTCATGTTCAAGGTCACGTTGGATGTATGAAAATGAATTGTATTAATGTAACACAATTCATTCTAGTGGAACCAATGTATGCAAATGAAATAAGTAAATTCAATGAGCCTAGAAGAGGCATTTTCGCACACAGACTCACTGACTGACTGAGTCCAACTGTTGAAACGCACATGCATGAGGAGTCTAGCTAGCCGAATTTAAATCTTGCTATCTTTAGCTAGCAAGCAGTCAGTGATACCAGGGACATTCTGTGATATACATGCATCTGCTGACGCTTGTGTAACAAATGCTATGCTTGCAGATGGCGGTCTGGCAAAACTAGGCTTGCCTAGTTTCTTTGTTGGGATAGATATTGGATGGTCATTTAATTTGTACATGGATCTGGCTTTGGCACCATAAGTGTTGAAATGCCAGCCTTTAACAAAAGCATCGAATAACCCAGAGCAATGCATGCAAATTGTTGGCACACACGTTTGGAAGCCTTGGTCATGTGCAGAAGTGTGGCGCGTGAAGACTGCAAATGGCAAAAGAGTGTGATTACAGTGTGCAAAAAAGCTGGCAATGAACCGTTTGGTTTCTGCTATAGACGGTTGACTTGCTGATTAGAGATATGTTTTTTTTATACATAATGTAAAACTATTTATTTATTGTAATATCATAGTTCTTTTTATACAGCAATTTGTTCTGTATTGTATCTGTGCTGTTATATCTGATAACAGCATTTTTTTTTTTTACTAAATCAGCATCATTCCACTGACCATGGGCTGCTAAGAAACAGCAATCGTTGTCTTACTTTGAGCTGTTTCAAATCCCTTAATTATACTTTAACAACTTAAAAAAAAAAAGATGTAATGAGATGTACACTCACTGAATACTTTATTAGGAACACTACGCTAATACTGGTAGAGCCTCCCTTTGCCCTCAAAACAGCCTCAATTCTTCATGGCATGGATTCCACAAGATGTTGGAAACACTCCTTTGAGATTCTGGTCCATGTTGACATGATTGGATCACACAATTCCTGCAGATTTTTCAGCTGCACTTTCATGCTGCGAATCTCCTGTTCTACCACATCCCAAAGGTGTTCTATTGGATTCAGATCTGATGACTGTTAAGGCCACTGAAGAACATTGAATTTATTGTCATGTTCATGAAATCAGTTTGAGATGTCTTTTGCTTTGTGGCATGGTGCATTATCATGCTGGAAGTAGCCATTAGAAGATGGGTAAATTGTGGCTATGAAAGAATGCACATGATCAGCAACAATACTTAAATAGTCTGTGGCATTCAAGCGATGATTGATTGGTATTAATGGGGCCCAAAATGTGCCAAGAAAACATTCCCCACACCTTTACACCACCTCCACCAGCCTGGACTGTTGACAAAAAGCAGTTTGGGTCCATGGATTAATGCTGTTGGTGCCAAATTCTGACCCAACCTTCTGTGTGCCTCAGCAGAAATCGAGATTCATCAGATCAGGCTACGGTTTTCCAGGCTTCAACTGTCCAGTCTTGGTGAGCCTGTGCCCACTGCAGCCTCAGCTTTCTGTTCTTGGCTGACAGAAATGGAACCTGACGTGGTCTTCTGCTGTTGTAGCCCATCTGCCTCAAGCTTCGAAGTGTTGTGCATTCTGAGATGCTTTTCTGCTCACCTCAATTGTACAGAGTGGTTATGTGAATTACTGTAGCCTTTCTGTCAGCTTGAACCAGTCTCGCCAATCTTCGTTGACCTGACTCATCAACAAGGCGTTTCTGTCAACAGAGGTGCTACTCACTGGATGTTTTTCCTTTATTTCACCTCTCTAGAGACTGTTGTGTGTGAAAATCCCAGGAGATCAGCAGCAAACCATCCCGTCTCCCACCAACAATCATGCCATGGTCAAAATCACCGAGATCACATTTTTTTTCTCCATTCTGATGGTTGATGTGAACATTACCTGAAGCTGTTGGCCTGTATTTGCATGATTTTATGCATTGCACTGCTGTGACAAGATGAGTAGGTGAACAGGTTTTCCTAATAAAGTGTTCAGTGACTGTATATTGACCCAGCTCCAGGTTACTGATATGACTCAGATTTGATTACATTTAACCTAGCATCTTAGAGTATACAAGTTCTAGTATTAAAAACATGTAGAATAGTTATTAAATTAGTAAAAATAACCAGAAACCCACAAACAAAAACATCTTATGTCAAGCCAGACCAAAATTTTTGCACCAGCTAAAGAACTTTTAATTTGGCTTGAACTTGGCTTTTTGTTGAAGCATGTTTTCTGTATCAATTCTTAAACAAGCGTAAGGCCAGTCGAGAAAACTGCCCTGTTTGGCATCCCAGCAGCAGTTCCGTGTGAGGAGTTTTGAGTAATGAAATATTAAAATGAAATTGGTAGGGATTTAAAACCTTGTTTACACTTATATGACTGGACACCACTACAGGCCCTAATGCCAAAAATCTTGAGGTAGGAAAAATGACATGCATTCATAAGGTTATAATATTGTCATGACTAATATATTACACATATTTATAATGCAGATATACTTAAGATGTACTACTGTGACAAAATAAGCATAAAACCATGCTTATATATGCTCATATATTTAAGCATAGTTTTATGCTTATTTTATTTATATCATATATATATATATATATACACACACACACACACACACACACACACATATATATATATATATATGCTTTTAATTTCATAATTTTCAAGATGTCCCAAATTTCAGACAGCATGGTTCAGGTACATTGGGACAGACTTTAAATACAATAAGTTAAGGAGTATAATGGATGTATGAATGGATGCACTGCAGGATCTTATGTCCATTAAATGATGTTTTTATGAAACATCTTATGAAGCAGGGGAATAAGGCAGACTGGAAGATATAGAATATTACATGCTGTGTGCATATATAATTTTAGAATATGTTGATGATGAATTTGGTGACGATTTTTTTCTGTTATTCCTGTTATTTTAATTTGATTTAACGATGCAATGAATAGGTATGTTGTAAATAAATAATGTTTTAATTGTCTGAGGATGAAAATAAAGATCTATAACAATATACAGTCAGGTCCATAAATATTGGGACATCGACACAATTCTAACATTTTTGGCTCTATACACCACCACAA
>CM075004.1:12340438-12351563 GCA_037576675.1 Pangasius sanitwongsei | reverse complement strand
TATATATATATAAATATAAATAATGTGTGTGTGTGTGTCTGTTTGTTCTGCAGTCATAACACAAAATCTACCACGTGGCTGGACCCTCGCCTTGTCAAGAAAGCTAAACCACCTGAAAGGTGTGAGGATGGAGGTAATTCTCTTTCTCTCTCCTTCTGTCTTTTACACACACATGCTATATCTACACCTAAATCTAACCCTAACCTTAACCTCACCTTCTCATTCTGGTTGAAAACAGTATTTCTTTTTGAGGACTGGATGATTGTGACATTATTCTATCATTGTGAGGACATTTGTTAATTTTTTGTCATTATGAAGGGCTAAAGAAACACACACACGCGCACACACACACACACACACACACAAACAATAGTGAATGTGAATGAATACACTTACAAAAAAGTTTCATAAATATACCATAGTAAAACTATCACGCTATTGTTATTTTTTATTATAATAGTAGCACCATGGAACTGGAAATGTCATGGTAAATGCCAGGGTATATTTTAAGAACCTTGGTATTTGTGGAAAATACCTAACAGTACTATGCATGGATGCGGGGAGGTGTTTCACACTGGGGTGCTGGAATTTTAAGCAGTATACATGTGGCCTGAGCTATGACGTTACACCCCAGTGATAGACAAATAATTTTTTAACAGGAAATGTGTTCTGATTACATGCTTATACTACACATGATTGAATTCTTGAGTCAGGTGTTGATTTATGTTCTATAGCACGCACACCTACCACTAACACATTTAAAGATAAAAATTCTGATATGATAATTAACTCTACAAAACAGTGTGTGTAAGTGCACAAAGCCTTGTCTGTGTGAGCGTTGTATATTTCCATTACTGCTTGCTTAGAAGTCGTTCATCATCTGTTCCTCAGAGCTTCCATACGGCTGGGAGGAGATTGAGGACGCACAATACGGCACATACTACGTTGAGTAAGTACTCTCAATCTCCAGCTGTTTCCTTCTATATCTTTCACACACACACACACACACACACCCACACACAAAATATTTTATCTATATAAAAGTCTTTTGTATACAAGCATCAGGAAAATAGTGAGACCTTGTATGTATGATGTATCCTGGTTGTTTATTTTCATTACTCTCCCATGATCCTCTGCTGCTCTTTCATTTGTGCTGCAGTCACATAAACCAAAGAACCCAATTCGAGAATCCAGTTGTAGAAGCAAAGAAGAAACTTGCACAGGAGGCTGCAGCTGCAGCACAAAGCCAAAAGGGGGCAGCACTTGCTCCAGGTAAACACCCATTGTCTCACACAGTTAAGTACAACCCCATTGTTTCTGAATGTAAAAAATGAAAAATGTACCTCTGTTTCACAATTTATTTACAAGTAAAAGAAATCCAGAGGGTGAAGTGTGAAATGTGGTTGTTTCCAACAACACAACAATCCAAAATGTGAGATATAATCAACAGACAAACATTTTTTAAAAGACTCAAAAGCAAGATGTGGCCCAAGAAAATGGCCCACTCACAGAACATTACAAATGAAGGGACTGCCAAAGAGCTTGGTGACGGTTATAAAGTATGGGAATATTGATATCACGTTCAGTAAGGCAAACTCGTGATAGTGAAGGAACATCAATGAAATTAAATACACCATTTGTTTACGGTGACAGTGTGCGTAACTAATTAATAACGTTCTCTTCTGTTACATGACGTGTTGGTATGTCCCAGTACTTGCATTCTCTTCTGCTGCACACTCAAAAGTATGTAATTTTTCTTCACAAAAAGAGTACATACTTTTAGTGCATAGTATAAGTAGGTGAATTGAGAAACAGCATGTGTGTAAGAGACTGAAAGATAAATGGAAGAAGTGACTAATAGGAAGTCCCGTTATATCTCTGTCATTCTCTTTCTCCTACCCTTCACACATGCACCTTCTCTTTTGCCCATTCTTTTATGCTCTCACCTCCTCTTGTTCGTACTTGTCTGTGACAGGAATCTTACTCATCACATGCAGTAGACAGACTCATTTGCCCAAATGAAGACATCAAGCTTTGTTCATCACTGTTTATTGTTTTATTGCACTCCCACTTTGGTGTCATTATAAGGTCATGATTTTCCACTGACACAGAGTAAACAGAATTTTGACCACATAGTGCAGACTGGTTGGGAAGGGAAACTAACCATCTGTGCAAAAAGACACTAGCACAAAACCACCCTTCCTTATATTAGGTTCACTGCTGAATATAACGTGACCTAGATAGATGGGTCAGCTTCCTGAAAAATCAGATCTAGGAATTGCTGTCATGTAGGAAGCACCTTTTGTTTCCAATCCCATGCGACAGTTTTTACTGAAATGCCCCGATCATAGGCAAAATGAAAACAAAAAAAGACATGTGAGTAGGGTCATTTTCACCATTAGTTCTTTCCTTTTGCTTTTATTAGCCATTTCGTTATACACTTCTCTCTCAGTGAGGTTTGGGAAAAAATATGAATGAAATGAGACAGTGGGTCAGCTTATATACTTTCTTTCTTTCTTTTTCTTTTTTTTTTTTTTTTTTTTTACAATTGACAAGCCCAAATACATGTTCTTCAGTGTTTGAGATGAGAGCTTATTATTTTTTCATTGTCTCTTTTTATTTTGAATACACTGCAATTTGTGGCATTGTGGTAAGAAACCTAGCCTCATGTTTGTGGGGTTTACAGTAAGAGGAAGCAGCACACAAATTAGCCAGCTTTTTTCAGGTTTTTCTTACACAAACCTGCTTACAGAGTTGATAAAGAGCTCTCTGCGTGTGTGTGTGTGTGTGTGTATGTGCGGGGGTGGGACGGGGCCATTTTATGGGACATTTGGCTAGACCTCATGAGGAAAACAGTTTTTTTTCTATTGACAAAAACTGCAACTTGAACAACTGTGCAACTTTGTTTTGGTTTTGTTCCTGTCTCTGCTATTGCCGTGGCATTGGTCTGTGACCCATTGTGTTCACATGTTTTGGATTAGTGCTTGACTTGTTTGTCTATTTATATTCTGTTTATGTCTGTAAGTCAAAGCCTTAGTTCACTTTGTTTCCAAGTCATTGTACTCGCTATTCTTTTTCATTGTACTCGCTATTCTTCATCTTTGGCTGCTTGACCTAGATTATGGATTATCCTAGATTGCCATTGTCTGCATGTGCTCCTGCAGTAATCTCTGAATATGATTCCACAAATACTACAGGAGCATGTTACATTAGTTCCAGCATAGCATTAATTAGCATTAATTAGTGGAAGGTCCTCATAAGGATAGTAAGACAAGTGTGTGTGTGTGTGTGTGTGAGTGAAAGAGAGAGAGAGAGACAGAGAGAATAAATCAGTTCAACTTAAGAGTGGTTCTTTAAACACCACTTCAAACACTACTAGCTGACATGAGAAGCAAATAGAAATGGCAGTATTTGGGGATTCATGATGACTGTTTGGGGCTATGTGCTTGATAATGAATGATCTCATTTGCAGTGTCATAAAGCCAAGTGTTATAATGGATTTGTTTATAACACCAGCTGGGTGAAGCACTTTGTTTGTTTAATTATAGGTCAGTCAAGCATAAAAAAGCTATCATCAGGAGCCAGAGTTTTCTAATGCATTTCACATTCTCTTATTTGTCTCTGGTTCTGTTTAGCTAAGCTATAAAAAAAACCTCCTGTTGTTACTGTCCTGTCAAAATCACCATATCTGAAAATATACAACTAGAAAAGGCAGATTTGAATGGAACTCTATCTAATTATTTCTCTAGGTGATGAAGGGGGAACTCCAGGTTTCACTCGTGACCCCACTCAGCTGAAGGGTGAGTTATATCACACAGCTTTGAAAAAGAGTGCTCAGGGCTTTGGCTTCACCATCATTGGAGGAGACAGACCTGATGAGTTCCTGCAGGTGAAGAATGTCCTGGCAGATGGACCAGCCGCACAAGACAACAAGATGGCTTCTGGTGAGGGAGAGCACTACATCTAAAAACACCAGATGGATGAAGCAAAGACAACCCCAGTGCCCCTGATGCTTTATCTATGTGTTTATGAAAGTAATATCTCATTGTATTTAATCTTATCTTGATCTGTCACACATTTAGCTTTTGGGCAAATACTAAGGACAAGAATTTCCCCATACTGAGCAAAGAATGAAAAACCTGTTACTTCAGAAAACACATATATAATGGAAAGCTATGGCCAGTTGTTGAAGTCTGTCAGTAAATGTTTAATATGTGGTTATGTAACGCCAATTCAAATCTACAGCTATTACACTCTAACAATAAACATGAAAGACATGAGAGAATTTCTAACCAAAGCTGTTCTTAATCCAATGTTACAATGCTGGAGCAATACAGTTAAAAGGAATTTCAGTTACTACAGAGTGCCCTGCGCAGAGCCCTGACCTCAACCCCACTGAACACAGCTGACTGTGTGCCAGGCCTCCTCGCTCAACATCTGTGCCTTACCTGATTAATGGTCTAGTGGGATATTGCCACAGCCACACTCCAAAATCGAATAGAAAGCCATCCCAGAAGAGTGGAGGTTATTATAGCAGCAAAGTTGGGACCAACTTTGGAATGGGATGACCAAACATACTTTTGGTCATATAGTGTTCATAGACAAGATGTGTGTAGATGCAGAATAGTTCCTGAAGTATTCCTTAATAGCAGTAGTACAAATATCAAAGCATATAGTACAAATAATATACATCAATAGCTTTATAAATGAATTCAGTTCTTTTTTTTTTTAATATAAATGATTTATTTGTGAAGTATTTTAGAGATCTCATTCACTCCTCTTTTTCTCAGGTGATGTAATTGTGGAGATCAATGGCACACTGGTCTTGGGTAAGACCCACAATGACGTGGTGCAGATGTTCCAGTGCATCCCCATCAGCCAGTATGTGGATATGGTCCTGTGCCGTGGCTACTCCCTGCCCCCAGACGTGCAGGAGGACAATGAAGACCTTCCCCCTCCTCCACCTCCTCCTCCCTCAGCTGGTGAAGTGGTAACAGCTGTACCCCTCATCAATGGGCAGCCGCTGCTAGTGAAGGGTGATGCTTTGCATGCTTCCTCCCAGGAGCTCCACTACCTCACTACCGATGCCAGCGGGCGGCCTGTTGTGGCAGCGTTACCCAGCATTCCCACTGGTGCCAATGAGAGGCCTGAAGGTGGAATGTTGCAGCCGGAGCTGGTCACTGTGCCTCTGGTGAAAGGACCAGGAGGGTTTGGATTTGCTATTGCTGACAGTCCTCTGGGCCAGAAGGTGAAGATGATCCTGGACGCACAGTGGTGCCGTGGCCTGCTCAAGGGTGACGTCATCAAAGAGATCAACAGGCAGAATGTGCAGACATTGAGCCATGCACAAGTGGTGGACATACTCAAGGAGCTACCTGTGGGAAGTGAGGTCAACCTGCTGGTGCTGCGAGGAGGTGAGGAAAGCAAAAGACCAGGAAAGAGAGAGGGAGGGAGCATTTTCGAGGGAAAGACAGTGAAAAGGAGAAGGGGAGAAAAAATATATTCTATATTGTGTTTGTTTTGGGATAAAAAGATTTAAACTAATCTATCTGTCTATAGCATATCATATTTGCTGCAAAGATTGTTTTAATTTTTAATGTCTAAATATTCTCACTGTTTGCTATTAGTCCAAATTATTACCTGCTCGCTTGTGTCAATGCTCAGAGTAGCAGTTTGATTTCTAAGTTATTTGTTTGCTGGTTTGCTTGTGGTTTTGGAAGCACCAGACAGAATACACTAAAAAAAACCTTAATCTTACCAACTAACATACCACCTTCTCCATTTCTTGTCTTTTTTCTTCACAAAATAAAACAGACCAGCCAACATCTCTTTCTCATGCATTACAAAAGCAACTCAAAGTAAGCACCTCAAATATTCAAGACATGCCCTTTCAAACCCTATACGCTGATTTCAGAGTCTAATAGTAAGACCATTATTGTTAAATATATTGCAAAATTTAGATGTCATGCCATAAAAAAACATGATCACATTTCAAACACAGTTTCTCTAAATAGTTCTTTTGCCAAGGTCTTAAAATGATCTTGTATTTACAATGATACTGATATTGTCATACAATGCCTGGCATTAGTGAGTGACAAGCCATATGAATTCCCATTTGGAGTTTACCAAAAGACATGTTGGAGACTTAGCAAATATGGAAAATGGTTCTCCGGTCTTTTGAGACCAAATTATTTTGGCCTTGGCACAAAGCGCTACCTTTTGGCCGACACTTCTTATCAACCTAAGAACACCATCCCCACAGTGAAATTGCTGTTCATCAATAGTTTCCAAACAATCTGACAGAGCTTGAGCAAATTTTCCAAGAAAAATGGGCAAAAAAATGGCAGCAGTTTCAAAGTAGTGTGTGACAAAACCTTCCATGATGTCATGCATTTGCCCAGCTCATAGCCAGTTTGTACTCCCAGGTGGTGGAAAATGTGCTGGAAAGACATACACAAAGCTCTTTGTCAGTATATTGACAATGGATGTGTTTCTTTTTTGCTCAGTTCTTTAATCATTTGAACTCAACTGCTCTCTTTACACATGCTTTAAGCAGTATTTATAATTCCCACTTTTTCCAATCTTTAAAGGCTCTACTTCAAAGTACAAAATGGTGACCATTAGGGTTCCTGAGTGTCTGCAAAGTAATTGCATTGTAATTCAAGAGTTGAATCCTCCTGATCTTTCCCAGCCGTAAGTCAGACAGTGACATCCTCTTAGGTGACCCACAGCACAGGTGGAACATGAACCTAAATCCCAGCTACAAAATGCATCACTGCACCACTAACCAGCTCCTGGGAGTCCATATGCGCTTTGATCAGTAGAGTAGGCTCACAGCCCGGAGTATGCTAATAAGTTACAGGAGAGGGAGAAGAGAGAGAGGGGAGAGACAGGTTGAGAATATGGTATGTTAGGACAGAGAAATGTAAGTGGGAATAAAGGACGAAGAAAGAGGACCAGGGTAAAAGGAGGAAAGAGAGTTAAGCATTGACTTACTTCCTTTGCCCTTTCATTCAGAGAGAGAGAAGGTAAGTGTGTGAAGTTTTCTTTGCCTGTTTACTACTAAAAAGAAGAGCCAGTGAGAGTGCGAGTAAGATCGATTTTTGTTCATTCATGTGTGTTTCTTGAGTGACAGTCACATCAGGGTTGGGGATGTGTAGACTGTGGGTTTTGTGCTAACAGATGGAACCATGGATCAGTCATTAGGATTTTAGGCAATGCTCTCCTCTCTCTGGAGCCACCTCTCACCCCCCCCCCCCCAATCTCCATCTCTCTCCTTCTTTCATGTATGTGTCCTCTATCCATCTTTAATATGTCTTAGATGAAATATGCTTTTCAACCCAGCTCTCAGATCTCTTCATGGTCTCGCCTGCCATTTATTTCACCAGGAGTTATTGGCCCATCTTTCTTGGGAAATGTGGTTAATGCAGACTTTCCCCTTCTTTTTTTTCTTTCTTTCTTCCAATATTGATAGTGGCGCTTTGCTTAGCTGTTTTGCTGAGAATTGCTACACTGAGTTACCTAGAAACTGAAATATGTCTTGTAGCCAGCATTTTACACCTACCCATTTACAAAAAATGCTAAATGTGTTTAAAAGTTTAAATATGTCTGCTATTGGTACTACAGATCACAACAAATCTGTTTTCTTTGGCTGTACCACCACGTTTTTTGTTTTTAAGCAAAACCATAGCTGTGACTTGGTGTTTGAGACATTTCTTATTGATGACAGATAACTTTCTTTATCTAATGTTTTGGAACTAATTTTAGTATTTGCCATGCTATATGAAGTCTTTAAGTCTGGATTTAAGATATCTCACACTGTTGAAACTGAATTACTGGTGGATAGTAATGATCTTAACAGAGTAAACCCAGCTAACGTTTGTAATCCAATATGCTCGATTTGATCAGAGCTTGTAATATTATTGAGTAAGTAATAGGTATTGTAGGACAAATGAGTAAATTTGGCAAACTATACATTAGGTGCCCTTATATTAGATTTTATATTAAATACTACTTAGAAATGATTTCAGACTAATATATGGCTGTAGGAGAGATAAATATGCAGCTCATGTTGTATCATCTTATAAGAATCAAGTTCAATCCAGAGTTACCATCTGTGTGGAGTTTCACGTTTTTCCAAGTGTCCACTACAGATTTCCTACAGATTTCCCTCCATTGCCTGGTAGGTCCATTGGTTATGCTAAATTGCCCCAAGGTGTGAATGAGTGTGTGAATGTGTGTATGCATGGTGTCCTGCTGGACCCACAGTGACCCTGACCAGGATAAAGTGGTTATTGAAGATGAATACTCACTAGCTTAAAGATGTGTGTAATTAGATCATGGATAACGGAGTTAAAATGGATTCCACAATCATTTTTTTCTCATATTACTTTATGCTGCAATTTCATTGTGTCATGTTTCTGGTCCTTTCTTACCATCTTCTTCTCATTTCTGCCTGTAGGTCAGACTTCACCAGTAAAAAGTCTTAGACCTGTGAGTATGCTAATACTTTTTTCACATTTAAAACCATAAGGCTTTTGCTGTCAGTATGGAAAGTTGAAAACTTGCC
Organism: Pangasius sanitwongsei; assembly: GCA_037576675.1. Lineage (NCBI taxonomy): Eukaryota > Metazoa > Chordata > Actinopteri > Siluriformes > Pangasiidae > Pangasius > Pangasius sanitwongsei. The sequence goes on along the minus strand of CM075004.1, from coordinate 12,342,994 downwards.
TTAAAAGCATGCACTTTCTAATTGTACCCTACAGAGACAGGAAATAAGTGCCAGCCTTGAGACTTTGGACCAATGCCATGATGTCGGAGCCCCCCAAGCGCTCACGTATTATTCAAGCACATTGCCCAGTAGCTCTCCAAGACGAGATGTTACCCTCCGCCAGAGCAAGATCAAAGGCACTGCACAGGAGTCTGGACAGAGAGGTATGCAAGTGAAGGAGTAAATTATTATTATTATTACATTTATAAGTCACTGAAATTACATTTGTAAACAATCCTTTATGCAACTTTAGTGTTCAGACTTTGTGAAAACATTTCTTAATATTTTATTAATAATAAGTTGCAAAGAAACAGTAGCCAAAGAATGGGTTAAGTTAATAATACTGCTAAAAAATACTGTACCTTATACCTTATATGAAAAAACGTATTGATATTGGATAATGACTGATAGTACATACTGTATATTGACTTCACTACTTCATGCACATTAAGTCAGTTTGGTGTTATTAACTGTTTCTCAGCAGTGCCTCAGTATAAAGAGCTGGACGTGTTTATAAAGAGAGATCAAAAGACAGGATTTGGCTTCCGTGTGCTCGGAGGAGAAGGACCTGAACAGCCAGTAAATTCTATTTTCTGACATTGTTCGCTTACTGTAATGACCTAACCACTATTTGCTCATTGATGTGTTTTCATGGTGATCTGACCTATGATGTCAACATGATATCCATTGCTCTAAATGCTTCCTTTTTTCCTAAGGTATACATAGGTGCTATCATACCCCAGGGTGCAGCAGAGAAAGATGGCCGTCTGAGGGCAGGGGATGAGCTGATGGCCATCGATGGGATCATAGTAAGGGGCAAATCCCACAAGCAAGTGCTGGATCTGATGACCAATGCAGCTCGCAATGGACAGGTGCTGCTGTCCGTGCGCCGAAAGGTCATCTACAGGGGTGAGTGTTAACCCTCATGTTCTGTTTATTACTTAATAATGGCTGTTTTTCTTGGGATTTTACAGCAATACAAACACTAAATTTGTTTTAATATTCTACAATGTTCCTCGTTCCAGTTTTCATGTTCTTTGTTTTTTTAATTTCCTTACTTCTCTTGTTATTGTTACCTTTTCCTGGTTGCTGAGTCTTCTAGTATGTGTTTGTTCCTTGGTTTTTAATGTTTGTAACTTGGTTTTTGATCCAAATCAAGTTTTGATTATGTACTTTCTCTCTGCGTTTTTGCCAGCCTGTGCCCCAACTCCCAAGCAGTGCCTGTGGCCTGCCTCTCATTCTGTCCTGGGAAAATAGTGTTTATTATTGTTTCACATTTTTCAGCTATTTTAAGTGTTACACATTGATGTGAAGAGAACCCAAGTGTAGAGAGTCAAATAAATCAGCTTCCTACAACACTCAGCTCAGTAGTATTTTTTTTTTTGTACAAAGAATCCAAGTGTAGAGGTGTTCTCTGGAATTGTCCAGTATAGGAATGTATTTCAGTACAGGAAATGATGAAATGATATTGAGAGGGCCTTTATCTTCCTCTGTCCTTTCAATCTCCTCTGACCCTCTTGCCCTCCAAACTGTTTCTCCAAAGTGTTTATATCCAGAATGATGTCAAGATGATTTCAAGTTTAAAAATGTAGTTGGTCTGGCAGATAAACACAAATTTCCCACCTGGTCAACACTGATGAAGATTGTAAGCCATATGCAAACATCCAACACAACATGTATTCTGTGCTGAACATCAACTACTTCATTAGTATGTTTTCATACCAAATGATGTCTGAGATCCTTAATGAGAATTTAATCAAGTTAGGACTACAAACAAATGCATCCATGCTTACTAAGTGTGTGTCCTTCACAGATGTGTCTGATGATGATGGGGCACGGAACCTGGCTCCAGTGTTAATGAATGGTTCTCCAAAAACCCCACGTATTCAAGTCCCAAGTGTCTTGGACCATGAAATGATGGATATTACACTCCATCGCAAAGATAATGAAGGCTTTGGCTTTGTCATTCTCACTTCCAAAAGCAAACCCCCACCTGGAGGCAAGTAAAGAATAAATTGAACAACACACACACATGAACACTTACAGTTAAAAACACAACACTTCACTTTTTCAATGATTGAAAACCTGGCATTGCACATTACATCGGCATAACATATTCTGGAGGTGCTTTTTAAATAATAGATAACATCAAAAGCATGTTCCTTAAATACAAATTTAGCCATTTTTACTGTGTTCTCAGGTGGCATCTATAATAAAATGTCTGCTTTATATGATATACTTACATATATACCTATACGCCGATACACACATACATATACATATATATATACATATATATATATATATATATATATATATATATATATATATATATATATATACACCATCGCAAAAACATTTATAACATTTCCAAAGAATACATCATTCTGTGTTTACTGGAAATGTTCAAAAAAGTAGGTGTGGATTTAAACATGGGTTAAAATGTAATGTTTCTTGTAGTGTTTCTTGTGTATGTATATATGTGTGTGTGTGTGTGTATGTATATATATATATATA
>CM075004.1:12311083-12340338 GCA_037576675.1 Pangasius sanitwongsei | reverse complement strand
TAAGCTTCCTGGTCGCTACGTCACCCCGCCCGTGACGTCTCGCCCATCCATTGGACTGATTACACATGTGATTCAGAACGTGGTCACGCTGAAGGCGTTCCCATAGCGTTTCGACGCAGTGTCTCGTTCCCTCTGGGAACCATGGTTACATACGTAACCTGGAGACGGTTTTACGGTTTTGCTTGGAATCTCTTTCTTTCATAAGTTATTAAAATATTGTATTAATTATTTATATGTATTTTAAAATATTTGATAATTAGTATGAGTTTGTAGTGTTCTGTGTTGTAACAGTGCAGGCTTATGAAAAGTTTTCATTATTCATGTGGCAGTTCGATGAACCCCTCTGTCTTTCACTGTCTGTTTACCCCATATGGAAACTAAATATCTTATAATATTTTAGTAGTATAAATTAAATATTTTGTAATATATAGTAAAAAAAAAAAAATTTGTATGCATTGTTGGGAAATGTGATAATAGCTGAGTGCTATTAAAGAACTAAAAAATCACGTAAAAAAAATCACATCATACTTTTAAAAAAATAATGTAACTATTTATAGTAATTCGAGAGGATTGCAGTTGTATACAAATGTCTGTTTTGATTGGCTGTGATTATTCAGAATACAAAGGCCCGCCCTCGGCAGCCAGCTCAGCCAAACAGAGCCCAGCGCTGCAGCACAGGACACTGAAATCCAGCACACAGGAGGAGAGGTACCAACACTCACAACACTTTTTACACCATAATCACATTATTAGATTATAATCTGCACTGTATACTTATTAATTAAAAAAAAGAGTCTCCCATTTTCATTAAATATTGTTTAAAAGTGTATTGTGTTATGTGACGGTCTTCTTGAACTCTTCAGATTATGTAGGATCTACATGAAGCTCTATTACTGTTATTATTATTATCTATTATTATCTGTTACTTGCAGGTATAATCTAGATCTGGAGGAGATCAGGGATGAGTTGGTCTGGGCCGAATATAAAATTATTACCGATAATGAAAAAGAAACACTATGTGTTACAGGCTCCAAACAGGCAAGGCGCCTACTGTTCTATACTGTTTTAACTATTCTATAAATACACATACCACTGCTATGGAATCTTGCAAAGTGCATGTTGTAGTAGTGATAACTGCAAAATAATAAAAAAAACATTTAAACTGGTAAACTAGTGTGTTTGTGTGTGTTTTGTGTGTATGGGTTTACAGGGTTGTATTCTTGTGGAGTTGGAGCGTGGCCCACGTGGTTTTGGCTTCAGTCTGAGAGGAGGGACAGAGTATAGCATGGGCCTCTACATCCTGCGATTGGCTGAGGATGGCCCTGCCATTCAGGATGGCAGGATTCAGGTCAGTAGAGCATCTGAACTCGCTCAGTCAAGACAGCTTATTCTAGCTAACACTTGCTTTAAACCTGATGCAAGTATTTTATAAATATTTACAACTGGAGGCTCATATTTTCATACATAGCTCTGTATATGTATCTGATAATACACTACTAACGTTATAAACTCCACAACATAGCATAGTATTTACCTGTTAAGTGCAAAGTTTCTTCCACCATTTTGAATTCAGTGGAACAGAAGACAAACCTCAGAAAGTGGAACCTCAGCTTATACATGCATCATAGCACATCTGATTATGTGCAGCTCTTACACTTGATTTCTAGGCGAAAGCATTGCTAAGTTCTGCAGCACTAATGCAGTAGAACCACATTCCTACAAAATACTTGGAATACTTGGAATGTTATCCAACTGCTAAAATTTAGCCAACTTTGCTATAAAAAGGTGTGGGTAAATTCTTGGATGAATCAGTGCTAAAGATATACACATGACAGCTGCAAATAAGACATAGATTGTTGTTATTTCAAAATGATCAGAATCATAGTAATAAGCTTCTCAATGATCTAATCAGCACATTGTTTGTGAGCAAGCCAGTTACTAGTAACTAGCGCAGAAGACAGGAGTTTTCAGAATACAGTGGCAACGTACAGCATGGTAGCAGACCTCTTCGCAATTGTACATCTGTTAGTTTATTGATTGATTCCTGGTCCACATCTTAGATGTATAGGTCCACCTACTGTCTGAATGTGCTGAGCGTGCACATATTCGGTCAATTATTCAATTAGGAACTCAATGAGAAAAAAGAGCAGCCCTCTCTGTAATCCAACAAATTAAAATCAATGTAGCGTACATAACATGTAACCTTTGATTATTGCCTATATTTTTTATCACATGATCCAGAATTTTGTTGTTTATTATATTTTCCATACAGGTTGGAGATCAGATAGTAGAAATCAATGGTGAGCCTACGCAGGGTATCAGTCACACCAGAGCCATCGAACTCATCCAGGCTGGAGGAAACAAAGTACTGCTGCTTCTGAGACCTGGACAGGGGCTTGTGACTGACACCAGTGAGCCTCTCTCCCATCACACACACATATACACACACGCGTGCATACACAAGCACACACTCACATACAGAACATGTACTAGTACATCTGTGATATATGGCTCGATAGCATTATATATAATGTATGGCTAGTACTAAATATATGTACCTAGTATTGTTCTTTCTTTCTTTCTCTTTTGCGCTTTCTAGGTAATATAAGTTCCTCTGCTGTGTGCTACTACCCCCAGGAGCACCATCACTAACAGTTTCTTTTCCTCTCAGCATCCTTTCTCATTTTGGTAATTCTGTTTCTTTCATCCTCTCCTGCCTTCACTCACATCTGCTCACACAGCTGTAAAGAGTTATTCCACCCAAATGTCTGTATTCATTCCATATTTTCTGAAAAGAACATCTTGCAACTCTTGCAATGGTGAATTGGCAAATAACAGATCTGAAAATGTGTCCTATATCACGATTGCATGGACTTAAAAATGTATGTCTTTTTTAAATGTTAATCATGTGGACAAACTATTTATATTATTAATATATAGTCAGACTATAGATATGTTTTATTGTTACCTTAATTCAATCATCATTCATCTTCAGTAACCATTTTATCCCGGTCGTGGTTGCTGTAGATCCAGAGCCTGTCCTGGGATAATTGGGTGCGAGGCAGGAATACAACTGGGACACATACATCTTCATAGCTAGGGGCAATTTAGAGTCACAAATTCAGCTGCTGGCATGTTTTTGGGGGGTGGAAGGAAACCAGTGAACCAGGAAGAAACCAATGTAGCCTGTAACCCAACCTCAGGATTGAACCAGGACTTCAGCAACAACAACAACAACAAAAAGCATTATATTTTGTTAGAATGTCTTCCCTTTGGACTTCTTAAAATCCTCTTATGTTTGACCTTGCCATATACTGCTATGCTTTTGTAATGTTTTCCATATTTTAGCAAATGTGCGCATTAGATGATGTGTGTTTTCTCATTCCAGGCCCTGAAGCACCAGATCCAGTAGTCTCTTCACCTCTAAGCTCTCCAGATGATGTTTTCTTCACAGAGCAGCTGCCATATGAAGCTTCAGCCTTTTCATTATTCTCACCTCTTGTTCAACTTTCCTCACCCTCATCATCCTTAGGGAAGAGAGAGGATAGAGACAGGAAGAGCTCTTCTGCCCTCTCTCCAAACCTTGCCAAGTCCAGGTCCAGTCTTTCTCCATGTCCAAAAGGCAACAGCAAAAACAGGAGCCCCAAACCTCAAGACTCTGCTTCTCCCTCAATGTTAGAACCAATATGTGACAAGAAAAGTAGGTCTAGAGAGTACAATATTGACTCTGCAAGTACAGAAAGGAAACTTAATGGTCTATCTAAAACCAAAGATGAATCTCAAAACTCCTGTAGGTCCAAAGAGAATCTAACACACTGCTCACAGGATTCAGTGAAGTGCAAGAAGTCCAGCAAACACCAACCGAGCTGCACGAAAAGTCACAAACAGTCAAATCAGTCAGGACAAGAAGTGCTGGCCAATGGAAAAGAAGATTGCTCAAAAAGGTCATTTAGAAGGGAGGAAAAGAAAGATAGTAGCGAGAGGGTAGGAAGGGATTGTTCAAGAGGAAGGCAGAGAACCAAGAAGCGAGAGGGCAGGAACAGAAAAACTGCTGAAACAAATGGACAAGAAGTGGTGGAGGCTGGGGCAATGCCAGAAGAAGACGTGAAGCTGAAAAGCATGTTGAGAAGGAAAAAGCAACCACAGGACATGGAGAAAGACCAGGACACCAGCAAATCCAGAGTAAAAAAGAGCCGAAGTCATCATAGACATGAAAAAGAGGACAAACTACAGCAAAGAAAGAGTAAAAAACTACAGAATGGTTCAAAGAGAAAAACACAGGGTGAAGAAAGAGATACAGAGGTATATGATATAATTATACAAGAAGGGGACCAGAATGAATGTGAGGAAGAACTGACCATTACAGATGCGCCAGATCAAAACGATCACTGGACAGTACCCAGCTTTGCACGCATTCTAACTCGTGAAGAAGTCATGCGAGATTTGTACGGGTAACTGAAACATGCACCACACATTGTGGAGGGAGCCGTGGTCTCTTTGCTTTTATCAGAACACTGTTCTGCCACTTTCACACTTCAACCATGTTTACAAAGTTGCCATACTCTGTCTCTCCCTTCCCACAGACACTCATCTGAAACAGTGTACAGTGGGTTTCATTATGCTCCCACTAGGTCCAAATTTCTACTTTTTAACGCACAGGATGGGTAAAAGCAGTAAAAATAATAGTTGCTGCTATTCTGATCTTATTCCCATGCTCTTATTCCCATGCTGGGGGCAATGTTCACTGAGGAGAGGCTTAGACTAGAGCATCTGTTCCCTACGAAACATCTGGTGTGACTTTGTGGTCAAGTCAACAGGACCTCAGTTCTGCTCTAATGTTTCCACTTTGACAGCTTTGAAAAACTTGGATTCTCGGCTGTCCATCACAATGCAGTTCATTCATATGCAATGAAAGGGACCATACTTCCCTGCCAGTCACCAAAATAACGAACATGACTTTTATGCTTTGAGTTTTATTATATATCCTCGAGTCATATTGTCCCTTCTGCGATTATTGCCTCTAATACTGCATGCAAAAACTGACCTTTATCCCTCAACTTGCTTTTGTTGCATGCTTTTGAAATATGAGTTTCAACCACACTTTTAACAAAGAACTTTACATAGAGGTTTGAGGCTGAATTCTCTGCAGCAACTAGCTTTAAAGACTTTTGTAGACTGTTCTCTGACACTGACATGCCTAAATTCTTGATCTTCAAATCGTATTATTATTATTATTGCAAAAGACCAGAAACTTGTGCTTCTTTGCTATTTCTATGAAACCTCCATTAGTTGTGTATAAGCATAGAGACATGTAGCCATATCGACTCACTGAACGTGATGTGTACAGTTACGTAAAGTAAACACTGCGGTAGCTTTTACTTGGTAGCAACTATTTTGACCCATCACATAACTAATGGTACATGCAGAAGTGTCTTCAAATGTCTTGCGATACTGGGTGTCTCATTTCTTTGACTTTTATTGGATGTCTGTCTTCAAACCAAATGTAAATGCAGGCAGTTGAGCCCCAGAACTGATGAAAGAATTTCATATATAATATATTTTTCAGAAGATTATTATGGTTCACACTTCTACAAATGTCTCACACATCTGTGTGAATGATAAATGGTTCAATATATCAAAAAAACAGTCTATGGTAAGGTGAAAATTTCTCAGAATAGGAATATTGCAGGTATTTTGTCCACTGATTTATAATTTTCATAAACCTGTATTCACCTTTACTCATAAGAAAAATGTCGTGTAGCATCATCAAGGGCTGATTTATGATAGTGGACTGATGGACTTATAAGGGGACATGCTTCATCAAAACCAAAGTATTGGTGAACATTCAGTGTGTGTGTGCTGTGTGTATGCCGTGATTCACCTCAGGTTGTGAACTGATATAGAATAGCTAATGGTCCTGTGTGATAGCTTTGATGTATTGAAGCCATTCAGTAGCACCATAAGCTTTTCAGGCTGCTCTGATCTGGAACAAATGATGAATCATTGGGCACATCCAGAAAGCATACAGTTCCTTTATTCTTTTATCAGTGACAAATGATCAAGAGTTGTGGTGAGATACAAAAAGGATTGCCACCAATTTATGTCAGGAACATCCAGCTGAATTCTGGTTTGATTGAAAATGGACACTAAAGAAAAATGCCCTAAGGTTTCAGCACCATGCCATTAACTATGTACAACCCAGATCTGTTAGTAATGTTATGGAATGAAATGTTGTCCTCTTACATCATTTCATCACCAGGTGAATCTGAAATCTGAATGGTCTGTCTATGTACTCCAAGATGTAAATGTTTATATATTGTACAGCGCCTTTATAAACGTGATGTTGTGTGCATTCACATAAGAAAGAATAGAGATCTGTAAATTGATGTCATTATTTTTGTATTTAAATATTAAAAAAAAAATTTAAGTTGGATAAAAATAAAATAACATACCCCTGTTCAGGTAATACACTAAAATAAAGTCATTTATTCTCCATGAACTCTCCATTTAGTTAAAACTTGTCAATGTTGTTTTCTTACAGAAAAAAATGTGAGATTTGTCAGTCTGTTTGAGGTGGAATCTTACAAGGCATGCAATGCTTAAAACAGATTCAGATAAAATATTAAAAATAAATATTAAATATTAAAAAATATTAAATATCTAAAGTAAAATTCTACATTTCCCAGCTGCTTCAGTATTACGAAAAAGCATGTGCTGAGTGTAGGAGATGAATGCTTTACAATGCTTGACTCTTGCTGGAGGCCACACACCTTTGGCCACTGAGGACACAGTAGGAAGGTATTTTGGCATATTCTTCTATTAACCCTAGTTTAACTTTTTAGTTTAGAGCTTGTGGACTTGTTTAAACCATGAAGGCAATTATGGTAAAGATATTTTATCAAAGCATATGCATATTTTATTATTGCATGTCTATATAATGTTAATTTCATAATAGTAGAATGAAGATAAAACATGCATTATGGTCTGAAAGTACACTGTATTGTTTTGTACACTGATTCACAATTATGCAAACGGATATAAATGTCAACCACATGTTTGACAACCAGTTCCCTAACCTAACCCCTACCTCCCTGCCAACCTCTTCTTGAGGAACTGTTTACATATATATACAGTGTGTTTTCATACACATTGAAGGTCCTACTATACTATTGATTACTATGGCTAAAGACATTCAAGTTCAATCTTTTTTAAACAAATCAACACGTTTCATGTTACCATACAGCTGTTTTGTCAATCAGGGCACCTTTTTTTTTTCCATAAGAAGTTATTTCAAAATAATAGCTTATAGACAGATTTATGTATTTCAGCTTCTATGTACTATATCAGATTTTCAGTGGGTGAAAAGTTTACATACACTTTATTAGTATTTGGTGACATTTTGGTGCCTTTTAATTGCTTGAATCAAACACTTGGAGTAGCCTTCCACAAGTTTCTCACAATAATTTGCTTGATCATTTCTCCTGAAAGAACTGGTGTAATTCAGTCAGGTTTGTGGGCCATATTGCTTTTTCAGTATAGTCCACAAATTTTTTGTGGGATTCAGGTCAGGTCCTTGTGATGGCCACTACCATACTTTCAATTTGTTGTCTTTAAGTCATTTTATTACAACTTTGGAGGTATGCTTAGGATCATTGTTCTACTGGAAGACCCAGTTGTGACCAGGTTTTAACTTTCTGACTACTGTCTTGAGGTTTTGCTTCAGTATTTCTAGATAATCCTCCTTCCTCATGATGCTGTCTATTTTCTGAAGTGCACTGGTCCCTTTTCCAGTAAACCATCCCTACAGCATGATGCTGCCTCCCCCATGCTTCACAGTTGGGATGGTGTTCTCCAGATTAAAAGCCTCAGACTTTTTTCCTTCACACATAGTGCTGATCATTATGGCCAATCAGTTTAAACTTCAGTTTGGATTAATTATGGCCATTTTAGAATACTGACTTCTTCTTTGCATGACAGCCTTTCAGGCTATGGTGAAGTAGGACTCTCTTTATGGTGGATGTACATACTTAGCTGATATACCTGATGCCTCCAACTCCTTCACCAGTTCCTTTGTTGTTGTCTTAGGTTTCAGGTGTACCTTTCAGACCAAAGTTTGTTCATCCTTGGGATTTAATTTGTGATTCTTTCCTTAACGGTGCAGAGTCTATGTGGCCTGTGTGTACAATTGTTTGTACAGATACTTGTGGTACCTTCAGTTGTTTGTAAATTGTTCCTAAGGAGGAACTGGACTTCTGGAGGTACATAATTTTTTGATGTCTTGGCTGATTTGCTTGGATTTTCCCATGGTCTCAAGGGCAAAAAGGCACTGGCCCTTTTATAGCAACATGTGGACTCCCAATTAACTCTAAATTATGGTAAAAGGCCAATCAGAAGCTTCAGGAGTCATTAGAATAGAATGCTTTTTTGTCATTGCACAACAGTACAATGAAATTTAAAGTGCACTAATCGATGGTGCTAGAAGTATAAGAAAGTATATACTGTAAATATGAGCATAAAATTACAAAAGTAAAAAAAAGTAAAAATATATTGTATCACATGACCCTTATTGCACACAGTGAGCAGGGACAGTTATTGCACACTAACATTGTTCCAAATTCAGTTGCACACTGTGGGTGTGTGGTGGGTGCTTGATGGGTGTCAGTAGGACATAGATTTCTGGAATCTTCCACACTGATTAAACTTGATGTCTGTAAACTTTTGACTCACTGGAATTCTGATATAGTGAATTAAAGTGTCATATCAACACTGGAATCGGTGACAAACTACAATCCCATAACACCATGTGGCCTACAAACATGGCTGCCACAGACTCCAACTCCCATCACACATATTCCAGCTCACCTACTAAAACCTGGGCTCAATCACCCTCCACTGTATGCATGGTCTCTCAGTCATCCCACTCATTGCGAAGTATACTCTCTGTGTTTGTATACCAGTCATTACCAAGCCTTGTATTTTGTCACAGTCTTCCTGGTTTTTGATCTAGTTTCTGGTTTTCTCATTTTGCTCTTTGCCTAGCCCAGTTTATGCTGTTTGCACATCATCTGACCTTTTCCTGTTCTCTGACCTTGTTTTTGGCTGACGTTTTGGATCTGTCTTCAAGCTTTAAGAAGAAAGCTTTTGTTTACCTGCATCTGCAGGAGTCCAAAATCTTCACTAAACTGGACCTGCAGAGTGCATACAACTGGGTGCATATTCATGAAGGGGATAACTGGAATCCAGTGCCTTATTAATGATGTCTTGCAGGATATGCTGGGGAAATTCATCATAGCTTACATCGATGACATCCTGATCTATTCCCCAAACAAGGAGATACACATCACCCATCTCAAAAAGGTACTATCCAGGCTACTCGAGAATCAGCTCTAGGTAAAAGGGGGAAAACATATGTTTCATGCATCTAAGATTGCATTTCTGGAATACATCATTGAGCACCACCTCTGGGCCATGGATCAGGACAAAGTCACTGCCATTTGGGGCCATTTCTACAACAGTCAAAGAACTGCACTAATTTCTGGGATTTACCCATTTTTATTGGTGATTCATGCAAGGATTTTGCATCATAGCATCACCTCTAACAGCCCTGCTGAAGAAGGGACCCAAGAGGCTGAAGTGGAATCCTTCAGCAAACCAAGTATTTGAGCTAAAAAAAAAAAAAAGCATTCATTCGGCTCCCATCCTAAAACACTCTGATCCCTTCAAGTCCTTCATAGTGGAGGTGGACAACTCTGAGACAGGGTGGGGGCTATCATCTTACAACGGTTTGGAGGAAAACCCAAGCTCCACCCAGTGGCATTCTTCTCCTGGAAGTTGCCCCAGGGCAAAAGAAATTATGACATCAGCAACCAGGAACTCCTTGCAGTGAAACTAGCATTGGAAGAATGGCATCGCTGGCTGGAGGGGTGCTTCATCTATTCAGTATTTTTTAATGACCATAAAAACCTTAAGCATATTAGCCAAAAGACTTAATTCTCTTCTTTGCCAGATTTAAGTTCACCATTTCATATCGACCTAGATCAAAGAACACTAAAGCAGACTCTATCTAGCTATTGACTTTGTCACAGATCATTGACTTTGTCACTGCTCAAAGAATAGCACAGTCATCGTAATCATAGACAGTTTTTCAAAGTCCCTTTGTCTACTTCCTCTCTCCGGCCTGCCGTCTGCCATTGAAATTTCTGAAATTTTCTTCAATCATGTCTTCAGGTACTTTGGCATCCCGAAGGATATAATGAGTGACCAGGGAGCTCAGTTCACATTGCGAGTATGGGGAGGGTTCATGGAAAAATGTTAGGATATCATCCCCAGGCTAATGGCCAAGTGGAGAGAGCCAATCATGAGATAATTAGGTAATCAGGATGTTTCTTGTGAACGTTCTGTGTCAATAATCTGGAGCATGGGGCACAATTCCTACCGTTGGCAGAATATGAGTGAAACTCCCTCTGGCACTCAACAACCAAGCTCACCCCCCTCCTAATGCATCCTGGGATACTCTGTTCCTGTGGAACGCCAACCCAACTGAATCACCCGCAGTGGACAACTGGTTCAGGTGGAGTGAGCGTGTGTGGGAACAAGGCCAGCGGCATCTCGAACACATGGCCCAGGCCTAGGTGTATGTAAAATTTTGGCTCCAATTGTACATGTGTTGTGCTGTGAAATCCTTTTTATATGTACAGTAGAGGTATTAGCACCGTCTAACTTTCCAAAATATATCGAACCAGTGAAGGCTGGTTTAAATGAGCAAGCAGGGCTATGGCCTTCTCTCTTTAAAGGAAAAATACATAAAATTAGGAACTAAAAATAAGGCTTTGGAATCACAAACAACAGCACTATGATTGGTCATAAAAATTGTCAAAAATCAAAACAAAAACAGAATAGTATGAATTAGAGACTGGGGCTGATTTCATTGAAGATCCACATTCTGTAGATTTACACTGTCTACTGTAATTACACTTGGTGAAATTCCCCCTAAGTTTGGTGTACACTGGAGCTAATTTATTTTAGGCTGGCTCAAAATTCCATGTTTTTATTTATCAGAGCATAAATAACAATTGTGTCATCCTCACCAACTAATATGAACAGACAAATAACCTCAGGTGACAACAAAATAAACACAACAGATTTCAATATATAGTCTTTTTTTTTCCAAAAAGTAAATCAAAATTCAGAAGCCACGTAGAACCACCTTAGCAACAATACCTTGAAGTAAACATTTTCTGTAGGAGTTTCAGTCTGTCATTCTCTCAGAAATTTTGGCCCACTCTTCTTTACAACATTACTTCAGTTGATCTGTGTTTGAGGGCATTTGTTTATGCACAGCTCTCTTAAGAACCTGCCACAGAATCTGAATGGGGTTGAGGTCTGGAGTTTCCAACACACTGAATTTTTCTTCTTGAGCATTTCAGATGTCGAATTGCTGGTGTGCTTGGGAACATTGTCCTGTTGCATGACCCAGTTTCGGCTAAGGTTAAGCTGCTGGTGAGATGGCCTCACATTTGTCTCAAGAATATTCAGGTATAAAGTGGAGTTCATCATTGTCTCAATGACAAAGTTTCCCAGGTCATGTGGCTGCTAAACAAGCCCAAATTGTCACCCCACCACCACCATGCTTGACAGATGGTATGAGATGTTTGTGTTGATATGCTGTGTTTGGATTTTGCCATGCATGGCGCTCTGCATGATGACCAAACATCTCCACCATGGTCTCATTGGTCCAAAGGATATTGTTCCAGAACTTTTGTGGTTTGTTCAGGTGCAATTTTGCAAAACTAATTTGTGCTGCCATATTCTTTTGAGAGAGAAGGGACCTTTTCCTCACCACCCTTGCATGAAAGGCCATACTTGTTCAGTCTTTTTGTGATTGTGTTGTCATGAACATAAACATTTAATGTGCTTACAGAGGCCTATAGGCCACAGGATATAGCTCCCGGGTTTTTCTTTATATCTCTGAGCATTAAATGATCTGACTTTGGACTGAATTTGCTGGTATGCCCACTCCTGGGAAGACTTTTCAGAATGCTCTCCATTTGTAAACAATCCTTCTCACTGTAGAATGGTGAATATCAGATTATTTGGAGATGGCCTTATAACTCTTCCCAGGTTGATGAGAAGCAACAATTGCAATTGATGTCATGGCTGATGTTTTTTCTTCTTGGCATGATGTAGGCACACACCTGAGTGCTCCAGAACACCAAACTGCTTTTAAGGTATTCACACTTCTTGAAGATTAACTAATCTTGTGCATTCCATTAGTAACACCTGGCTGCTAATTACTATCTTAATGATTGTGGAAGTAGGAAGAGTATATACTTTTTTTTTTACCACCTGGTTTCCAAATTTTGGTTTACTTTTTTGGAAAAAATACTACATATTGAAATCTGTTTTTTTTTTTGTTTATATTGAATATAACATATTGAAATGTGTTTTTTTGGGTATACTTTCTTTTCCCCATGACTGTATTTGTTGTGGTATTGCTCTTTCTCAGTCACCAACTGTGAACCATGATGATTTTAAGATTTTATTCGGCATTACTATTATCATATTTGTAAACACTGATACTCTTTAAAGGGATGTACTGTATTTTACATTAAAATCATTTTTGCGGCTTAGGGTAACAAAGAAGATGCTTTCACCATCAAAGTTAAATAAAGGAGAGAGTAGAAGACGTTTTCTGGCCTGTGCTTTTTTTTTATCTGTTAGTAGTGCAGTTGTCACATCTGCCCAGGACATTTCTCCACCACTCCACCAGAGGACCTCCCCCAAATTCTCAGACACTTCCTATATGGTCTTGCTCATTTCCTGTCAGTCATGTAAAGCACATGGACACTCACACACTAGTGTTGCAGACTTAAATCCTTTGTTGCTAGACTTAATGACTTTTTAGACCACTTTAGCAGCTTTAATTAAAAAAAGAGCCTAGTGACAAACCTAGCAACTTTTGAGCAAGTTAACGACTGTCTTTTACTCAATATGTCTTGCCAGATCACATCACAGCTGCTGATATATGAGTTGAGAGAGCAGGTATATATTGAGGTATATGAGTACTGAGCTATGCCTGTTTTTGCCTTTTTTTTTTTTTTTGTGGATATATAATCCACATAATATGCCTCCAGCACATGGGTCCCATTCTTGAATCCTTCGCCTTGCAGCAGTGTGGTTAAAAAAAAAGATCACACTCAATGAAGTAACATTCTGCATGTCTTTTCTCACTGCCAATATCTGGACTCCCACAGGTACACTATGAGCATGGACAAGTTTCACCCTTGCTTCAGTGGAATCTTACACTGTAGACTTTTACCCTGTTGATGTAATCATAAAGACTGTCCTGTTTATTCCAGGACTTCTATACACAATAGCCTCATCCTGAACATTGTTCATCATACATCGTACTGTTTGACTTTACAGTATCAAATTGTGGATGAGTAATTATTTACAATCCCACCCTCCTGTGTCACCCAGAAGAAAGCGGGTTGATTTCAAGTCTCGTTCCTCTTAAGGTTTCGTCCTCAGGTTCTCTCAGGGAGTTTTTCCTTGCCACTTAGGCCTCTGTCATGCTCTATAGAGATCTAAATCTATGTCCAGATTTCTGTAAAGCTGCTTTGTGAAAATGTCTATTGTTAAAAACTCTCTAAATAAAATCGAATTGAATTAAATATTAAAACATTGTATTGTTAACAACACTCAAGTTTTACAGGGTTACATCTGAATTTCCAAATGGCTTCCTACTCTTTACATTAATGCATTAGGCAAACTTATGGCATGAAATATCTACACACTAGCTAGTGCGCTGTGTCCTAGGGCATAACTCCAACTCTGAGCCCCAGTCCACTAGTAATGGTGCTTGGTATGGAGAATCTTACATCAGAATCTGGCAGAGGAGGAACATGGGTGAAAGAGAGAAACAAACTGGCAATATTATTGTTGGACTATGGATGAGTGGATTACAGCAGAAACTCCATACATGCCACTTTAATGAACAGGATTGTCTTAAGTATTGTACTAGACTGAGGAAACTTTGTAGGGGACTTTTGTAAATTTTATTCTGAACTGCTCAGTTTTCAGCTCAAGACGTCAAGAGTCTTAAACTATGTATTTAAGTTTATCTTGGTAACTGATGAGTATGAAAATGAGCTTGTGGACATTGTTGTTGCTCCTGTTGGTTTTGGTGTGCAGGGGAAAAGCTGGTAAGTTTAATTTAGCCAAATTCTGCTTGTTGATTAGTTGTTATTTATTCATAATGGAACATTTGAATTTGAATGAAAAGCTGTATATTGTATGTACTAAACTGTCCTGTTTCTTGTCACTGTTGTGGTACCCTTATCCTTTGTACGTTAAATATAAAGAGTGTCTGAAATGTGAGGAAAAAATATTAGTAGAGTAAAACTACATATACTTTGTATTTATTATACAGGAAACCCTGTATATCTTTCACCTGGAAATGTGGATATAGTATACATTTAAAAAGATACATTTAAGGCATATTGGACTGTAATTTCCTTTTAGAGTAAAACTCTAACCAGTGTACGATACCACCCCAGTGACAAGGGAGAATACCCATTATTCTGAGAGTGTAACTCAGTCCCTAACAACTAACCAGCAGCAAATTGTCTAACTGCCCCCATGGTTTGCCATCTTGCTTGTCCATCAACAAATCAATGGGCCAAGCAAAAGCAATTTACTGAGTTTTGCCAAAGGACTGTAACTAACAGTAGTAACTAACAGGCAGTAGAGTATGTGCTTGACCTTGCGTGCGTATTGTTTTGTTGATCAGGTGAATGTTCAGGACCTGTCCTGGAGGGTAATGTGGTGTTAACTAGCACAGCTATTTGGAATCCTAATTTTCCTGATGGATCTGCAGTGTACTGGAGTGTACTACTGGCTAAGTGGTGGATCAAGGTTCTGACACCATCACACGTGTTGATGGTGAATGGAGCAAACATGAGCTAACCTGTAAAAGTAAATCAGTTTTGTTTCATTATGTTTCACTCATATTGTGTCCGTTTCCGAGAGCTTACTCGGGTTGTGTAACAGTTGTGCAGTGCTATGTGTGTTTTGCTATATCTAAAATTTTGGGTGTAACTGTATATTGCTATGAAAAAAAATATTAAAATACATAGCTACATTGTTAATACTGGGTTGACTGGGTTAACATTACCATACTGTGATTGTTTTGTAAATATTAATTATGGTTTATCAGCTATTAACTTTATCTCTAGCTTTAAATATTTATTTCAGTAAAAGACTGTGGTCTTCCTAGCTCAACCCCCAATATGCAATACCTCATCCCCAATGGAACATTTTTTGGTGCCCACAATTAGACCAGTTTGAGACCATGGGTGAGTGTTTTCTCATCTGACTGTCTCCAAGATAATGTATTTGTAGCCCTGTAAAAAGGGACAACATACCCAGTGTCCTAGTTTTAACCAGTATAAATTGACTCTATCCAGATATTACCTTCAGTGTTCCAGCTATAGGTTGTGTCTTGCAACTGGCTGGACTGGAAGTTCATAGTATCTCTGTACATTCAAGCAACTCCAACCAAGTCAGCTTAAGACTGTACTACATGAACTGGAGTAGCCTTGAAGACTAAGAGTGAAATTTCCACCATAACTGTATTTTTTATTGTTGTTGGAAGCTTCCTGGGATTGCTCACTCTATCATAGTCATCCAACCAAGGAGATCCTTGAACTTGAATATTCAAGATCCTCGAACTTGAATACAGCTATCAGGACAACTACACTATTGTAGGCAACAGATCTGTTGTTTGTCAGGGAAATGGGAAGTTCACTGTCACAGTGAACATTCAATTTGTATTACTTTAGTCCTTGTCAAGAAAAATATGTAAGAAAGGAAACAAGAATCAGAGTAACATGATAATGGACTGCTTTCTGTTTGTGTATCTGGTAGGAAAGGTATTTACTGGATTCAGAAAAAGTGGATTCTGTTAGTAGAGAGTGATATCCTGCTATCCTACTATATCATGACAATGACATGACATTCCTATTAGGCATTATAAATACATGTTACATAGGTGATAGTTTGTGATTCCTGGTGCAGGTATTATCAGCAGGAATGCTGTTGTGACTCTATCACTCTGTTCTCCTGTGCTTTTATGGAAACCATGTGCACACTACCACTTATCTGATCTGATAAAGTTTGGTGGCTTGACAATTATTCTCTTGTAACACACATCTAGACTTTGGCACTTAAGCCTACAGTATATGCATTATGTGTATTCACAGCAACTCCTACATTCTTTAGTCTGATTTAGTTTTAATTCAGTTCTGGTGATTCTGTGATAGCCATGCATTCTGATGCTATGAGTTTGCTTCATTTCCTTACTAGTGTTGATTTTCCATGATCAGGATTCCTTAAGAGTTTTTGTTCAGTGCCTAACTCAAAAGAATTCACTTTTCTGGTCAGTTTAAAAAAACTCTCCCTGTATCTGTAAATGTGAGACCACATTTGAGTGCCTGTCAGAATACAGAATGAAGGGCATGCCCAGGGTTGTGTGTAAGAATAGTGGCTGGATCAAGGGTTAGCATTTATAACACATTTTTATTTGCACACTTTGTAGTTGTTTTAATAAGAGAAACACTATACAAATGATGCAGAATACAATGCAAGTATTTTGCTACTTAATGAAAAAATTCTGGTTAGCTTTTTTGCGATTTTGCAGCGTACAATGATTAAAAAAGAATTGTCATACTGTTTTTGAATTTGCATTTTCATAGAACATTTTAGCCTGAATTTGTATGTGACATTTTGTGTGCATGTGAAAAAAAAAATTGTATGCATGTATACAATGTTTGACCATGTAAATTGAAGTGTAAATTGTAAATTTACATGTAAATTTGTAAATTGTGAATATGTAAGAAGAGATTTGTGTGTGCTGATGTAATTTGCAAATGTGTAGTAAGTTTTTACAGTTCTAAAAATATTTTTGTGAATGCACAAATAAAAATTGTACAAAAATAGTTTCAACAGTAAGGTTTCAAAAAAAGTCTAATTTCAATTGCATTTCACACATGTTTAATATATACTGTATCTTTCACCTGGAAATGTGCCTAAAAGATTTAAGGCAAATTTAAGCTGTGATTGCCTTTTAGAGTAAAGCTAAAGGTACACTATTTGCACTTTTCTAGGTACATAGTAAAGGCACAAATGGTGTACGCTTGAGGATACTACCCCAGCGACAAGGGATAGTACAGTTTATTATCCTTTTTTTCTGAGAGTATAACTCAAAACCTAACAATTAACCAGGAGCAATTTGTCTAACTGCCAAGGGACTGATATTATGAGGCCAGTTTCTGCTCTACACCAGTAGTATCTAACAGGCAATAGATTATGTGCTTGTTCTTAAGCGTGTGCTGTGTTGTTGAACAGGTGAATGTCATGAACCTTTCCTGGAGGGTAGTGTTGTGTTAAAGCTTACTATTCTAAAAAATAATTTTCCTGATGGATCTGAAGTCACTCTGGAGTGAAAGCATCAGGAGCAACAGTTACACAGAGAGCAATAAGCAATGAACTGCAATACATCACTCCGTGCAAAACTGGAGTCATCCTTCAACTCGTTGCGACTGACTGCTGGCTTCTTTCTTACATTCCTTATCATTAGTCTGAGAGCATGTTGTGGAATCTTGCTTGGTGCACCTGTCCAGGGATGATTAGTTGTGGTTCCACAAAATTTCCCTGTACATATTATCACCTTCAGAATGATTGCTACTTGTTGCATGAAATCCTCCTAACCAATGGCAATGTCTTTTTTTTAATGACACCAAGTGCAATTTGCATAAGAACATTTTCTGCAGCATTTATATTACATAATATTTACACGTGCACACACACACATGTATGCATATGAAGTATTAAGTATATGAAATAACAAAAACACTGGTTAAATAACACAAACAAAAATCTGTTTGAGGTGGAGTATTACAAGGCATACAATGGGCTGAATTTCACAGCTGCTTCAGTGTTACAATAAAGTATGTGTTGAAAGTAGGAAATAGCTCAGGTGAATACTTTACAAATGTTTCAGGCTAGATGCTAGTCTCCACTGTCGACTTAGGACACAGTGGGAAGAAATTTTGGAATTTTCGTCTTCAGTTCAACTTTTAGTTTAGAGCTGGTGGAATTGTTTAAACAATAAAGGCAATTAACGGAAAGGGGTTTATTAAAACATATGCAAATTTAATCACTGCCTCTCTAGGTAATGTTAGTTTTATATTAGGATGTCGATAAAACATGTATTAAGGTCTGAAAAGACACTGTGATGTCTTTTACTCAAACAATCAGAACTTTTGAATCTTGTGTCTAATAAATCAGAGGTTGGTAGAAAAGTTCAAAAAGACTAACCATAACAAGAATAAACTAAGCAAAAACTACACATAGTTAGACATCTAACTATAGCTAGACATCTCACTCATCCCCAAATAAACCTTGAACAGAAACAGAAAACACTATACTGGGCTTAATTAAAGACAACTCATTGCACCTTACCAAATCTTCCTCTGGGTTACGTGTAATGCTAAAGAGCTGTAAGTGTTGGCGCACTGGCTTTTTTTATAACATGTTATCAATGTCATGGAGGGAAATGGTTAAATAGACAAAAAGGCTCTTGATTTGTGGAACTGGGGAAAGTTAATTTCAGCAAAAAGACATCACACAGGTACACACAAAACCAAGGGAGAACAAGAGGGAGCTGTGGCGCCACCAGGGGTCACCAGTGAGTAAACGATCCAACCACTCCCCCAACACACGCGCACATACACGCACACACACACACACACACAAATTCTTTTTTCCTTTGAACTTAAATGTATGTACTTGAAATTAATAATAATAATAATAATAATAATAATAATAATAATAATTTGTGATCAGTAAAACTTACAATTATTAATCAAACTTATAAAGCAAAAATTTTCACTCAAAAATGATATATGAAATTTAGAATGTTTTCAGGCTTGTATTTAATTTTGGTAGGCTCTGTGGGCTTGTCAGCTTACAGACACTGCCATGTATGTGTGTGCCAAAGGAGCAATGATCTAAGACCCACTATCTCCCTCTCTCAGAGAAATCAGGATGGGTGGGGTGCTCAAATTTTTATGATAAGGCCAAAACACACATGGCAAACATGCTTTAATATAGATGTTCAAAATATGTCTAGTTTTCCAGTCATTAGAGAAGGAATGTGTTGTAAAAAGAGCGTAAAAGGCTCAAGTGCCTTTGCTGCTTGTCTTACTGACATCAGTACCTTGGAATGAGGCAAGTGTTTACATATAGATGAGAGTGAAAGACATAAGGTGGTGATTGCTGTGAAAAGGGTGGACAAAATACACCAAAAGAAAGTCACAATCTAATTGCTTACATGTATTATGCTATGACAAGGACTTGCTTTTATGAGAGAGGAATCTTGAGGAACTCCCTTTTTATTCACAGTGTGTGCTCATATATTTTGGAGGTGTTACTATAGTGACTAAAACCACATCTAAAACCAGATAATCTGAAACATGCAGTAACGCCCAACTATTAGTTACGTGAGGTACTATAAAATGGTCTAAGTTTCCAAAATGTAATATATGGAACCAGTGATGGCTCCCGGAAAAATACATCAAAATATTGCTCAGTTTTTGGCATCAATAATTGTCTAACTTCTATGTCTGGTGTACACTGGAGCTAATTTATATAGGCCCGCACAGCTAATGGATCTATATTTTGCGACATTACTCTTTCCCATTCCTACACAAACTGGGAAACATGAGGATTATCAAATTAATACATATTATTACAAATTATTACATAGTACTATTATCATATTACAAAACCCTGAGATATATAGGAACTACCCAGCCATTCTACTAATCTATATTCACCATTAAATTAAAAAGAAAAGAGGAAGTAGAAGAGAAATTTTATGACTGTTTCCAGGCTATTCATTTTCATCTGTTAGTAGTGCAGTGTGGTTGGAAAAAAATGATCACCCTCAGTGAAGCCATTGCCAGGCGAGGAACACCCTGAGAATGAGTCAGGCTAACTCAGTGGTCAAACTCAGCTGGAGATTTAAATAAGGCCCAAAAACAGCATGAAAGTCTCTGATCATATTTGACATATTCCAGTCTGATTCGCTGATATATTTTATGATTATAGGTTGTTTTTACAGACACAAAAGAGATATTGAATGTAAAAGTAGGACACCACTCTACGAGAGGCAGCTTTACTGTGAGGATGTCAGTACAGGAACGGTATCGTTTATCAGTTCAATCAGTATCATATGAAAAAAAGTTGGATCGGCACATCCTTAGTTTGTGATATTCTTATTGACATGATGGTGATGTAAATGAACCATCTCTGTTTTTTTTTTTCTGCTAGGCAATTTATTCTCATTGTCTTTCGTCACTTGCAGACAGAACAGACAAACTCCAGTTGATCATTAACAAAACACGCAAGCATACAAAAGACAAAAGCAGGAATCCTATGCTACCTTTCACACAAAAGAAATTTCTGGAACTAATCCAAGAGTCTAACATGCAAACACCTATTCATACTTTCAGTTCAAACAGAGACTCCCACAGGTGCGCTAAAACATGAACAAGTATCACACTTGCTTCAGTGAATAATCTCACACTGCGGACTCGTAACCAAGAACTGCTGCTGCAATCATAAAGACTATCCTGTTTATTCCAAACCTCAAAACAACCTCATACTGAACATCTTTCAGGACCGTTTGAACTTCTATCACAACTTTTGATAGTATATATTTGTGGAAGAGTAAAGATTTACAGTCCCACCTTCTGCGGTCACCCTGAAAAGGACAGGTTATTTTTAAGGCCAGCTCCTTTCCAGGGTCCTTCCTCATGTCCGCTCAGGGAGTCTTTCCTTGCCACTGTCACCTCTGTCTTGCTCTTTAGGGATCTAATTCTACATCTGGATTTCTGTAAGGCTGCTTTGTGCCAATGTTGTTAAAAGCTCTCTAAATACAAGTGAATTGAGCATGGTGTTTTTAACAATGCTAAAGTTTTCCAGGGTTACATTCATAATGACTTCCTACATCAGTGCAGTACTGTGCGTATGAAATGGCAGTATCTACACCCTAGATAGTGCACTATGCCCTAGGGCGTGACTCGAGCTCCAGTCCGAGCCCCACCCCTCCAGATGACTGTGCATGGTAAGCGAAAACTTTTAGACCAGACAGTGTCAGACGAGGTGTGTGTGTGTGTGTGTGTGTGTGTGTGTGTGTGTGTGTGTGTGTGTGTGTGTGTGTGTGGGTGGGTGGGTGGGTGTGTTGGTGAAAAAGCGGAAAAAACCAGCAATATTAAGGCAAATACTCCGATGAGAGGTAGTCTACAGACGCGTGGATTACGGCGGAAGCTCCATATACTTTAATGAACAGGATTATGTTCAGTAATTTGTTTTACTAGAAACATTACTGAGGAAACTTTATGACGGACTATTAACCTTATTCTGCGCTGTTTAGTTTTCAGCTCAAGACGGCAACATTCCTAGACTATTTATTTATGTATTTATTTATTTATTATTGAAGATTCTCTGGATAACTGAGGAGGGTGAAGATGAGCTTGTGGACACTGCTGTTGTTCCTGCTGGCTTTTGTGTCCAGGGGAAAAGCTGGTAAGTTTAATTTAGCTAAATTCGACTCTGTGCTAGTTGTTATGTGTTTACGAAGGATACTTGGACTATTAAAGCAAAAACAAAACAAAAAACAAACCTGTTTACTACAGTACTAAACTGTACGGTTCCTCGTCGCTGTGGTGTAGCCAGTGTTTAACCTGGATATGGGGATATAGTGTACGGATAACAAGATTTAACGTACATATTTGGTCTGTAGTTGCCTTTTGTTGCCTTGGTGTGTGCTTGAGGATACCAACCAAGCGGGACATGCTACTGTTTATCACTTCTTTTTTTTTCTACTAAAGTGTAACTCAGTACCTAGTAACTAGCCAACAGCAACCTGGCTAACTGCCTCTCGCACTTTGCTGTCTCGCTCCTCCGTGGCAAAATCAACAAGCCAGGCAATATTCATGTGTTCATTGTTGCCAAGGAAGTGATATTATGCTGACAGGTTCTTCTCTACACCAGTACTAACTAACAGACAGCAGAGAATGTGCTTGACCTTCTCTGCGAAAAACAAAACAAACAAACAAACAAAAAAAACCCTCATAGAATTTGTAATGGTTTTAATGGTTATAATGGGAATTGTATAGGTTTTAATGGAAGCTGTAATGGGGGTCTGTACTGGTAATTTGTTGCCTTCTATTAGTGGCATGTTGTCTGCTGGATACCATTAAGGACCAATAATGGTAATGCTTTTAATGGTTAGCTGATGGTTAGTAATGCTATTTGTAGTAACCATTAGAATTTCTGGGATGGTTTATTAAATTGTATTTCATTTGTCATTATTTGTTTTTTGTTTGTTTGTTTGTTTGTTTAATTTTTTATTTATTTATATTTTTTAAATTTATTTATTTATTTTTAGCAGCGTTGATTGTGTGTTGATTTGTTGAACAGGTCGAATGTCCGAAACCTGTCCTGGAGGGTAACGTGCTGTTAACTAACTGCTATTCTGAAAAATAATTTTCCTGATGGATTGGAAGTCACTCTGAAATGTCCTACTGGCTATGTATATACCTGAAGCTGTATATAGCTGTATATATCTGAAGAAGGGTATTTACTGGATTTAGAAAAAGTGGATTCTGTTAGCAGAAAGAAGAAGCCTGCTATCCTACTATACCATTGCAATGACATAACATTCCTGTTAGGCATTATAAATACATGTTGTGATAGGAATCCTGTTGTGACTCTATCACTCTGTTCTCCTGAAATGTTCACATTTACACAGCAACTCCTATGTTGTTTAGTCTGATTTAGTTTTAATTCAGTTCTGGTGATTCTGTGATAGCAATGCGTCTGACGCTATATGTTTTGCTTCATTTCCTTAATAATGTTGATTTTCCATGATCAGGATACCTTATGACTTTTACATTCAGAGCTCAGCTTTGCAAATTCACTTTGCTGATCAGATTAAAAAACACTCTCCCAAAATCTGTAAAAGTGAGACCACATCTGAGTGCCAGTATAAATACAGAATGAAGGGCATGCCCAGGGCTGAGTGTAAGAAGAGTGGCTGGATAAAGAGTTAACATTTACAACACATTTTCATTTGCACATTTTACAGTTGCTTTAAGAATAGACAGATACAAACGAAGCAGAAAACAATCCGAACGTTTTGCTACTTGAGTGACATTGACAAAAGTTCTGCTTAGTGTTGACATTTTGAAGTGTACAGTGTTCTTCTTAATAATATTTGAATTTTGGAACATAACTGATGCTCTGTTAAATTCAACTGACCAAAATCCTAGTTATTATAATAATTGTGCTTGGACATCTTGGTCTCAGATGTACTGAGCTGAACATTATTTTTAAAACGATTGTGTTGGGCTCTTATTCTGAAAGTGTAAGTCAGTACCTAGTAACTACCCAAGAGCAAATTGGCTAACTGCTTCTCACTGTTTGCTGTCTCACTCTTCCATGACAAAATCAATGAGCCGGCAAAATTAATTTATTTGTTGCCATGGGACTGATATTACTCTGGCAGTTTCTTATTTACACCAGTAGTAACTAACAGGGAGTAGAGAATGTGCTTGACCTTGAGTGTGTGTTGATTTGTTGAACAGGTGAATGTCCGAGACCTGTCCCGGAGGGCAACGTGGTGTTAACTAACTCTGCTATTCTGAAAAATAATTTTCCTGATGGATCTGAAGTCACTCTGAAGTGTGCTGTTGGCTATGTGGTGGATCAAGGCTCTAACACCATTAAATGTGTCAATGGTGGATGGAACAAACAGGAACTGACTTGTAAAAGTAAATCAACTTTTTTCATTATGTTTCGTTCATAATGCGTCATAATAGTAAAATAGTGACGCTCTTAATTTTGTGTTGATGTCAACAACTAACTTACACAATAACTTTTTTAAACAGTACTTCAAAAGGTACTTTAAAACATAATTAAACAGAGAAATTAAATTAAAGAATGAAACTTTAAAGTTTACTTGACTTTACTTGATGTCCATCAAAAACAACAATTACTAAAGTTTGATTGTAAGATGCTGATATGAATTAATAATGGGTTATATTTATTAGTAGGAGGGCAGAATGAATGAATAAATAAATAAATAAATAAGAGAGACTGCTTCTGCTGTGTTATATCCTACTCTTAGAAAAACATAGAGGTTGTAGCAGATACTGTGCTGTAACAAAAGCTGATATTGGGTTGACATTACCACACAGTGATTTTCTTTTTGTATTAAATATTAAATATGGTAATTCAGCCCATTTTATCTCTGACTTTTGAAATTCCTTTCAGAAAAAGACTGTGGTATTCCTAGATCAACCCCTAATTTGAATTATATCATTCTCAATGACACATTGTTTGGTGCACACATCAGACCAGTTTGTGACCGTGGGTGAGTGTTTTCTCATCTTACTGTCTTCAAGATAACATATCTGTAATTCTGTAAAAAGGGACAGCATACCCAGTGACCTGGTTTTAACCAGTATAAATTGACTTTTTCCAGTTATTACCTTCAGGGTTCCAGCTATAGGCAGTGTCTTGCAAATGGCTGGACTGGAAGGTCACAGTGTCTGTGTAAGTTCAAGCAACTCCATCCAAGTCAGCTGTATATACCTGAAGATTTTACTGTAGTACTGATTTAACCTGGAGTAGCTTTTAGACTAAGACTGAAATTTCCACCATAACTGTATTTTTTGTTGTTGTTTTGTAGTGGTCACCTGTGGGAAGCTTCCTGAGATTCCTCACTCTATCATAGTCAGTGAACCAACCAAGGAGATCCTCAGATTTGGGGATGTCATTGAATACAGCTGTGAGGACAAATACACTCTTGTAGGCAACAGATCTGTCGTTTGTCAGGAAAATGGGAATTACAGTTCACTTCCACAGTGTGGAGGTAAAAATCTATTTTGTTTTCACTTTAGTTCTTGGCAAAAAACGTGGAAAGGTTTATACTTTTTTTTTTTAAACCTTACTACCTTGTTCTTAATAATATTTGAATTTTGGAACATAACTGATGCTCTGTTAAATTCAACTGACCAAAATCCTAGTTATTATAATAATTGTGCTTGGACATCTTGGTCTCAGATGTACTGAGCTGAACATTATTTTTAAAACGATTGTGTTGGGCTCTTATTCTGAAAGTGTAAGTCAGTACCTAGTAACTACCCAAGAGCAAATTGGCTAACTGCTTCTCACTGTTTGCTGTCTCACTCTTCCATGACAAAATCAATGAGCCGGCAAAATTAATTTATTTGTTGCCATGGGACTGATATTACTCTGGCAGTTTCTTATTTACACCAGTAGTAACTAACAGGGAGTAGAGAATGTGCTTGACCTTGAGTGTGTGTTGATTTGTTGAACAGGTGAATGTCCGAGACCTGTCCCGGAGGGCAACGTGGTGTTAACTAACTCTGCTATTCTGAAAAATAATTTTCCTGATGGATCTGAAGTCACTCTGAAGTGTGCTGTTGGCTATGTGGTGGATCAAGGCTCTAACACCATTAAATGTGTCAATGGTGGATGGAACAAACAGGAACTGACTTGTAAAAGTAAATCAACTTTTTTCATTATGTTTCGTTCATAATGCGTCATAATAGTAAAATAGTGACGCTCTTAATTTTGTGTTGATGTCAACAACTAACTTACACAATAACTTTTTTAAACAGTACTTCAAAAGGTACTTTAAAACATAATTAAACAGAGAAATTAAATTAAAGAATGAAACTTTAAAGTTTACTTGACTTTACTTGATGTCCATCAAAAACAACAATTACTAAAGTTTGATTGTAAGATGCTGATATGAATTAATAATGGGTTATATTTATTAGTAGGAGGGCAGAATGAATGAATAAATAAATAAATAAATAAGAGAGACTGCTTCTGCTGTGTTATATCCTACTCTTAGAAAAACATAGAGGTTGTAGCAGATACTGTGCTGTAACAAAAGCTGATATTGGGTTGACATTACCACACAGTGATTTTCTTTTTGTATTAAATATTAAATATGGTAATTCAGCCCATTTTATCTCTGACTTTTGAAATTCCTTTCAGAAAAAGACTGTGGTATTCCTAGATCAACCCCTAATTTGAATTATATCATTCTCAATGACACATTGTTTGGTGCACACATCAGACCAGTTTGTGACCGTGGGTGAGTGTTTTCTCATCTTACTGTCTTCAAGATAACATATCTGTAATTCTGTAAAAAGGGACAGCATACCCAGTGACCTGGTTTTAACCAGTATAAATTGACTTTTTCCAGTTATTACCTTCAGGGTTCCAGCTATAGGCAGTGTCTTGCAAATGGCTGGACTGGAAGGTCACAGTGTCTGTGTAAGTTCAAGCAACTCCATCCAAGTCAGCTGTATATACCTGAAGATTTTACTGTAGTACTGATTTAACCTGGAGTAGCTTTTAGACTAAGACTGAAATTTCCACCATAACTGTATTTTTTGTTGTTGTTTTGTAGTGGTCACCTGTGGGAAGCTTCCTGAGATTCCTCACTCTATCATAGTCAGTGAACCAACCAAGGAGATCCTCAGATTTGGGGATGTCATTGAATACAGCTGTGAGGACAAATACACTCTTGTAGGCAACAGATCTGTCGTTTGTCAGGAAAATGGGAATTACAGTTCACTTCCACAGTGTGGAGGTAAAAATCTATTTTGTTTTCACTTTAGTTCTTGTCAAGAAAAATGTGTAAGAATGGAAACAAGATTCTGTTTTCCGTTTGCGTATCTGGTAGGAAGGGTATTTACTGGATTCAGAAAAAATGGATTCTGTTAGCAGAAAGAAGAAGCCTGCTATCCTACTATACCATTGCATTGACATAACATTCCTGTTAGGCATTATAAATACATGTTACATAGGTAATAGTTTGTGAATCCTGGTGCAGGTGTTATCTGCAGGATAGCAATGTATTCTGTGATAGCAATGCGTCTGACGCTATATGTTTTGCTTCATTTCCTTAATAATGTTGATTTTCCATGATCAGGATACCTTATGACTTTTACATTCAGAGCTCAGCTTTGCAAATTCACTTTGCTGATCAGATTAAAAAACACTCTCCCAAAATCTGTAAAAGTGAGACCACATATGAGTGCCAGTATAAATACAGAATGAAGGGCATGCCCAGGGCTGAGTGTAAGAAGAGTGGCTGGATGAAGTAGCTTTTATTACACATTTATAATAGTCATGCCAATAAAAGTAACCATTTCCATCAGCTTCATTCCCAGTATTACCCAAACCAGCTTACAAGGTTAATATTTTGTCAGGGGGCAGAGATGCCGACAGTTGCAGTTTAAGTTTCTTTTTTAATTGCAGAGACAAACAAATCCAAAACAAGAAGGTCAAGGTCAACAAACAGGCACAAGTCAGGCGATGTGCAAACAGAGTTGTTTGAGCAAGAGACAAAGATATTAACCAGAAACATAGTCGTAACCATAAACAAAATAGCTTAAAGATGTACGCTTGGTACAGACAGGTACATAACACTGAGTGTATACTTCGCAACGTGTGTGTGAACTGAGAGTCCTTATATACTGTGAAGGTGATTGGGTAATTGAGTCCAGGTGTGTGCAGTCGGAAAGATGGCGAATGTGAACATGAGAGAGTTAGTGATGGCTGGGTGTTTTAGTCTTCGGTGGCCATGTTTGTAAGCTGCATTGTACTCTGGGAGTTGTGGTCGGTGGCCATGTTTGTAGGCTGTTCTGTGGTTCGTGATCTCGACAGCAATGCCACTGGCATTGACATGACATATTTCAGCTGGTTCTTCTATGTCCGACACTATGCTACTGATTAACCCCCACTTGCAAACAGACAGAAAGTAGACTTGCAAGGTATTTTTTTCAGGTAGTTTCAGGTGTCTTTTTGAATGATATAAAATAATTTGTTGTCATTGTGTTTTTTCCCTAGAGAGACAAGGCCATGAGAGACATGTTTTACCATACTGTGAGTTTCTATAAAATTACATCTGCCATATTAAATTCTGACTATGCTATCCTCAGAGACATCTTTTATACAGTCCCCTCCAAATGTATTGGAACAGCAAGGCCAGTTCTTTTATTTTTGCTATACACTGATGACATCTGGGTTTGAGATCAAAGATATTCATTTCCTGATATTTACATCTAGATGTGTTAAACAACATAGAACATGGCCACTCGTGTACTAACAACCAGACTCCAAACCGGTCGACCAAGGAAAACAACAGCAGTTGATGACAGAATCATTGTGAGACCTGTGAAGAGTACCCCCAAAACAACAGTCAGTGACATCACCAACAGCCTCCACAGAGCAGGGGTGAAGGTATCACAGTCCACCATTTGAAGAAGACTACAAGGGCAGAAATACAGAGGCCATACCACAAGATGCAAAGCACTCAAATAGTAAGAATCGGAAGGCCAAATTGGAATTTGCAGAGAAATGCAGACATGAGTCACAAAAGTTCTGGAACCAAGATTGCAGGCCAAAGTGTGGAGAAAGAATGGATCTGCTCATAATCCAAAACATACGAGCTCACTAGTCAAGCATGGTGGAGGTAGTGTCATGGCTTGGGCTTGCATGGCTACTTCTGGAACAGGTTCACTAGTCTTTATTGATGATGTAACTCATGGTGGTGTGGAATGAATTTAGAAGTCTACAGAAACATTCTGTCTGCCAGTTTACAGAGAATTTCATGTAATTGAGAGAAACTTTATCATGCAGCAAGACAATGAGCCAAAACACACTGCCAACACAGCAAAAGACCATCAGGGAAAAAAGTAGAAGTTTTTAGACTGGCCATACCAGTCACCAGACCTTAATTGAGCATCCAATTGACCATGCATTTCACCTCCTGAAGAGAAGGCTGAAGGGAGAAAACAAACAACAACTGAAAAAAGCTGTGGTACAACCCTGTAAAATCATCACAAAAGAAGAATACAACAGTTTCGTGATGTCAGTGGGTCACTGGCTTGATGCAGTTAATGCATGCATGGGGTATGCAACCAATATTAAGTGTTAGTCTTAAAATTAATTAAAGTAAATATCTGTTCCTATGCTCACCTAAAAATTGGGTGGTCACGCATCAAATTCAATTCAATTCAATTCAGTTTTATTTGTATAGCGCTTTTAACAATGGACATTGTCACAAAGCAGCTTTACAG
>CM075004.1:12287956-12310983 GCA_037576675.1 Pangasius sanitwongsei | reverse complement strand
TCCCTTCTATTATTGTGCGCTATAAGGACAAGTAGTGCAATTGTGCAACCAATAAATTCATCACAGTTTTCGCAAGAGGCATCAAAGGTGCCATGTTCTAAGCTGTTTAACACATCTAGATGGAATTCTGATCTATTATCTCATATTCATCTTTTGATCTCAAACCCAAATGTCTTCAGTGTACAGAAAAAAAATTAGCCTTGCCATTCCAATACTTGCATTACAATGCGAGGGGACTGTAGTTACTACTATAGCTAATTGGTACAGCAGGTTGTGGGTTTTATTTGAGAAAAACAAACATGCATGTTGCTATTTTGAAAATAAATTAAAATGCATTATTATTATTGTTGTTGTTGTTGTTGTTGTTGTTATTATTATTATTATCATTATTATTATTATTATTATTCCTCTCATTACTGGATTTCTTTTTCCAGCAGCTGTTATTGGATTGTCTGCCATATTGGCTGCCATAGCCATTGTTATTTGTGAGTTTTTTCTTTTATAATGTCAAATTCATGAGTGTCTGCAAGTATGAGAGACTTATCCATTTTAAACTGAAGAAAAAAATGTAAAATGCAGTAGCCACTGAACCAATGAACAGAAGTGAAACAGTATTTAGGGCCACTTTTCACACACTATACATACATACATACATACATACATACATATTTATTTATTTATTTAATATACATAAAGCTTTAATACTTCTTGAAATGTTTTTGTACCATTTCAGTGTTATTATATAATACTAATATTTAGTAGTTACAAGAAAAATATCTTACTGTGATATAGGAAGTACAGGTAGGAAATCGGAATACAGCAGTCTGTTTTCTCAGGTATATTTTGTAAAGCTCTAGGTTAATTTGGTGTAGGTTTTTGGCAATTTTTTAAAAATGTTTTTTTTGGTGCATGTAATGTTGAGAGAAAATTCTATTACTTAAGCTATTTAAATGAGAATCCTTTTTTCTTTAACAAAGATAAATAATTTGTCTGATTGTTTGACTGGAATTGGGTGTAAGCTTTATTTTACAGAATAGATTTTGCTTATTTCTATGGAGATCACTATATTGGGCAAATCAGTAATGTGTCACTTTTCATAACTCTTATCTCCCTAGTTATATTTTACCTTGTACAGTGTGAAAAGAAACGAAAAGGGTAAGCACGTCATTTATCATGGCTTTTTTAACAACTAGTATGCTGAATTAATTAGGCCACTAAATTTCTGCATGTGCAAAATGCTGCTACTGACCTTGAAACTATTCTAAGCAAACTACTTTTTTCTTTGTCTATTCTTATCTAATTTCTAATTTGCCTTGTAATTTGAGATAGATTATGAGGAAGATCATGCATGCTTCCTGCTTAATGAGGCAAGCATGGACATGCATTACTGACCCTGCGTTATTCAGCCACACAGACAGTCAGCATCATGTTTGAATACTTTTTAGGGTACTCAGATTACTGTGATTTATTGTGTAAGAAAGTGGAAAATAACAGGAGCGGCAGGACAGAGTATGGAATTTTGGAATTTTTGCCTTTCCTGATTTTGAGGATGTGAGCAAATCCCCCCCCCCCTTTTTTCCGTTGAAGGATATATCATCCTGATATAACCTATATCCTATATTTTCTTGATACATTATGTAAATGTTTCTGTAATACACTATTACAATAGTTGAATAAATAAATAAATAGATAGATAGAGATAGATAGATAGATTAACCATTAAAATGGTGTGTATATACATATCAGCTGAATGCTGAAGATTAACCAGCATCATTCAGAACACAACACATTTTGAAAATATGCTTTACTGCATAGTAAGTCAGCCAGATAAGGGAGGATAGTTTCTACCAAGCAGAAGTGGTTCTGCGTCATATGGCTTGACTGCACTGTGACACGTCACCCAAATAGGAAGGACATTCCATATTATATATTACATAGTATACAGTATATGCTGTGTATAAAAAGTTTATACTGCTGAACAGTTTGTGTGCTCCTCAGTAGTTTGCATCCTCCTCAAAGTGAACTGAACTTCACAGTAATGCTATTTGAACTGCATTTGAAAAGCGGTGGTTGCTGATTTCACATAGGAGTAATGGTCGATTAGGTAATATAGGTTTACAATGATGACAGCTGGCTGACTAATACCCAGAGGAAATGGGCAGGGCCACAAAATACAGACATGAGGTCACACTTATTGGGCGTGTTGTATGATGCTAACTGTATTACGAAATTAACACTGCTTTGTTTAATTGCATAAATCATATTTAGCCCCATACTAATTGCAAAACAGGCAGTTCTAAGTTGGTTTATGTAAAAAACTAAAGCAAAGCAAGTGGATGATGTTGATTGTATCTCATTATCTGGTGATGCTACATAGATCATATGACACTGGGGAAGAAACGAGGAAAAAAGAAGCATTAATGCAAGAAAACTGTCACTCCTACTTCCAGTTCCAATCCAAGGTACCTACTAAGATCTCTAACCTGACTGAAACTCAGTTTCGACCTTCTTATTCTGACATTTTCTTTAGTTTAGAGTTTTGCTATGCTTAATAGGCTTTAGTAGTTTAATTAATAGTAGTAATAAATGTTTAACATCTTCTAGTTCTGTTGTAAAATGCTGAAATATGTATGCTATAGTAAGATGACTGCCTAAGCCTGTGTTTTCTTCTTCCTCCCAAACACAGGGCCCATAATCGCATTGCTCCTGTCTGCTGATCTGCTTCTGATCCATGCAGTGGTCAGGAGCACAGTATTACCTCTGTAAAGTGACCAAAATGTTTTATTTGCACATTAATATTATTATATTCGGTATGAGTTGATTTTTGTTTCCTTTTCTGAATGCTGAAATTCTGAATCTGTCTCCTGGAAATCCCTGTACTTAATACCAGCCATTCCTTCAAATGGAGCTCACTTTGAGTGCAGCGAGACGTTTCTCTCTGAAATTCTGTCTAAGGGCTGGTAGGTCCTGGCACAGTCTTCCAGAACAGAAATGGGAACTCAGATGGTTCTATTTTCTCCCAAAGTTGTCCTGTCTTAGGCCAGACTACAAGCCTGAGACAGGCCAATATTGATCTGTCACACTGTGCTCATTTTCACAAGTGAATTGCTGAAACATGGACACAGAACATCTTTTGTTCAGTCCCTCATGCAGAAACTGAAGTGCACTGAAGTAAAGTCCTGGTGTGGACAATGGACAGTGGACAATACCACTGAGTTAAGCATCAAACTTGGTCAAGCTTCCAAATGCATCATATTTAAAGGAAAGTCAATAGCAATACTCATTCAGATGTGTGTTGTTTAGTCTAGCCGATGGAGTACAAATTTTAGAATATTAGAATGTAATGCTTTGTAAGCACTCTAAAGATACACTGTGGCTGTTTGATGAATTGTGTGACTACTTTGATGATGTAATAATTGTGTAAATATTGTTATAATAAAACTATTAACAAAAACTTATTTATGGGACTATTTTAAAAGTTAATCAAGCTTTTTACTGTATTGGGAAAAGAACTGTTTCTGGCTAGCGGATGTACAAATCCTTATGCCGCTCAGTTTAGTGCTAAAGTTCAAATTACACGATAATGTAAATTTAACATAATTATCCAATTTGTTCCTGTTATTCACAGTGGGAGTACTCTCAGCTATGTTAAACAGTTTTAGGCTTGTGTAGAAAGTATCTTATCTGTGCTAAAATGTTCTCATTTGTCCATACTCACAGGAGTCCATTATTCCCCTGCTACATTTTGTCTCAGAAATGAAAGCCTCTGTGGGAGTTGAAAGGGAATACAATGTGATATATTTCAGGGACATAAGAAGTGCTAGACATGTTTAACCCTGCGTGCTAATCTCAGTTTGATCCTAGAAACCAATAAGATCCTAGAGGCATCACTGAAAG
This sequence comes from Pangasius sanitwongsei, assembly GCA_037576675.1. Classification (NCBI taxonomy): domain Eukaryota; kingdom Metazoa; phylum Chordata; class Actinopteri; order Siluriformes; family Pangasiidae; genus Pangasius; species Pangasius sanitwongsei. Next base: position 12,307,086 of record CM075004.1, on the reverse strand, counting down.
ACAATTTGAAAAAAGTGGCAGATCTACTAAACCTACACTTGAGATTTATTTCCTAAATGTTATACAAAAAAAATGGTCTGGTCCTAGGACTGCCAAGACAGAGCCCATCATATGCCATTAGCTGACCCCGGTTTCATCTATGTTTTTGGATGCTTATTGGGATTGTGCTTAGAGTGTATGAGCAATAAAAGTGGCATTGACAAATAAACAGAGTAATCAGAAGTTCATTCTGTTTATTAAAAGCCTTCAACATTAGAATACAGTAAAAGTCTGAACAGGTTTTTGTGATGTAAAAAAAAATGAAACTATGTTAAACCATGTCAGAACCCTTTTCACCTTTATTGTGAAATTGCAACATATAAAAATCAGGTCACAAACAACCAGAAAGTTTTAGGGAAAAAAGCAAACAAACAAACAAAAACTTCCAATACCCAGCTTGCATGTGTGTGCACACCCTTTTATAATTGGAAATGTGGCAGTGTTCAGAATGAAATACTAAAAAACACTAATCAGTATACACCTGCCTTCAGTTAAAGTGACTGATTAACCCCAAATAAAGTACAGCTGTTCCTATAGGATTTTCCTGCCATCTTCTTGGTAACATCCGACTGGGAAAGCCATGGGCCGAAAAGAGCTTACAAAGCAGGATCTCATTGTTGAAAAATATCAATCAGGAGAGGGTTACAAAAAAATTCCAAGGCAATGGATATACCATGGAACACTGTAAAGACAATAATCAACAAGTGGAGAAAATATGGCACAGCATTACTAAGAACAGGACATCCCTCTAAAATTGATGAGAAAACCAGGAGAAAACTGGTGAGGAAGGCTACCGAGAGGCCTACAACAATATTAAAAGAATTGCAACTTGCAATTTCTTGCAAGTACTGGCTGCTCCCTACATGGAAGAGCAAGACAGAAGCCTTTTTTAACCAAAAAAAAAAAAAAAATCCAAACCTGGCTAAAGATTGCAATCAATCAATCGATCAATAAAAATAAAATTAAATAATAAAAAATAATTAAAAATATGTGGAATAATGTGTTATGGTCTAATGTTGAGACCAAAGTTGAACTTTTTGGCCATAATACCAAAAGATAAAAAAAAAAAAAAAAAAAAAAACAGCACATCATGCTTTGGCGATGCTGTTCTTCAGTGGAACTGGGGCTTTAATCAGGGTGGAGGGAATCATGAATAGTTGAATCATTACCCAAAAAGACTGAATGCCATGATATGATCTAAGTATTAGTTTATGGGTGTGCACACTTATGCAACAGGTGCATTTTTTTTTTTCATTTTCACTGCAATTTCACAATAAAGGAAGAAAAGGTTCTGACATGATTTATCTTGGTTTCATTTTTTTTTTTTAACATCACAAAACCATGCCATTTTAACAGGGGTGTGTAGACTTTTTATATCTACTGTACACATTTTAGTGTGTACATGTTAGTATCTTTAAGTAATGACAGTATCTTAAGTAATACTAGTATATTTTAATAATACAAGACCTCTTTAACACTGATTATTCTACAGCACTAATGCAACATCTTTTTAGCTGCTCTTAGAAGAGAATGTTCTTCTAATGGACGTTGACATCTTTATGCTGTTTATTATTTGTTTATTATATTTATTATTAAAGTGGAATTGCATGGCACTGGCATAGAGCATCATTTTGTAATGTAGCATTCAATTCTAGTTCCAAAGTGAAAGTGTCCGATAGGCTGAAAAAAGCACACTGTGTTGTCCTTTGCTTATGCTAATACGCCTCATCTGCCATCTGCCAAGCAACTAACTAAATATTCAGTGATATTTTTTGCTCCATTAGTGTGTTTCATTTTAGTTAGAGAAAATGATGTAGATGTACTCTAATAATTTGTGCATGTACTTTTTAGTAGACGTAATGATGAACCAAACATGGCATTAGCTCCTGGATACCTGAGAACACGATTAGCCTGTGGTATGGATTAATGCAGCAAAGTTCATTTGGAAGCAATAAAATGTGTGCAACTGACACTTAAGCAGATATGCAACAATGAAGATATAGATGGGAAGTGTTTAGTTCCTTCCTTCGTTCAATCATCTACAGCAACCACTTTATCCTGGTCAGGGTCATGGGGGATCTGGAGCCTATCCCAGGAACACTAGGATGCATTCTGGATGGGACACCAATAGGAAGTGTTTAGTTTTGAAGCTATTTAGGTAATTACTGTCATGTACCAGCTAAATATATGCTACAATAAAATGTGAGCTCTAAAATCTGACATAAAGTGAGTCAGTCATATTTAATACTAGCATTGAGAAGCCATGCACTGATGAACAAGTACAGTTGATACAAAAATGCGTACCTAAGTTTAGAATTGCTTTAAACACACACACACACACACACACATGGGGTTAGAGAATGCTTGTCCCACAATACTGAGAGACAACCTTGGTTTAGATTCTTGACAATGTGTACATGAATTTGAATAAACATAATACTAGATTATCTATTATATTATATTATATTATATTATATTATATTATATTATATTATATTATATTATATTATATTATATTTATTATATTATATTATATTATATTATAATCACTTTTAATTGCTTGCCATGTCAGACAACTGAGTGTTAAGGAATTTGCCCTCTCCCTATGAATGAGGAAGATTATTAAAGAATATGGAAGGATATGGCAGAAATCCAACAGGAGCTAGCCGCACAGTGACTGTAGTCTGGGATGAAAAGTGGTGATTAGTGTGGAGGGAACAAAAAGCTGCAGCTCACAGTTTTGGCACTGGGTGATGATGCCTTTGTTGTTCACAGGGGTGGCCTGATAAGTAGCTAAAGACTGCTGAGTCTTTACTGTGGGATTGTCATAAAAAGACCCTGTCAGAGTATTTTATAGCCCACTTTATAGTGGCTCAGCTTGACATTTATAACCTAATGATTGCTCCTTGCATCATATTCATTATTTAATTTCATCTCCAATATCCCGTGGTTGACTGCTAACACAGCAATAACTTTGTCGATGTCAAAATATATATTTACCTGACTTTATGTCATATGGGTGCAATTAATGTTTTATTTTTAGCCAGTACTTATGCTTTCAGAATTTCCTAACCATCAAGAATTGCTTTAAATCTCCAAGTCTACATACAGTATATGCTCTTTCATTTGGTACTGCTGGAGTTGGGTCAGATTTCCCTCAAGTACTAAACATAGTCTCAGCACATGTAAGAGGTGAACTAGAAATAGCTGGACTGTGAATATGGTACCACAAAGGGCAGAAAGTAGAGATGTGCTGCCTGTACATGTCTGAGCAGATCAACACCCTTATGTTTTCTTGGTACATTTGTGAGCCACAGCTAAATGAGCAATTGCACCCAGCGTGACTGGCTTTGGAATGCTAAGTCAATATAATCCTGGGCCAAAACAAGCATTCTTCTAAGATTAGACCCTGACAAGTAATGGCAATACAAGACACTTGATATATGATTAAATATTTTGACTGGAGCAGCTTGTTTAAGTCTGTGAAAGAATCTGTTATACTGTATGCCTATTTGTTGCTAAGGCTACAACAGATAGAGTACAAGGCTGAATTTAATGGAAGGAGTTGTAACATACTGCCATCTAGTTGTAACACACATTGTCAAGCATTGTCACAAGCATTGAGAAGCGGGTGTTGTGGTGAATAATAATAATAATAATAATAATTTAGATATAATTTTTAGAAGATATTACTAAGCCAAAACAAAGTATGCATGGAAAGGCACATCTATACACTATAAATCTATGAGAATTACTGCAAATATACTACAGTATATTTAACCAAAAATAAAAAAGGAAAAGAGTCTCATGCCTGTTAGTTAAATGTCACTCAAATTACGCCAAAGTGCAGTGTGTTTAGACAATGCAATATCCCTTCATTTATTTATGTTTCTGCTCTGATACTGAGACTAGATCTACAGCCTACTAACAGAGAACATTGCATTCTGTGTATGCAGGATGTAGATATAGCGTTGACTGTGCAGGAAAACTCGTACGTCAGGCCACAGAAAGGGCAGCATGGTGATTCAGCAAGTTGGTGCCACACAGTATCAGGGTCTGTGGGTAGATCCTCAGCTCTGGTTATTTTGATCTGTACAGAGTTCTGCATGGTCCATGGTCCAAAAAATGTTCATTGGTGGACTGGCTACTCCAAAGTGCCCCAGCGATGAACTGGTGTCCTACCCCGCACACGGTGTTCCCGGCAGGGCTGGAAAAATTACTGAGAAATTATACTTTAGTGAAGAAATAACATGCAAAAGTGCAACTTAATATGTCAAACTCAATTGCACAATTAAAAGTCGAAGTATCTAACCACAAATGCACTCCAGTCAAAGTAAAAACGTTGTTACGTTTAAATGTATTCAAATATTAAAAAGTTAAATGGTTTTAAGTGATGAAATTAAGTAATGTCATATTTTCATGTAAAAAGAAAATTGTATTACTTGTCTAGAACTGTTAGATGATTGATTTTCGTTTTAAAGCAATGATGCTGTTTTGCCTGAAAACATCATTCAATCTCTGTAGGTTTGCTAATAATGAATGATAATGAATCAATCAGAAGTAAAATATCCTGTAAAGAACCAATATTTGCGATTAAAATATTAACCACTAGAATTTGATTGCTGCTTGGTAACTACTATTACCTATGTTAACCTGGCATTAGTAAAGAAAGCAGTCCAACTTTGTTAAACAGCCAGTTAATGTAAGCAAATTACTTCCAAATCCCTCAAAATACATTTTCAACTAAGGTGGAGTTCATGCTTTCTAGGCAGGCAAACAGATGCCTCATTTTGTACGTGTCTTTGTGTATTCCAGTGCATTGAAACGTTACTGAGTAGGGCCAGGTATGCTCATGCTCAAGTTTGACACTGCAGTCCAGTCGCTTATCCATCTTCAGACGCACGCGTATGGTTATAGCATTAATTATATCATGTAGCATGAGAATCATGAGAATCAATTTGCATGATTTTTGACACTTTTTAATACATTGATAAACATGACTGGATGCTAAACTAAGCCCGTTTGATATGTATAATGTAGAATCATTGACTAGATGAGAAAAAGAGAGCTTCGTGATTTGTAATGAGTACTTTGAGGCTCTAAATAAAAATATAAGGAGTAAAAAGTGAGTGTTTTTCTTGGAAATGTAATTAAGCAAAGGTATTCAATTTCAATAATACTAATATTAAAAGTTAAGTATAACTAGGCCAAAATAATACTTAACTACAGTAACAAAGTACAATTTCTCATGTATTTTTCATCCCTGGTTCCCAAGATAGACTCAAGATCTCAGGTAGTTGGATATGTGATTGAATAATTTGGCTGATCAAATGTGGAAAAACTGTCATTTAATTCTTAAATAGTTTGCACTCATTTCATTTAGGTTTTGCACAGTGGCAAGATAACAATGGCACTGGATAACAATCAACTTGTTTTATTGACAAATTTGAAAAACAAATTCACATTACAGCAATGTACCAAATAAGAAACAAGTAAACAAATAAAACATATATTTGTCACATTAAAATTCATTTGTGCCTGTCGCCCTTCCACTGAGGAGGAACTGTGTGTTTGGGCTGGATGTCCACACAGCTTGGAGAACACTGATTTCAAATGGTGCTAGATGTTAGGAATCACTCTATGGCACCATCTGAATTCAGCTTCTCAAAGCAGCTCAGTTCAGCTCTTCATGCTGTATTATTATCTCACAGAGAAGAACACGATCACTGCAAAAAAACAGATGGCAGGTTATCAGAGCAACAAAGAAAATACCCAATATATGATCAATTATGTTTCATACTGTCTATATAATATAATATGATACCATCTGCAACATTACAAGGCTGTTTCCTCAGTTTCAGCCAGGGTTAATGGCATCTGTGCCGGCACATCAGATTATTTTTATGCATTATGATGCACAATAATATTTTAATTGTGCATTAAAATATAACCCTTGAAATACTTTTAGAAAAACATTGTCATGATATGATCTGTTATTCTGTAAAAGCCTGGCTTGTATTATTATCCATAACTATTACTTTTATAGCATGTGATTAATTATCTGTGACCATCTCTGTGTGGCATAACCCTTTAATAGCCCTTACAGAGCTATTTTCTTTGTTTATATGCAATAGCTGGATGGATTTGCCGGAACTGCGCACTCACAGAGAATGCTCTGGAACAACTGCTGTTTTCTGTGGAAGTGTTTTCTGTGGAAAAAAAAAACCCAAACCTTTGAGGAGAAATGGGTGAGTGTGAATAACTCGGCGCTGTTAGACGGGAGGTGGTATTGACGGGGGGCATGGTTAAAGAAGAGAAATGATGGAGAGACAGATTGGTTTGTTTACAAGTTTACACTGTTTTCTTGCCCAGCAGATCAGTGTAGCTCTCGGGTGGCTGCTTCAGTACACCTGACCTCTTGTGTAATACTGAACCAGTTCTTAAAGGGACAGGCCTGCGGCTTTGTGCTTTGCAGTACAGTAATGCAGAACTGCTGAAAACAGTGCAGTGTTGATCATCTCGCCCATGTAGCCTTATCATTCGCAGTTGTGTAACACATGATCAGCACTTCCAGATTTAATATACCCACACCCATGAAAGGAAAGGACTAATCAAAACTCAGATATACAGGGAATTTATTTTTTTTTTATATGACGTTCATCTTGCTATTTCTTTCCATCAGAAATACTGTGTGGGGTTAAAATATCAGGGCGTGTATGCAATTTTAATCCGCTCCCGAGGTGTTTGTGTCTGTGTGTGTGTGTGTGTGTGTGTGTAAGATGCACAGGTGACAGATATATGGATAATCCTCTTTTAGATTAGGGCCTTAAATATGACTGACAGTTCAGCCACTGAGATAAAGGAACCCTAATCCCCTAATCATTTTTTATAATTTATCTGAATATAAACAATGGGGACCCATTACGCAACTGGCATGAAATTTAATCTTGTTTTTTTTTTTTCCGGTGTAGGTCTACCATGCATATTTCTTACATCAACAGGTTTCATTCTTAACACAGCAGGGTCACTTCTATATATAAAAGCACTAGGGGTCTATAAAAGACGGCTCTCTAAAATGGGTCAGAATCAGGCTGTGTTGAAGTGTTTATCGTTGTTGTATAACATGATGTGCTTGATTACAAGAGCTTGTTAGAGAGACTGGGGCTGATACTGAGCAGCGAGAAACTAAGTGTGCTTCTTTGAAATGAGGGAGGCATGCCAGGCTGGTAAATATAGCTGGCAATTGCCTTAATGTGATTAGGGAACAGACACATGAACACAGGTCTCACCCTGTTTCATTCTGACTCTCTGTCTCTTCATCTTCTCCTTTTAGTGACACATAGTGTTTACGGAATATTACATAATATATGATACGTCATACATAGACAAATGGATTTCTTTTTAATTTAATCGATGTAGAAACAGTTTAACAGGGCTTACATGACTTCAGTTACTGATAATGTATGCTTGAGCTGATCTTTTAATTTTTAGGCTTTCTGCGTCCAGGCCTCACATGCGACCTTTATTATTATTATTATTATTATTATTATTATTATTATTATTATTATTATTATTCATTATCTTCAGTAACCACTTTATTCTGGTCAGGGTCTCGGCAATTTATATTACATATGATATATCATATTATATTTTTATTCAAAATGGCATATACAAATAAAACAGATGACCAAGCAAAAAAGGCTGAGGAAATATAGTGTAGGTCTGTTCATCCCCACATTCTAGATAGCTATATATATATTTTTTGTATCATCTGGAAGTGTAAGGCATCAGAACCATCCTCTTTCTTATTATAATATATTTATGTGCGCTTCAGTGAGGAAACGTAACCTACTGCAACAGCGACACCCAGAGGACAAACACTGCATTGCGCTTCACTCTTGTTTACTTCTTTTATCCAAGTGCGCACTAACAGGCATTCCTTCTGCTAGAGAGCCCTTGCTAAACACACTGAACAACACCTTCCTATGTCCCATAAACCTAACCTAGACACAGAAAATGTATTTTGGTGAATCTATTGTGTTGGTGTGTATGAATGTAACAGAAATGTTATGAGTATTTGTTCTGTATGATGCTGTGCTTTAAGCTAAACGTAGCTGTGTGAATTTTCTTGGTTATTTTGGATATAATGTATTATAGGCTACCCATCATAACAATAATAATGATCATATTCACCATCATATACTATGATGCCCTGAAGCACTGCAGGTGGGCGTGGCGCCCCTCCTCTCAAAACAGTTGCATTGTTTTAATCAATTCGTCATGCAGAGGTGATTATGCAAGTTCTAAGAAGAAAGGAATCCAGTGTTGCGTAAAACAGCCCACTCTGGCAACGCAGTTCTCTAACGTTATTGCGCATCTCTCTCTCTCTCTCTCTCTCTCTCTCTCTCTGCATCTCCCTCCCCTCCTCCTCCTTCCCTCTCTGGCGATTGTAGTGCTCATGACGTCGTCTGTCTCGCCTCAGCATGGCTTTGTCTAAAACAAAACAACACACTCCCGGACTAGTATTTCCAGTGTGTAAATACAGTACGCCAATGTAACACTAAGTGCAAACCTACGGGAGGAAAAGTAGCATCATGCTAAAAGTACCTCGTCACAGTTACGCGGCAGACCGTCCAGGTGTCGGTGCTAACTGCCTGCGTACTAAAAGTAGTTAACACGTGAAATGTGCAAAACAGGACGCTTGGTGTGTAGTATGTAGTGGATAGTATGTGGTTTTGGACGCAGCCCAGAGCAGCCCAGCGTCTCTTGCGCAGGTAAAATTGCCCACGAGTCTCCGCGCTTGTGGCGCGACTGCTCCGTCCCCCTATGACGCAGTAATATATCTGAACCCAGGCCTAGAGACGCGAATGAAACGCTCACGAGAATGTTTCGCAATCTCAGTTTCAAATGAGAACTGGCCATCTAACGTAGATGCTGCGTTGTTTTCTTCATTCAAGAATGAAATGATGTTAGTCTCTTCGGCTACAAGAAGCCTTGAAAATCCCAAACACATTTAAGGTGGACATTTTACGTCTTAGGTCAGTGACGGAGTTATTTTAAAGACTTTTTTCTAAAAAAAAAATATATATATAAATCGAAAATAAAATGGGAACCATACTTACTTGGATGAGACGAATCCTAAAGCAGCTGGATTCTGATGCCATGTTTTATGATGTTTACTCTTCTCTCTTCCACTGTTTTCTTCGCCGCTTGTTTAGTCTGAGTACTTCATAACCTCTTCCATGCTTGAATCAGAGCTCTTTCGCATCATTGTAGGATCCCAGGCGATTTTTCCACGGCGCAGCGCACACGCCCCGCCCCCAACACTCCCCCAGCTTCTGATTGGTTAGACCCTGCTGCTGTACCAGCGTCACGGCAGAATCACATGTGGCCGACGCGTGTTTACAAACATTGGAGGGGATCACGTGGTGGGGGAAACGATTTTTTAATTGTTCACCACTGGATTTTGTCAAGCCGATTCCGCATTTCACTCTGGTACAGCGGGAAGCGGAAGAAATAAATAAATAAATAAATAACTCCAGTTGTGTTGTGTGGATCTGACAGAAAAACAGACAGTGTGCTAGATATCAGACCTTCCATGAGTCCAATCCATGGCTGTGTAATGCATTTAAATAGCCATATGTCTGCTGTATATTCTTGAATAAATAATTCAGTAATTTTGCAGGAAAATAATCTACATCCAGTCACTGCAATGTCTGTCTGTACGCTCGAAGGGGCACTGTTTGTCAATGTAACTCCCGTGCATCATTACACTGCTTCATGCTCTTGTTTTTTTTTTTTTTTTCTTTCTGCAAAACGATCACACACAACTGACGAGTATTAGGCCTAATCTTTTCCTTTTTTCTTTAATATTTATGCATTCTCTGTCCACCCCAGACCACTAGTATACATCACATGGCTATATGTCAAATATAAACATTTGGTTTATATTGAACATGTTAAACATTAAACATTTGGTGGGCATGTAGGAAAATGCATGTAATGTACTGTTGTAAGAAATGGAGGGAGAGGTATAGCTTATGCTTCAAATTAAACAATATAATATTAATTCACACCAGGAATTAACACTTGGGTCATTATCCTAAATCCCTGCAGCAAATATAATTTCTTAAAATTGTTCGAGATTTGTAATGCATTTCCTGTGCTTTTTTTTTTTTTTTTTTTTTTAAATATAATGTTGCACTGGATGACCAACCAAATTCTAATAGACATAAAAGTCATACAGTCTATGGATAACATCAAAGCTCAACAGTTATTGTGGAATCATATCACATGAGGAATAATCACTGATGTAGGCCAGAAATTTCAATCCTGTCACTGTTGGCCTTGTTACTTAAGTAAAGGGGTTGAAGCGGCATTGGTATGTAACAGGGTTGATGTTTTGCTGTAATAGAGACTGTAATACTTAGATTTACAATTAAAACGTAGGAGTAAATATAGTAGATGCAAATAAGATGAGTCAAACATTTCAAGAGATAAGAGGAAGTAAAATAAAGTATGCTCCCCTAATCAGAAAGAGTATGGTAGCCATAATAGTAATATACATATGCTTATGAATGTGGAAAAGAAATTGCGTGTGAAAAGAAACCTGTTGTACTAGTATCTATTTATTGTATACTTACTGTGGAAACATGTACGTACCTAAAAGTCATAAAAAGATGACAGATAAGATCAGATTTACCAGCAAAAAAAGATTCTTATTGTTCTCATCTTATAAAACAAGCAATATAGCAGTCCGATTTACAAAAGAAAATGTGATAAATTTACTGAATTCTTCATGTAATTATGTAGCAAAAACACCCAATGTCTTGCCACATTCTGCCATAACTCATGTGATGACAAATATACAGTGGCTGCTGAAGGGCTTAGGAAAAGGCCTATATTGTTGAAAATCTTGTGTGACATGGACAGAGTTAATGAGTTATGGCAGAATGTGGCAAGACATTGGGTGTTTTTGCTACATAATTATGTGGTTTGAGACTGGGAATCATGCAGCTGGCTGCCATTAACAATCCTTATATAACTCAGTCTCTTAACTATATCTTTTTTCCCCTATGTTGGACAAGTGTCACCTGACACTGTGCTTTCTGGCCATGCTCTGGACATACCCATGTAATACTTATACATATTTAAACTATCCATAGACTACAGTAGGTGGAGACAGTGATATCTTAAAATACACAAGCACATTTTGATATGGTAGTGTCACTAGGGCATGCCTGTTATTGCATTTATTGTAGCTTTCCTAGAATGCCTTACTTTTACATATTAGTTACTTTATTAGATTTAGCATTGCTAGTCTGTTTATTACACTTCAATATTGTAGTGATTATTATCGTTCGGATACAGTATGTCTTGCAGTAGTGATTCAGTTTTACGGAAGTGAATCCTATCCATGAATGCTATCTAACAGTTTTGTTTTTAATCGCCTGGATTTATCAAATTTGGCACAGTGATAGAGGCTTCCTACACAGAAATTTTGGCGTATGCCACTTGAACACTCTAGTGCCACCAATAGGGAAAATTTGGAAGTACAGTTATAATAATACCTCTGCAACACATCATACTAACCTGATTCCACTTCCCTCTCATTCTTTGGGTCAATGGTGAGTTCAACAGATACCATGATGTCAATTTCCACCATATCTGAATATTTTCAAAAACTTTTTTTTCTTTTTCTCCTACAAATTTTGTCCAATCATACCAACTTTGTCCTTCTTGAGAACAAGTGCTGATGGTCCCACAGGCTTCTGGTCTTCCCCCATGGCTAAGGTTTGGGGGGCAAAAGGTGCTTGGCCATTAATTGTTACTTGCAGCTATATTCTTCTTCTTATTATTATTATTATTATAATACTTTGATATATGAGTCTATGGCAGCCCATAGAATGCTTTGTATGCTTTTTAAGAAATTTGGCACATTGATAGGGGACAGCCTCAGCTGACAACAGAGCAATTTTGGTGTATGCCACTCATGCTGTAGCACCAGCAAAAGGGCAAATTTGGACATATGTTTACAATAATAACTTTGCAATATAATGGATATATTGGATTTTCCATCATTTGAATTCATTTGAATTTTTTTCAAAAACACTTTTCTTTCCCTTCGTCTCTTACCATTTTTTCCAATCATCACCAACAAAACTTCTCAGATTTTTGATATGCAGGACAGTTTATCCATAACATGCAAATGAATTTGATGGCAAAGCCAAACAGAATGTGAGTGAGTGAAGGACCATGATTTGACGTGACACTGTGTTGCCAACTGAATAAACAAACTGTCAACTCTCAAATTGCACACGAATCTACTATTCTAGACCATTATTGAGTGTAACAGGAAAACACTTAGTGTTTGAATTTTAAAACCTCTTTAAACCTACCGAAAAGTCTGTTGTGAGTACCAGTCTTCTGGATTTTCTTTATTAGTAAATACTTTTGAAAGTGTGGGGAGGGTTCTTGATTTAAGATGCAGATCAAGACAGCAATCAAGCAATCAAATCAGAAGGTTTTAAAGAGAAACAGAGCTCCTCAGTCCTTTAAAGTTGCTGTGCATGGAATCATTTACATTTATGGCATTTGCCCTTATCCAGAGCGACTTACAATTATCTCATTTATACAACTGAGGGTTAAGGGCCTTGCTCAAGGGCCCAGCAGCGGCAGCTTGGCAGTGCTGGGATTTGAACTCTCAATCTTCCAATCAGGAGTCTAATGTCTTAACCACTGAGCTACCACTTCCCACTAAGACGAAACTCTCGCTCCAAGCTCTATAACCCCACCTGTTCATCTGTCCAGGCCCTGGGGGGGCAGCTGCCCGGATCTTACCCTCCCTCAGGTTACACCCTCCAGCACTTTCCACATCATCTTCCTACTACCAACTCTTGAACCGTCCACGCTCATATCCTTGATACCTGGCTGGGGTTCGCTAAACATTACAGTTCAACTTGGAAACCAGATGGACAGGGATGTTTTAGCTCTGACGTTCTAGCTAATGAACACTGCTTTTAATCATCCAGATGTACATAAGATACCCAAGCGAGTATGTGAACAATGCCATTTGCATAGCAGCTGTGTAATTGTAATTGCACATACGCATGGTGAAAGTCAAGCATAGTTGCACCTTTAAGGGGCTCCAAGAAGCTTTGTCTAAAGTAACCTCTAGGTGACACTCTAGTTCACAAATGAGAAACATTAAAATAAGATTCTTCATTTTTTTTCCCTTAAGATTTTTTCCCCATTTTGCTCCCTAATTTGGTCACCTGCCAATTCCCTCCAATCAGCCAGCGCTCCCCTATCTTACAACAGCTACTAGAGAGAATGAAGGCTAATCAGTGCGTCCTCAGAGACATGTGAAGCCAGACAAGCACAACTTTCCAAACTGCTGCACGTGATATGTCACAGGATAGCACAAAATGCTTGGAGGAAAGTACTTTTCTACACACATGAACTCACAGATGCCCACAATTGGAAAGCGTTGGTATCACTGATAGGGTAGAGTGTGTATGTTACCCCTCACCCCCCAATGCATTGGCAATTTTGCTTTCTTGGCTCCAGGCCATCGATTCAAATTTATGATCACCGGACAACAGAGTGACAGCATATCTGTTGAGCCACTTGAGAGCCTGATTCTTCTTTCTCTTGATTCTCTGGAAGGTGCCGAGTATTCTTACTGTAACGAATTTTTTGATTTGCCAGTCAGGACGTTAGCCATTTTGAAATCGAACAAAAACAGTTTTCTTACTTCTTCTCCCAAACATTTTGTCCAATCATTAAGAAATTAGGATCACAGCATCGTCAGACCAGCCAGAACAAAACTTAATTAGCGGATTTTTCATAAGCAGTATGTGTTATTCATAACATGCAAATGATTTTTGAAATGCAAATAAAGTCACCAAACAGGAAGTGAGGGCATATCTCAACAGTGCTTTCATGTATTGACAAAAAACTTGTGACATATGTTTAGTAACATGACCTAATGGTAACAAACAAGCTTTGACTTCATTTGGTAACTTAGGAGGGCTACTGAAAACTAAAAGTGAGGAAATATTTCAACAATAGCATGACAGTTTGCCTTCAAATTTAGTATATCTCTTTGGCACACTGCCCTCTGCCAGTCTTTCATGATACTTTCCTCAGAATATTTTCCATACTGGCTTTTTTCTCAGCTATGGCTTAATTTCACTACAGTGATTTAGTGACCACCTTGTCCGTATGGGATAAATACAGTGTGATAGTATGTTCAACTCTTAGTATGTCTGTGTAGAGACTTTCAGGATGATCTGAGCCCAGCTCAGTCTCAAAAGACACTCACCCCACTATATATTTCTCCTCAGTCCCCTTAGGCCTATGTGTACCAAGTGTAATGTCTTGTCAGGCTTTTGTACTTTACCTTTCGTTGTATGTCTTTATCTTTGCATTAACTGTATGTATTTTTGTTATGCCTGAATAGTCAGATGTCCTGATGTTGTTTTTTATCTTATCACATTTTATGTCAAGTGGTGATATTTTATATTGGTAGTACAGAGAACAGGAAAATGATTTAGTTATTTCTTTGGAATGAAATGTTCTCTTATCATTCTATAGTTGAATAAAACAATTTAGGAGCTTAAACCTGTGGGATGCAGAAACTGCCTGGAGCACATCTGTCCAGAATGAAGTCTACATCTGTCATATTTAATATTAACATAGACTGTGAACCAAAAACAAAGCCATTGTGAGAAAATGTGTAAGAGAATGTGTGTGTTGTAATTAAAATTTTTAATAAGTATTTTACATAAAAGAAACCCCACACAACTTCTGAACAGTATGAATGGCATGAACATGGTGCTGTTTTTATTCCATAAAGAGAACAATGTGTATGCAATGAAGTGAATAATTAAAAAAATATTAAAACAAACAATGAAAAAAACAAATGAAACACACACATACACACACACACACACACCAGGGGCCAGACTGTTTGGAGAACATCATCTCTTGAAAACAGAAGCTTGTTTTGATTCACTTTTGGCAGGCAAATAAAATTCTAATTCACTTTAAAGCATCCAAAGCACAGTGTAACATCTCTTGTGATTGTGTTTCTTCTAGAATCGTTTTTGTTGCAGTTCAGCAAATAATGTCAGTGACACCAATGGTGCTGTACAAAGAGAAAATTCATTATTCATGGCTTGCGTCAGGACACATAAAGCTGAGCTGTTCTGTAATGGTTTTTAGTGAGAACAGCTGCCTCTGCTCTAATCTCCTGAGTCCTTCACATCACAGCTGTGGCTCTTAGCCAGCGCATTGTTATTACTCAGAGTCTGGTGGCCAAGATACCAACTGAAATAATGTTTAGTCTTGTGAATGTGGGTCTTTTGACCTGCTTTATCCTGAGCTGGTTGCTGGCAGTGCATGCACACACACACACACACACACACACACACACACAAAAGAGGTCATAGTTGTAAAATCACTTGTTCCATGACATATAGCTAAGGTTTAATGCATAATGCAGCAACCATAACAATTACACATAGGCAATATAAAGAGGTAAAGTACAAAAATACATTACTTAAAAGAATACCTGACTGCTTGGCTGATAAAATCTGCCTTTCACAATAGCCTTATTTGGTTTAAAGTAAAGCATTTATTTGCTCTGAAAACAAAGATTACTCTAAACATAACTATCTAAAATTCTATCGTAAATGTAAACTTCTTTAAGCTTCTACAACTATAGAAAATCCCTCAATGCTAAAAGATGGCTAGGCAAAGGAACCATCATATGTAAAAAGCAGTGAATTGACTGATCCTGTTCCTCACTATATCTCACTCATGCCAGCTGGCAATGAGCTGCTGAGGAATTAGTCTTCATTTCAGGGACTGCCACCATCAGTTAGTGCCTGAACATCTTCCCGAAATTTCATCCTTTCATTTTGCAGTACAATATATGCAAATATACTTGTTAACCAAAAAGTAAAAAGAAGAAGACAATGAACCAATGCCTCTCTGAGTCTATGCTGTGTTGTCCTAAAGAGTATATATTGTCATCTTAGCAAGGTTTGGTTTGGTCAAAAGGCTTGATAAGGTCAAATATGATACCCATTATACATTAAAAATTTAAATACACTCTTAGAAAATTTAAACGATTAAAGGTTTGTCATTTGTCCCTCTTGGGGAAATTTTAAAGGTTAATGTAGAACCCTAAAAAAAAAGTGTTTCCCTTTCAGAAAGGGGTCCAAATATGCACCCTTTAGGAAGCAAATAACCCTTATTTATTTGAAGAACCCTTAAAGAACTTTACTTTTAGGTACTACACTGTATCACTTTATGCTTAGATAAGATTATTTTAGAACTAATAAAACACATCCAATTTGAAAGATTTGATTACCCCATGGGTATGTAAAGCTTACAAGACAGCATTTTGAATGAGTAAATGTTTCATCCTGCTTAACCATTTAGAAATCCTTCTTCAATAATATAAGCATGTAATAGAGCGTTACAATTCAGTATAGGACTGGCTGCACAAGAGGTAATAAGATACATCAAATGTAGTAATAGTATGAAGAATGGGAAAATGTTTTTTCCAGGATTAATTTTTAAAGCATTTCCCTATACTAGGATTGGCAGCATCGGATGCTGAGCTCTCCTTTGTCTCAGGAAATGGCTGGTTTAACCAGTGGTCAGTGTCTTCACAGTACAAGTTGAGGCATCAGTATCACTGTTAACTTCATTCACCGTATATTTGACCCTTGCAATTATCGCAGTCGTATCTTCAATATGGTCTTCATTACTGATACCTTCATTGAGATCCTCTTTTATAGGGGGTTGGGATTGTGTAAATCGAGGTGTCAATCTTCCATCCTTCCTCACATCAGATGGAGCCAGCGTTTACATCTCAGAATCAGCTACTGGTGTTTGGGCAGCTGAGTGGCCATTAGTGGGGGGTGAATCTAAGGACTCGCCATTGCTGGTGAGCTTTTCTACTGGTTCTTGAGGGGGCAGTGGGGCTACAGACAAAAGGGTATTGCCTTGGTTCTGTTCATCCACCTGGAACAACTCTTCATCCTAGATGAAAAGGAAAACAGAGGTAAGTAAAAGTTATTTAAGTCCTCTAGCTACCCTCTTTTTTCCCCCATGATACTGCATAAGGCCTGTTTTAATAACTCCACTGTATGTAATCTTCTAATGTGAACAGTGTTTTTTTTAATATACATTCATACCTCTGCACTCTTGAGTTCCTGAATCTGATTGGTCAGAAGATGTTGATTAATTTTCTATAACAGCATGAGCCTCTGACAATACTGCAGGCTGTAACTCAAATTACAGGTTTATATTAATGTGCTCTTCTAATAATTTGGCATTTCTATAGTAACAACAATGGGACGTGTATGGAGGATGATCCATGCGAATGGAATAAAAATGTATAATCATTGAGATTGTAAAATTTTCTGTGAGGAGACATTTATTTTGCATTTTTGGAAGGACACTCCAATGTCAGTGCCATGTAACAGTCATTGGTAAAGCTGTAACTTTAAGTTTTCCACAAGGGAAAGTCTCCAGAATGGAGGGCTTTGTGATTTCTCTGCAATATTAAAAGCTCTTAGTATTAACTTTAAAAAAGAAGGGCTGGTGAGGGAATGGCTGTTTATATGCTGTTATAATGTAAGTGATAACAGGAACTAACTTGTTTCACAGACGTTCCATAACATAAATTTAGGATGAAATTACATTTATAGATGTAACTATAAAAGGATATATATATATATATATATATATATATATTTTTTTTTTTTTTACAATATCCTGTTTATAAGGTTGGATTTCTGGCTACTTGTGTAGAATTTGGGCAGTGTAAATATTGATACATAAATTTAAATAAATTAACATGTACTGTATATAGTATATTTAAGAAAATATTTCCACTATAAAGATATTCTTCCTATAAAAAATATAATTTTTTTCACTTTTGTTTTGAGTTTTTTACTTTTCAAAACTTTCAGACCCCACTTCTGATTATTCTGATTACCCCACAGTGTTTATTCTGAGGAAGCTCACATAGACATGGCCTGTCATGGCTGAACTTTTGAATTTGTACCTCTCTTCCTCCTAGACTTTGTTTTGTGATTTTTCTCTCATCTCACCTCACTAAGCACATCCTGTAGTAAGCTGTTCCCAGCCTGGAGGTTTTGTAAGCACACGTGTGTATGTGTGCCTGGAGTTACCTTTACTGTTAAGTCCAGACTCTGGTCCAGTTCTTTTATCACTGCATTTCTCGCTTCAGTGCTCTTGCAGATAGTTTATGTCTGGAGCCATGCTTCAATCATGTCCATCATGTCATCTCTCTCTCTCTCTCTCTCTCTCTTTCTCTCTCTTTCCCTCTCTCTTGGTATATTTAATAAGACGAATACTTCAAAAAAACTTATTTTCATGTGCTTTGTCTATGATCAACATATTATTAGTGAGTAGGGGTTTTCCATTAAAAATTTGTAACAGTCTAGCTGCATAAAATTTCTTGCTCACAAACTTCTGGAGAAGCAACTAACATGACTGGATGGGAACAAAACAGTTACATCTTAATGCTGAACCATTTAATCGTTACCGGTTAATGGCTATAAATAAGACAATTCAAAGTGGTTATGTTTTATTGTGCACAACAGTAAATCCTGGGCCACTGAGCAGGAACCTTCTACAGGAACCTGCTCAGGGCCTCCTTTCACACCCCACTATACTTGAACCAATGCAGGGAGCCCTGAATGCCCTTCAACCCAACACATGCAAAAAAAAAAGCACATACATCATTATATTATGCATCCATAATGAGTATTTGGGTAACCTTGATGCTATGCAGAAGGCAGTTTTACCTTTGTTGACTGGCTTTTGTCTTGTTTTTCGCTCTTTTAGATCAAACCCCTCCACCAAAACATCAAAGTCTAGCTCTTTGTCCAATAGGAGTTTTTGTGATTTTGCCTTTATACACCACCACAATGGATTTGAAAAAAAAAAAAACAATCAAGATGTGACCAAAGTGTAGACTTTCAGCTTTATTTTAAGAGGTTCCACAAAAATATGGCATTTACCATTTAGGAATTACAGCCATT
>CM075004.1:12268204-12287856 GCA_037576675.1 Pangasius sanitwongsei | reverse complement strand
TATATATATATATATATATATATATATATATATATATATATATATATACACACACACGACATGTCATTTTTTAATAAATAGGGTGTTAGGGTTGTCAAACTGCTGTGGTATATGACTAATAAAACATTTACTGTTATAGGAACATATTCACCTTCAGGGTGGGATCCCACCACCCTGTTGTTGTTTATTTTGTGGCCACAGTGTGTCCCATTGTGATTTATTCCTTACTGATTTACCTTGTGTATAGCGTCTATGTGCTTTTATCGTGTATAGCTTATTTATTTTTATAGTGTTCTATGTTTCATTGCGTCATGCAGTTTTTATTCAGTGAACAATCCTGGTCAACAGTTGTTTTGAATCTGCACTTGTAAAGTGTTCAAGCACTTACAGAGAATGCTAAAAATGTGTTGTTTGCTTGTGGTTTAGGTGAAAAACCAGTAACTTCTCACGTGCAAGCATGAATGGTGTGGTTGCACTTCAGGTGAGTAAAAAATCCTTTTTTTTTTTTATACTGATGTTCCAAACACTGCAGGCTGTTGGATAGTAATTAATAATCTGTGTTGTTAGTCCTAGGTGTCCACATGCCGTGTATGATCAACTGGGCATTTAGTTCGTGTTAACTTTTGACTATAACAAGTACAGGTCAAAAGAAATGTTTTGTAGTTGGTGGACTCAAACATATGCTTTCTTTAAATCTATTAATCCTAAAATGTCAGAGCATCGATAAAGCAGCTTCAGTGTGGACTTACTGCATCAGTGACAGCCTTATACTCATGTAATATAGTCAAGTCAGGTCAAGTAGATGTTTCATCACAGTCGTATACAGTGTGCAGTACACAGTGAGATGAAATAACATTTCTCCTGGACCCAAGGTGCAAGATAGATGTATGACATACACAATACTGACAGGACATGAATATGTTCAGCTGGCCTACTCAGTGTGGTCTGTCGAGACATGGAGATCAGATTCAAAAACAGTGGTATGTCTTTGTACCATAAACAAAAAACGCGGCTTGACATGACAGCTGTTCATGTTGGGAGGAAGCTGTTAATCAGCAGGTCAGCCTTAGCCATCACACGTCTAAGTCAGTTTTTGAAAATTATATGAAAGAGTTCTTCATTGCGGTTCCACAAATAAAATCCGCCAAAATACGAGAGGTGTGGTTGTGTTCTGAGAGCAGAAACAGCCAGTCCAAACATGAAAAAGTTGTACAGACTCAAACACTTGCTGTCAGGAAATGACAGACTGAAAGTGCTGCTGACACGTTAAGGTTAAATCAGTGTAATGGTTGTCATGTGACCACCTTGAATGGAAGTGTGCTTTAATAAACACTTTTAAATTAACACGCTTGGGTTTTGTGTTTTGTGATGTTAAAAGAACCACTGGACAACAAGCTGGCCTGAAACTTTTCCTTCGTAGAGAAAAGACTCTAAATTTGTTTAAATAAAGCATTTATGACTGGGTTGTGATGAACCCTGTAACACCAGTGTCCCTCCTGCACTAAGCTGGACTCTTGTCCTCATAACGTTTTATAATGGCTTTCAAAGTTAGCAGATGAGGAATGTTGGTTTGGGTGTAAATGAAGGGTGGGGTCAGTAGATTCCTGACTCTGCATGTTGGCCTGATCCTATATTGCATCAATAACAATGCGATGGCCTTGCTTAAAACATCAGATATTATGGTGTGACTGTTTATGCAACTGGTGTCCACCAAACACGCTTATGCCTCAAAATGAAAAAAAAAAAAAATAAAAACAGTTTGGTCTATGATTAATCTTTAAGTGAAATAATCCATATCTGATTTAGCTACAGCTACTTCCATAGATTCTACACCATATTAAAAATTGTTCTTTGAGTTTCATTCAATAATTTTTATTGGTTTCCTAAAAAAAAACTTTTGATTGACAAAATCTTTGACCATTTGTTTTAAACTAATTGTTACCATTACGTAGAAGGATTAGTTTAATGGCATTTAAGAGTGTAAACTGGGACAACCCATGCTATTTTGTAAACGGTTAAATAAACCCCATCATTTCTGTGTGTGTGTGTGTGTGTGTGTGTGTGTGTGTGTGTGTGTGTGTGTGTGTGCGGTGCTTGGTGAGTGTTTGAGTGTTCAGAGCCTGACCAGACGTGCTCCTTTGGCCTCTGAGTGGCGGGTTTTCAGGATGTATGCAGCAATGAGCAGAACAGCCAGTAGCAGACCAGTGATGAGGATTGAGATCAGGACAATTTGAGAGTGATTCACCAAGACAGGCTTTGCCTCTATCACGCCAACCTACACACGTACACACAGACAAGAACAGATATGAAATGGGAAATGTGAGACTAGTCTACAAACAAACTTATTCTTTATTTCCCAGCCAAGATAGTGCTGTAGAGTGATGGCCCTCTGCCTCTGACTGCATCCCAGCTGACGAGTCTTTCCTCTGAGGGGATTGAATGTGGTAATGAGGTGCCTCCTGCTGACTGTGTCAAACTTACAGCAGAGAATGTGTTGTCTCTGCTGTTTCTGTACTGTTTATCTCACAGTCTGCCTGGTTATTAAGGTTATCAATCATAGCTTTATTTCCACATGACTTAAATTAAATTTTACGTTAAAGTGCGTGATGCTTGTTGGATCAGAGTGGTGTGTTTGTCTGACTTGAATATGAATGCAGGAGTTACGAAATTGAATATGCTGAACAGTAATTAAAAAGTAATTTGATTTAGCTTTTTCCTCTATGGATGTATATGTCAGTAGCACTTTGTCTTACCAAACCATTTCCTTATACATCATTTTCTTCTTACATATTTTCCCAATCCAATTTTTATAATGGATAATGGTTCTGGCTTTCTAAAGGGCTTCTTTTCAGAAATGGAAGGCCTTTACTGTTGGGACCTATGTAGAACCTTTAAGGGTTCTCCAGAAGGACAAAGCAAAGAACGCTTTAAGGTTCTAAAATGTTTCATTTCATTTTACTGAAAATGGCATAGTTGTGTGATCACTTTACCTTATCTCTGATATTATCATTGTCAAACTTGTCGGTCATTCCTTTGGCATCACCTGTATAATACGAAAAAGAATTCTATTCAATAAAAAAGTAAACACAATCTACTTTACCTTGTTTCAAAAACCGATAAGAAGATTATATTAAGTGTCATGGGGCACTGTTTTGCATTTTTGATATATGTTTGACAAGAACTCAAACCTTCTACACATTCTCCAGATATGATCATCTCATTAGTGTGGTCCTTCTGATAGATTTCAAGCCTGCTGCTGTCACCACACAGATGTTCCAGAATGCTCTGAATCTTTGCCTTGTTCTCCTCCTGTATGACAACCAGGACAGACTCTTTTTTGTTCATATTTCTGTATAGTACATGTGCACGGGAAAGCATTTGAAGCATCAATACACCTCTTTCTCTCTCTCTCTCTCTCTCTCTCTTTCTCAGTTTAATATGAGACCTCTCACAGCATGCCCTGTTGTAACCCCAAATTCCTTGTTCCCTGATAACAGATGGCTCCTTTACAGAGGTCAGGATAAAAAAAATACACACAATTCACCCATGCACATAACTTAAGGCTTGTGCCAACTTCTTAATAGCTTCTTTCTATTATATAACTAAGCCAATTCACCTGCTGGCATTTTCTTTTGGAGGTGGGAGGAAACTGGAGAACCCAGAGGAAACCCACATGGATGTGGGGAGAACATTATCATAAACTCAGCACAGACATTCATCACTCCATACTATGCAGTTCCTATTTATCTATCCCCTTACTAGCAAAAGAATAAATGACTTTGGCCTTTTCATTTGAGAAACCTTTGAATTTATTCCCTGAACTTTTTTTCTTCTAGCCAGAAGTGTAAAAACCAGGCATATGTCTTTTTAAGCCACAAACTTTGCAGAGTCTGGACTACTATGGCACAATTATAATCTTAAGCAGTCATCCTAGATGTGTATGCCTAGAGCTGTAAAAGCTAGACCTCTGGGTAATTAGCCCGTTCCCTGCTGTGGTGCTGTCAGTAGGTAGTTAAATGCAAGGACAGTAAAATTCATTTTAAACCAGAAGTGGTGACTGTTCTACTTTTGCCCTGATGCAGTGCCACTTGCTGGTACCATATTCACATGATGTCACGTCATAATGTGTGAAAAACTCACATACTAAATGGCATGATAAATGTGAATATGGTACCACCCTGAAGTTGAATATTTTCCAATAACAGCATGTCCTGAATTGTTTCATTACTTGTATACCACATTTGCCAACCCTAACATTTATTTATATTTAAAATCCCTGTGTAAGCTGATACTATAGAAACAATAAGGTATTAGAATGAGCACATTAATATAAACCTGTGATTTGCTTTGCAGCCAGAACTACTCCACCCCTTGTTGTTATAGAAAATATTATATTAACTACTTCTGACCAATCAGAATAGAAGCTTCAACAGCACTCTGATATAAATGTATGCAATGTATGAACCATTATGTCAGCCATAGTGATTTTAACATCATATATCATTTTGACATATCATCATCTATGCCTGATCAAGTGATTGAATATTTAGTGTCTGTTCTTTGTAGTTTACTTGTTGCATATCAGTACTCATAGTACTTCAACCTGTCACATACAGAACACACATTAAAGTGTGATTGTGCCTGCATTCATTGCAGTACATACAGTAATAGCCCATGTTTACCTTTCTTCCTTTTAATTTTCAGGATTTCTCTGTGCTTAAATGTCTGATTTGTACTGCAGAGTTGTGAAAGTATACGAAATGAGACAAACGGAGATGTAATTATTAATCTTTCCTTTTCTCCTGCTGCATCAGATCTGCAACTAATTTTAGGTATTTTGATTCGCTCATCTGAAAGGTACTCACACAGCTGGAGATGGTCTTCAGATTCAGCTTCACTGCATCTTTGTCTCTCACTGCAGCTTCGTCCACACACACCACTTTGCTCTGCAAACGAACCAACCAAGCAATGGTATTCAGTTAATTACTTTTCAACCACATATTGAACATACAGTTCTGTTAAGAGTATATACTGTATATGCAGTATAGCTTACTGTTGTTAAAATGTATAGCTTTCTATTGTAAAAATGTGTAAACTGTAATTTTCAACACAAACAACAACAAAAAAAATCTCTATGTACGAAGAATGACAGTAGTGATATTTACCAATATGCATCTTTCCAAGCTGGTGAAAGCAAATCATCATATCTTAGGATGCTAATAGCAGGTTAGGTAAGTTGGTTATGATATTTATCAGGTTCAGTTCTCTGGCGAAGGTTTAGATTATATGCGTAAACATCTGTCATTTCAGTTAATCATTTGTCCCCATTCGTCACAATCCTGCCCAGTGCCGTGTGAATTTGTTTTGATTTCTATTTCCTGTTTTTATTCCTATCGCCACCTTAGTTCTGTTTTCACTGGGGCATCATTTCCTGAGTA
This sequence comes from Pangasius sanitwongsei, assembly GCA_037576675.1. Taxonomy (NCBI): domain Eukaryota; kingdom Metazoa; phylum Chordata; class Actinopteri; order Siluriformes; family Pangasiidae; genus Pangasius; species Pangasius sanitwongsei. Next base: position 12,282,418 of record CM075004.1, on the reverse strand, counting down.
TATTTAAACCCCTGCTTTGCTTGTCATTATATGAAGTTTTGCTGTGCAATATCATGCTTCACAGTACCTGCTTTATGCACTTTTTGTTATGACTTCTGCCTATTTCTTCAGCTCATCACTCTGATTTCCATCACTAGCCTTTAGGGTTAAAATCATGCATGTAGTAACAGATACATACCTTCTGATTATTGCTCCAGAATATAATATTTTACTATTCAAATATTTTAATATGTACCTATTCATATGTATCTCATTTACTCATTTTAAATACTGGCTGATATCTGGGGTGAACACCGTAAGAAAAATTATATTTGGTTAAAAAAAATAGCGCCTATCTTTTAAGTAGCTCACAACTTGCACAAAACAGTAACATACACTGGTAAGAGGTTGTAATGTTTTGGATCTGTAACTAGTTCCTTACAGTCTCTGCGAGGCTGGAATTTGCAGCAGTAATGATGTGCTGTGGGGGTGGTGTGATGTGCATGTCTTTAGGTTTTGCCCCTGTGCTGGACCCAGTGGTCTGTTCCTTATCCACTGTAGGAGACGAATCAATTAGACTGGGAAAATCAACCGCATGTTGAGGACTGCCTGCTCCTGAAAGGAAAGAAAGCTCTTATTGTAACTGCTCTGTGGTTAATATACAGTATATTTTTTTATTTTGTTAGAGCTGTATTGAGGTTTATAATGATGTAATTCAAACAATAATTTGGTGAAGCAGTTAATGACTGACAGCTCCTACTTCAGCAAGTTTGAAACTTTGTATATAGTTGTCATACTCATTATGAATCATGCAATTCTGCTTGCAGTATCACGTCATTCCATTTATATGTAGTGTGGAACTGAGTATAGAGAAAAAAAAGAAGTTTTTATTTTTTTAAACAAGTTTTTAACATGTTCTATGTTACCTGGGACCTGTGGTGTTGGAGGAATGGCATCTCCACGCACATCTGCCTTAACGATGGGAATACTGTTTTTGCTGATGCTAAGGGAAGCGGATGTAATGGCATTCTCTTGGCAGTTCACACCTGGAGTTTAAGGACAGAGTATACGCAAAGTAAATGACTTTAATGAAATGACTGTCAGTGTCATTAACCATAAAAAACAACAGCGCATAGGATTAACTCATAGGCTTATTGTATTATGCAGCATCGTTCAAATCAGGTATCTTTAAAGGGCATTGCTAAATTGGACTTTTAAAAAAGTCTCGTTTCTGTCACAATTACAATCGGTGCTTTGTAGGGATATATAAGATAGCAGTACTGTAAAAGTATCAATGTACTACAGTTTTTCAGTATCACTAATTCTCTGTCTGCAGTAGTTACCAGTTACATCAACAGGTATATCTACACCCATGTTCTAGGCTAGAAAGTCTGTATTCTAGTGTATTTCAACTTGAAAAAATGCAATATAAATCGAATGTAATGATCACAATGGTGTAGTCTGGAGAACTTCCTTTATTTACAGTGGATATGGCACCCCCTATTGGGTACATATATGTTTTGTGCTGTAAATAAAACTGTGTTAAGACTGTATTAGTTGCTCCATCTGTAAAATCCTAATAGTTTGTGACCTTGAATGTAGTGGCACTTTAATAAGCTTGGAAGAGAGCTCTAACGGACCCATTCTGACCATGTAGACAACTCTGATTGCCTAGAAAAAAAAACTGCCCAATCCTATTACAGTATGGCTAGTTGTGTTCGCTTGGACTCTGGGCATCACAACATGGTCTTGGATTTGCAAATTTGCAAGAATTCTCACTACTCAATTTTTACATTTTTTTTTTTGGAAAGACACAAAGTTTCTTGTTAGGGTTATGGGTGGGGTTAGTAGTTGTACCTTTTTTTTTTTTTACAAATTAGTTCATATTAAACCCCTAAAAAATCACCTCACTAATCTGAATTTTTATACATTTTACATGAGTTCAGATTCTAAGGGATCTCAATATGCAGCAAGACTTTTATTTCTTTGATGGAAATAGGCTACAAATCAATTGGAATAAATCTTATCAGCCTCAGTGGAGACTTTCTGAATGACAGAGTGCTGATTTTATCATTTTTTAACGTTGCATCTCAAAGATATAGGTTTTGCCCGATTCCTCCATGGTCTCTGCAATTTGATGGGGTCAGTGTTCCATTGAGGCACTGAGATGTGTAAAATATTTAACATGCTCATGCTCTGCTGTGAGGAGATGCATTCTGTGAGAGCGAGGGAAACAAAATATAAAATTAATGGGAGAGACTTATCAAGTCTAATAGGCCAGTGTGAAATATTTGCAGAATACTGTGAAAGAAAAACATTAGCACCTTCAGTTCTCTAATCTCGTTCATGTAACCAGCTAAACTCCATTTTATTATTTATAATGTGAACATACTTTTTTTTTTTTTTTTGCTTTAAGTGAATAATAGTGAATTGCACAATACAGCAATCATTCCACAAAAACATCAGCACAATGGAGGCCCACGTTCTGGACACATCTGCCATATTCCAGACTACTCCCCTGTTTCCTGAGCCCCCACTTCTCAAAGTGACCTCATTGCGTAGGCATTCACACACACACACACACACACATACACACACACACACACACACACACACACACACACACACACACACATACACAGACTGGATTCTTACTTGGGTATCTGATCAAAGAATATTTATTTTCTTGCTCATTAACTGGCTAATTCAGTCAAGTACATTATGCAGGTCTGTGCATATGTATGTTATGTGCTTATTTTGTAGCTTATGCTCCGGATGTGGGGAATTTTTTATGGCTTATGGAATATTTTTTAGTCTACAAATGTTGTTATTTTTTAGTCTATGGATTTGTTAGGGCTAAAGAGAAATAGCCAAATGTTCACACGCTATATTTCTTTCTTTTTTTTTTTCTAGGAAATGTGTCCCTACACCGTACATATTTCATTATTGCTGTTCTTGTTGCAAGTTCTTTAGGTTATACTGTATATGTGACTGCCATTTCCCTCATCTCATTATTGTATTAATCTATCAGAGATGGTGTTGAGTACACACTCTCCTGCCCATGCGCTCTCTCATTTACATGGGTGATCTATTTCTGAATGGTCAGTAATGAACATAGGCAGATCAATAGGCAGAGGTGTCTGAACTCAGCATGTTCCCTGCAGTCATCTCCTCTGTGACATCAATTACATCCCCAAACAACTTACAGTGAGCTGGCAGGATTTCAGCAACAAAGTCTAAATACTGAATTATTTATCTCAGTAGCCATGACACATAGGCTAGATCTATATATTTGAAAGCCTGAAAATATTTTTGCAACTGTAGAATTTTCTTGTAATCTGTTCCTATCATATATAGGTTTGGGAATCTTAGGACACTTCTGACCTTAATTTTGTTCCTACATTTTTCAAAGTCATTCAGTCTTACTTAGCTAAAAATTAGTTACTCTGCTTTATAACCACCTACATACAGTACATTGCACATGTAATGAGTTTCAAAATGTGGCCATACGCTCGTGCCAGTCTGAGGAGTGATGTGATTAATGCATGGACTCAGCTCTCCTTTACTGTCAAGCAATATTTGAACTGTTGCCAGTAATGTTTAAAGGTTTCGCTTTCATGCTGAAGGGCTCTGGCACCCTTGATGTCAGGGTATGGACACAGAGACACACCCATCCTCTCCGCATGCCACGCCTGTCCCTCACTGCACTGCATTCCTTCCCATAAGCTTCTCCATGGCACAAACATTTAGACTTGTGTGTACAGTAAGTGCCACTACTATGTGGTGTGGATCTATCCTTTCACTTTAAAAATAAATGTAGAACTCTACAAGAGAGTTGTCTCTGTTCGAAAGTGTTCCAAACTAGAACCTTTTTAGGAAGCTGGAATCTCTTAACTGTATGAGGATTCCTTATATAGGTATGAACCATACAAACCCCTTTTTTCTAAGAGTGCACATTTAATTGATGCTATGTTAGATATCAATAAATCATTTTCAGTTGAACTGACAGCCAACACTGCTGGTATTTACTTTCCTTCTCTATGCTCTAATTTTCCTCATAAGAATTTAATACCCATGATTGTGAGCTTCAAAATTGTTGTTTCTGGGTAATATCTACTTGCCTTACAAAATAGCTGTGTTTAGATAGTCTTGGTTCAGCTCATGCCTATCGTTCAAGCAAAAGGCCAGAGATCTCTATGATCACACATATGCATTAAGACCTCTCCTGGCTTACTCAGTTAAAATTCATCCCACTCTTTCTGTGTGATGTTACTAAAGGACCCCGTTATTCTCTTGCACCCCATAAGGTCTCACTATTTCTCAATCTACCCTCCCTCTCACTACTTTATGCTCCATTTTTCTTCTTTCCTAACATTAGTATCCAAGAACTGGAGAAGGAATTATAAAATGTGGATGGAAAAGGGGCAAAAGAGGCAGACATGGCACACCTATCCAGGTCTTAGAGATCTGCTTTATTTTGGATTGAAAACATATCCTAATGCTGTTCTTATTCAGGACAATCATACTTTATTTAGCTTATTTCTAAATAAATAACATAGTAACCACTAGTTATCCTGAAAAAAACATGCCAACGATCCATGCTGTATATATGAAAGGGGCTACACACATATATTCATGCCTGTGGTTTCAAAAAGCCAACCCTCTCAAAACTCCCACCACCACACGGACCTCTTTAGACCCCCCAATCCCACCCCTTAAGCAGATTAACATAAAATTATCATCATTCCTAAACTTTATTTAACTCCAAAACCCAAATAGAATTCCCAGTTGTGGAATGTTTCAAGAGCCCAGCCCCAGAATGCCTCAGTAATGGGAATGGGATTGAGGCCATTTGGCTCTGTGCCAGTGGAAATGGAAGAAAAGGGAAAAAGGAAGAAAGGAGGGTGTCAAGGAGTTTGTCCAGGCCAGGACACAGCTTTTATCACTCTGACACTGCGAGGAATCTTTCCACATCTCACTTCCACAGTAACAATAAGTACTAGAGCTAAATGGATTCTTGTTATGTCCTGTTTATTCATACATGATGGGTTTAACTGTGTTGTTAGGGCATTTTGAATCTCAATCCTGTACACCACAGTTAGACTGCTCAATTTTGGTCTGTTTCCGATTAAACCCCAATGTGTACAAAGTAGAGTCACTTTCAGCACGATGAATGTGGAGGAAGTGGCACAGAAAGGAATAAATAAATAAAACGTACACAGTGAACCACTCCTTTTACATTTCGTCACAATGATGCTCAGACAGAGGAGAGTATATGAGTGTGGATTCGAATGTAATCTGAATAACACTAGCATCATCAGGACGGCTCAACAAAGGCTGAATTGTCTCAGACAGCTGAAGAAAAGAGCAAAAAAGCTGTTGATTCAGTTCTATTATGCGATCTTCAAAAGTGTTCTGACACTCTATCACTGTCTCGCAATGCCGATACTTGAATGGATTGTAAACCTCACAAATAATCAGACCATATCACTCATCAGTGCAAGTAAAGGCCCAGGAAAATCACCTCTGACCCCTCTCATCCGACAAACCTCATATTTCAATCCCTTCCCTTTGGCAGACGACTTTAAATTAACATAACTTTTAATGAACAAAACAAGCCACTTTAGGAGGGCCATTATAGTTCTTCACTGCTCTTTAGTTCCTAATACCACTGGTTCTAGCAGTCTGCTTTAAGGAAATGTTTGCAACTTCTGTAGCACCTTATTTTGCTATGTCCTCACTCCTCAACTAATATGTGTTCAGTTTGCATAGTTTCATGTTGCACATATTGACTGTGTTGCAATTTATAGGTTATTGTCCAAACATACCAAATCCAGCTGTACTAAATCTACATACTACCAATAAAGAACCTTGGACCTTGAGACTAAATAAACTAAATGACTGGATTAGGCATAATCTTGATTCCAGCCATCATGTGTTTACAATCTTGAACACAGTCTCTACAAAATAGAATTTAAAGACATAGAGTTCATCCAATTTTCAGTATAATGGGAGCTAGCCCTGTAAAGACCACTAACTGATCACCTCCAATGATCATGCAAATGAGACACACACCACTTTAGAACATTACTCTGTACATTGTGGTTACACAACATCTATACAGGGTAGTGCTGCATGATTATTCAGTATTTTCAAGCCGCCCCGTATACCCCCCTCCCCACCCCCCAAAACTGCCTTTTTTAATTTCAAAATGCTTGACCTGCTGAACTGTTATGTAGTAACCATAACCAGAAAGAGAGGAGACATGACAGAATATAAACAAATCCTCACTTATATATCTTTGATGTCAGTCCTGTATATGCTAGAGATCAGACCCTAACAACCTCCTACATGAATGTGCATGATTGGTGCTCTTCCAAGGAGGCCAGCGTGTGAGAATGTGTAGGGAGGGTAATGTTACATGCTAAAAAGTGAAGTCCATGCTCCCATCTTTCTATCTTCTGTCCCCTGTTTCCCTATAAATTACATTCTGTCTGTACTGGATACTTTGGAAAAGATACAGCGCCCACAATAATTAATTGTTCATACTCTTGTAAAACTTCTTAAATAACTCCATACGCTTTATAGTGAACCCAGTGGTTTAACTCCATAGTAAGGATTCCCTGAAGAATAATGGAATTTGAGGCTGAGAAACTGAAAAGTTGAAGGGGGGGGGGGGGGGGGTTTTGACTTATCTGGCTCTCTCTCTCCCATCATGCCTACTGTGACCTCTGACTTGTCCACTCACCTCCCCCTATTTCAGGAAATGAACATTGACTCCAAAATGTTTCAGAGACAAAGAGATATAGCAGTAGACATATAGAAGAAGGTCTGGGTCTTATATTTCTAATCAGGTCCTTTCTGAGCAAATCAAACCTTTCACTCGCTGCCAAACCACCATTAACAAGAGAAATGAACTCCCCTGTGGGGTATTATAGCACTGAATGCTCTAAACCACAATAGAGCTGGAGTAACATGATGGCATGTTAACACAAGCTACTAGAGTTCGATATTCTGTTTACACTGTGACAGAATCTTGTTCAGTGAGTATGAGGTTACAGTTTAATGTGTCCCCGCAAGAGGGAGGGAGATTACCTTTATATGAAAAGGCATCATTTATCACAAATTTGTAAGAATAAAGCCTGTTCACAAAATTCAGTTCAAGAAAACTTGGAATCTGCAGTGTATGAACAAAAAGCAAAGAATACATTTGATCTAAAAACACAAGAGTCTGGAATATTTGGGACAAAGCTGGTCATGGCTATCCTAAGAGGTGACCAAGCCCTAGTTCATTGCTGTCTGCTGACATATTAACGTGATTATACATGTTGCTGTTCCCTTTGGCTACAACTTACTTTTATTTGCAAGAACCACAGACACAAAAACTGTGAACTGCATTAAGAATCATCCTCAAGCTATCAATAAAATACATTTAAAAAGAGAGCATGTGGAACAATACAGTGGCCATTGCATGGAAACATTTATCAAATTTTGGCCCATAAAATCAGAGAGTAAAACTTTTTAGTGCATCTTTTCGATGATGGTGATACACAAGATGACCCAAACTTAATATGGACAAAAAGGATATAGATTTAGAAGTCAGATCCAGGCCAACTGGCACTGACCAAAATGGACAAATTACAATGCCTTTTCACAGGCCAAATTAAGTCTGACCCAATAATGGATGTTTAGGACATTTCTGATCTGTCAGTGCTCACTAATCTTCTACTAAAAAGAGAGCTCACATGTAACGGTTTTGCAAGAGAGGAGAAAAAACTTTTGAATGCAGCCCCACTTCATGTGTGACCCCACCCTCTTTCCTCCAAGCAAAGTCACACACTCGGACTGCAGCTCTGCCACAACACACTTCTAAAAACAACCAAAAATACTCACCTCGGAAAATAATGGTAGACATGACTGAGGCCAGAGCCAGAATAGTGTGACAGTTTGTCTTTTTCCAGTTAAACACTTCCATCTTGAGTATGTCGCTGCTGAAGCCTGTGCAGTGGTAAAGAGTATGTATCAGGTTTAGTTTCTCGCTGAGAGACACAGAGAGAATAAAGCAAGGCTTGTGCTCAGGCTGCTTTATATACCCCAACCCCCCAACTACCCCTTTCCACACCTCCTTTTTCACTTTAACCCTTACTTTAACCCTCCTTCAACATGCTCACTAATTTTGAATCATACAGTAGTCAGTCAGTCTCTCTCTCTCTCTCTCTCTCTCTCTCTCTCTCTCTCTCTCTCTCAAAATACAGACTATAGACCAGTGGCATAGCCAAACATTCATTTCAGGGGGATGATAAATTAAAATCTCTGTGTGATCTGTACAATTATACTGATAAGTACAATGTGCTCATGCATTTTGGGTGAATGCTAAACAGTAACAGAAGCAGTGATGTCACAAATTTGTCATTTAATCATTTAAGGCTAAAAATGCTGGCACATAATAACTTTAAAACAGTTCCACTGAAAATAATATGGGGAAATTACAGGGGGAAACAACATCTTATGACACCAGATCTACCTTTCTTTTTCTCCTACTGCAGCAAACCTCCAGTACTTCATCAATATCCCTAAACTCAGAGTGTATCTAGCTAATATGAGTTTGACCTTTAATGAACGCCATTAGAGTGCAATTACTGCTCAAAAATGCTGTTTGAGAAACGCTGTTGAACTTGTGATCTTTCAGTTCTGAATCTGTAACCATTTACGTGCTAACATTTTTGTTAGACAGATATACTGTAAACTGTCACTGTTTCCACTTTGATGACAGCATAGCATTCAGTGGGGATGATCAAATATCTCACTGCAACATTGCACTGTTTGTGCATTTAACTCAAACTGTTTCCGGTGAACAGTGCAGCCTGTGTGAAAATCCTGGTACAGTAAAATCAATTGGTTGTGCTTATTATTAGTCTTAGATCATTTTGAGCTTCCACATACAAGTCCCTGTGAATGAGCTCTTATTATAGAAATGGTAATGTTTGTGTACAGTCGCGTCCTTAAGTATTTGGACAGTGACACAATTTTCATAATTTTGCCTCTGTACACAACCACAGTGGATTTGAAATGAAGCAATCAAGATATGATTGAAGTGTAGACTTTCAGCTTTAATTGACACAATTAACAATGATACACCTACCTCCTCAAGAGTGTTCTTGACTTGGCTAGATGTTGTGAAGGGGTTATTCTTCACCAAGTTAAAAACTTGCGATCATCCACTTAAGTTGTCTTCCGTGGTCTTCCAGGCCTTTTGGTATGTTTGTTGTTGTTGTCACCAGTGCATTCCTTCTTTTTAAAAATGTACCAAATTGTCGTTTCTGCTATCTCTCTGATAGGTCTGTTTTGTTTTTCCAGCCTAATGATGACCTCCTTCACTTGCATCAGCGCCTCTTTAGACTGCATATTGAGAGTTCCCATGAACAGCTACCACATGCAAATTCAACACTTGGAATCAACTACAGACCTTTTTATCTCCTTAATTTGTCATGGAATAATGAGAAAACAGGCCACATCTCACCATGAAACTGTTTATCGTCAACTGTCCAATTACTTTTGAGCCTGTGAAAATGTAGGTACTCTGTAAAAATGGCTGTAATTCCTAAATGGTTAATGCAATATTTTTGATAACTCCTAAAATTAAATCTGAAATTCTACACTTCATCTACATCTTGATTGCTTCATTTCCAATCGACTGTGGTCAGGAAAATTCACGAAATTCAGATTCGGCGACAGAGCAGCACTCAGGGCAGCCAGAAACAAGCTCACTGTGGGCATCAAGAAAGCCAAAAGCTCTTATGTACCGAGGGTCCACAATCATTTCACCAGCAACAACCCACAACACATGTGTCACAAATTACAAGAGGAAGAGCTACCTGCCAAAAGACACCACTCTCCCAGATGCTCTAAATAAATGTTATGCCTGATTAGAAACAATCACCAATGAGGCTGCAGTGGGGATTACAGCTTCCCCTGATGATACAGCTACCGGACATGATAACATTCCTGAGCATGTCCTCAAAGAGTGCGCCCACCAACTGGCTGAGGTCCTCAAGGACATCTATAACATGTCTCTTGCACAGACTAAAGTTCCTACATCTTCAAATCTACCACAATTATTCCCATACCAAAAAAGTCCTCAGACATGTCTCTAAAAGACTACCACGTGGTGGCACTAACTATAGTTATGAAGTGCTTCGGAAGGGTGGTCACTGGATCAACAGCAATATGCTTATAAAAAAAAAAAAAAAGAACATTTTCCACTGAGAATACTCTAAACATCTGGCCCTATCCCACCTGGACAATAAGGATGTCTATGTCAGAGTACTGTTTATTGACTTTAGTTCGTCGTTTAACACCATCATCCTCCAGAAACTAATCAATAAACTCCACTCACTACGACTGAGCCCATCACTGTCCTACTGGGTTTTGGACTTACTGAGCAACAGGCCTCAGAGTGTCAGGATTGAAAACAATCTCCTACCCCATTATTCTGAACACCGGAACACCCCAGGGTCATGTTCTAAGTCCTCTGCTATACACCCTGTTTACTCACGACTGTGTTGCCAAACATCATGGCAAACATATCATCAAGTTCACCGATGATACAATGGTCGTGCGGCACATCTACAAGGATGATGAGACAGCTTACAGAGTGGAGGCGAGGCAGCTGGAGCTTTGGTGTAGAAAAAACTCTTTCTCAATGTAAATAAAATGAAGGAAATGATTGTGGAGTACAGGAAGAAGCAAACACCTCACATCCCACTGCACATCGGTGGTACTGCAGTGGAGACAGTACACAACATCAAGTTCCTGGAAGTACACATTACGGACAATGTTTCGTGGATCCTGGACACATGTTCCTTAGTGAAGAAAGCACAACAAAGACTTCCTAAGGAGAAGTTTACATCCTAAGGAGACAAAAGAAAGCAGACATGTATACAAAAACTCAACTGCTTCTATAGAAGCACTATAGAATGCACTCTACCTTGCAATATTAGCATTTGATATAGGTTATGCATCATCGTAGACCACAAAGAACTACAAAGGGTGGTGAGGTCTGGAGAGTCCATCATGATGTCAAGCTTTCATCATGCTGACCACTGAGGATATTAACATGGAACGATGCATTAAGAAGGCAAATAGTATCAGAACAGATTCCACACACCCCTCACATGGACTGTTTACTACTGTAATTTACTTACTGTTACTAGATGTTTACTAGGCTTCAAAGCATCTGAGCAAATCCTCAAGACTCTTAAACAGATTTTTCCCTGCAATGTCCCCACATGGATAATTAGGTGTAGCATTAATAAGCTGTCTCTCTCTTGCACTCTCTGTCGGTCTCTCTCTCTCTCTCTCTCTCTCTCTCTCTGTGTGTGTGTGTTTGTGCGCGTGTGTGCAACGTGTGGGTGTTGCGGCATGTTTTTATATTTTGGTCGGGAGCAAATGTCCCTACATGGGTAATAATTATTATACATTATACTCATTATAATGGATAATAATAGATAATTAGGTGTAGCAATAACACCATTAATAAGCTGTCTCTGTCTCTCTCTTTCACTCTCTGTCACCGTCTCTGTGTGTGTGTGTGTGTGTGTGTGTGTGGCCAGTCAGTCATCACTTACCTTATATGACAAATTCACACATAACATCTGTTTTTCATAGTATACTTAATTAGTCTTAATCCATTTGTGTTGAATATTTCAGTCCATTTGTGTTGAATATTTTCTAAAATAATTTCAGAATGTATGTAGGCATTTTTATTTATGGACTTTATTTATGCCAAAATGGAAAGCCTCATTTCAGACAACTGATTTGTGTTTCCTAACCCTGAGTTATTCCTCACATTTGCTCATGCGTATTTAAATAAAAACAAAAATATATTTATTAAACTGATGTTTTAATCAACACATTACATTTCACTCTTCAACCAACAATATTAATTAGTTGACTTAAATCAGAGGAATTTCTGAAAAACAATTTGCCTGACTATAAGATAAAAAAAAAAAAAAAAGCAAAATGTTTGACTATGAGGGCAGTTATGTTTAATAGGCCACAGGTTCATATGCATTGAGTGCATATGCATATTTTCCAAATGTTATACTTACATTCAATCAGTAGGGGGCCTGCAGCTTCATTGTTAAACATTATACTAACCAAATAAGATGATCATGTACTCTGCCAGTGAATGGATAATGTCCTGTGCCAGTTCTTTATGCCTTCTGCTAATGTGTTCTAATCTGCTAATGGAGTCACACAAAAATGATTAAATATGTTGCAGTGTGAATGATGGCGTCAGTTCTTCCATGTAACATTTACGCTGTCAATTAACTAGCTAATAGGGAGAAGCACTTTGTGTGTCAGAAAAAAAGTGTTTTGTAAGCTGTTATCATTCCAAATCTGAGCAGAAACACAAATAAAATATTTAACCACAGAGGTACTTCTACTGATGTTGTGTACTTCTAGGGATGGCTCCTGACATTTTTCCCCTCCTTATTGCCAATATGTTAGCCAGATGCCTTTATACAGGATCGATCTTAAAGTGTTAGCATTATATTGTGCATGCTAGATATAGTGTTAGATCAGGCTTCCCTATTAGATAAACCATCAGTACCATCTTTGGTAAAGTGTTGGCTTTTATATATACATGATAATATATGCTGAATTATTATATATACATTATTATATATGCTGAATATACAAAGCTATCCAGACAATTTGTGCAAAATGCTGAATTCTTCCAAGAAAGCTGGCTAAATAATGAACAGTATGTGCTCCAAACTGAACATCGACTCCTAGCTAGCTGCCTTCTTGCCAAAATGATGTTGGGTTAGCATTAAGCCTAAGTATTTATGGCTTAGCCAGTTGTCATTCTTAATTATTTTATTATTAGATTATCTCCACCAATTACCACAGTTCTGCTTCCTCTTTTCCTTTTCTTCTTGTTTTCTTTTCTGGTTTCCAGACAGGTAAGTTCATTTTGAAAAGCTCAACAATTCCAAAGAAACTTGCACAAGTCCCACATGCTAGCAGGAAGAGTTCCCGGTATAGATAGTGTTGTAGATGATCGATCTGAGGTTTTGGGGGAGTACAAGCAATTTCCTGCCTTGCCTGCCCTGTAGCTACCCTACTCTTTAACCCCTTAAAGCCTTAGCTGAGTTTTTCAGCTATTCAATTTGAAGCACATTGGCAAATATATATCAATTATATTCAGTCAGGTCCATAAATATTTGGACATTGGCAAAGTTATTGTTATTTTAGCTGTCTACCATGGGAGCACACCTCAAGTGCAGTAAAGTCTACAGTTTGAACTCATAAATATGAACATGAATATGAGTTCAAAGTGCAGAATTTCAGCTTTAATGTAAGGGTGTTTATATACAAATCGGGTGAATACTGTAGGAATCGTATGTTAAGACCACGAAGAACGGTCCAGGAACTTACTTGCTGCTGTTGGCACTGGTTCAGAATGACAAGAGAACTGGAGAAGATGCATAGTGATGGCCATGTAGCAGCATCACTGACTACCTAAAAGCAGCACGCCTCTAAACAATGCACATGGGGATGAGACAGTCTTTGTAGAAAAGTATATCACAGTGGGAACTGGCTGTCCTAACCTACTTAAGCCTTGGTGATCACATCCACCAACTTGTGGGCCAGTCACTGTTTAGACAAGACAAACCTTCACATCTTACCTCAGTGACAGACGAACAATTGTCTGAGGACTGGATGCCCATTGTTTAGTCTAAGTAGCACCACAGGGTATGCACATCGCACAGCAGTTTCCAGTTTAAACTGGGAAACATGACCTTGGACAGAGACCTTGAATTAATGTACAAGGTAATGCCATACTCCTCTGGCTACCAGTGCATACAGGGTGAGCTTATCACCAAAACATGTAGTTCTCCCAAACTTTTCTGATGAATTGATTGCTAGAAAAAAAGGTAGTTTTTAGAGAAAAGTCCATTTCAGTTCAGCATCTTTCATAGGCCTCTAAGACGGGGCATTAAGGACCAGCACAAGGAGGAGATGCCACTCAGGGCTCTTGAGACGTATTGGTGGATGGAGGCACTTTGCTCCTTTCAGAAAGGTTGTAATAAGTTTATGAGCCCCCAGCGAGATGGCCACCACATACACCTCGATGGCAGTGGCGTGTGGTGGTGTTTTAAAATGAGGAGGCAGTATATATATATATATATATATATATATATATATATATATATATATATATAT
>CM075004.1:12254110-12268104 GCA_037576675.1 Pangasius sanitwongsei | reverse complement strand
ATTGTGGTGGTGTATAGAGCCAAAAATGTTAGAATTGTGTCGATGTCCCAATATTTATGGACCTGACTGTATATGGGATATACAATACATATATAGTATATCCCAAATTCATTAAAGGTTCTCAGTAAGGCAAAAAAAACTAAGCCATGCTTATTTAGAATATGATATAATTTTTTTCTTTCACATGTCCACACTTGAATATTTCTGAAATGTGTTGTGTTGGGGTATTGGGATAAGTTAAAAAAAAAAAAAAAATTATACTTTCCAGTATATCTGAATTCACCCTAAAGAATACAGGCTTTGTTAGGTTTAGCAATATGCTAAGCGAAAGGTTCCCAGCCCTGGTCCTGGAGTAGCCCCTGTCCTGCACATTTTAGTGTTTTCCCTGCTCTAACACAACCGTCTTCAACTCAGGAAGTGCTGTTAATTATCTGAGTAGTTGAATTAGATGTGCTATGGCAGGGAAAACACTAAAATATGCAGAACAAGGGGGCTGTACTCCAGAACTGGGATAAGCAGGACCTGTGTCCTAGGTTAATAAACTTCCTGATCCTCAGATATGTATTCTTTCATTTTTAAAAGGCATAATGAGAAGTGTGGGTTACAGTGAGACGAGAAATAAATTAGACCATCATGTTGTCATGTTTATGAGAAAGGAAAGCCTAAATAGACATACATGTGCTTATTGATTTGGCAACATTTGAGCTTTTCACTCAGCCTTCCTAGCAGGCGTGTCACTGCAGCTTTAGCACCAGCAGGGGTCATTATATTGCCATATTACAGCACACCTGGCTATGAGTTGAGCACTTACACAGCATAACACATGTGAGTTCTGGAATATAAAGTACACCCACAATGTCAGAAAAAGGGTACTAAACTGTACTCTTCCTTGTGGCTGTGGTAGTATGCCCAAGCGTACACCTTTTGTACCTTTAATATTTATCCTTTACCTTAAAATGGTGCATGTAGTGTACCTTTGCTGTAACTTTGCTCTGAAAGCTAATTATGGTCCATTTCCTTCCTTCCATCCATCCACCCATCCATCCATCCATCCATTTTCTGTACCACTTATCTAACACAGGTTTGCGGGGAGCCTGGAGCCTATCCCAGGGGACTCAGGGCACAAGGCGGGGGACACCCTGGATGGGGTGCCAACCCATTGCAGGGCACAATCGCACACACACACACACATTCACTCACTACAGACAGTTTCAGAGAATACAATCATGTCTTTGGACTGGGGGAGGAAACCGGAGTACCTGGAGGAAACCCCCTAAGCATGGGGAGAACATGCAAACTCCAGGCACACAGGGTGGAGGTGGGAATCGAACCCCCAACCCTGGAGGTTACCACCCCAGCCACAAGGAAAGGTACAGTTTAGTAATTTTTTTTCTTTTTTTTTCTGAGAGTCCAAGTACAGATGACTAACTTCAATACACTGACTTAAAAATCTGGTCTTTGTAAAATCCCTCTCTCTCTATTACGATTCCTGCTCATACAGGAATGGGCTGGTTTATGCTGTATAACATGCTTTCCTTGCATATTTTATAAGCCATTTTGAACTTATTTTTGAAATACTGTGAAAACTGTATTAGCACGCTGTCAGGGTTGCTTCGCCCACATGAGCCATAAACCAGGCTATGATTTTAATATGCACAACTCTTTTTTTAAAATCAATATTGGCTTCAGAGAGGCTCGTGCATCTAATGCATTAATTATAGTCTTATAAGCTGTGTTTCTTTTGTTATTAAATCTGAAGACAAACAGGTATTCATCTGGAGCATTACAGATGGCCATGCATTGTATTTTCTGCTATAAACACCAGTCGCCTGCACGATTACAAAACACCTAATGGGACTAATATGTCAGCCTGTAATCTGAACCTGTCTAATGCTCTCCCAAAGTAAACTGAACAAATTACTTGGGCAATTTGCAGCCTCGCGCTGATGATCAAACAGAGCGCGTGGGCGTCAAAAGCGCCGCCGCGTCGATCCCCGAAGCCCCGCCCACTTCAGCAGCGCGGGTGCGCGCGCTCCACTGGTGCATCGCTCACGAAGCCTGGCTCACTGACGCGCCTCAGGTACGGACCTCCGCCTTCTCTCCACTGTGGCCGAGCCGCCGTTAGTCATGACTCAGTGAACGGACGGTGGAGAAAATGGAAAGTGCTCGGCGCTCGAGAGCGTTTCAGCACCACTTCAGCTGGACAGCGCAACAGCTTCTTTTTTGCTTTTTCTTCTCTTTTTTTTCTAGACAGCATCCCGAGGTGGGGGATTTCTTTTTGAATTGCACGAGCAAAGCGTGATGGAGTTCGTCGAACATCATCCGATTAACAAAACAGCAAACATCCCGCTTTGGTCCGAGACTAAGCAGATGATGCGGGGAGTCCTGTAAGCACTGCGCCGTCAAGCCTCCAGCAGCACCAGCCAGCACGGTGAGTGGGGAAATGGGGCAACTCTGAAATTCACCCACTGATTCAGTGCAATAAAAAAGCTTAGCCTACACCAGTAAGTGACTTTGTAATGCGAAAAATCCGAGACAAACCCAAGCCTCTATTCGTGTAAATCCAGGTAAGATTTCCCACAGATAAAACATTAAGATAGATGCGTATTAACAGACAGAAAGGCAGCATTCACTGACAGAGGATATGAGAACAGTGTGAAACTGGCGAGTATTACTAATACAAATGGAGGATTTTCTGCTTTATTAAGAGATTCTTCTAGAGCTGCATTGGCTTTTTGCATATCTATCTATCTATCTATCTATCTATCTATCTATCTATCTATCTATCTATCTATCTATCTTTTTGGCTTAAGTATTGTCCCCTAATTTTCTTCCAACAACAGGTCTGTGTGCCAGTATAACTGTTGTATCTGAATCCGACCACAGTCGTGATCTTGCTCCTGAAACTGGTCAACACCATTAAAGCATAACAATAAATCTTGTCTTGATCTTGGCATTTGGTGTTGAAGTCTACATTTCTTTTAAGAGTAAATTGATCATCACAGACAATCAGCCCTTATTTCTTCTTTTCCTTATTATCAGGGCTCCAAAAATATAATTAATCAAGCATCTCATTGGATGTTTAACGTAATCGTTTAAGGAGAATGCTAACATTAGCCATACTTTATGAATAGAAATTAGGTTTGTGTCCTAAACGTTGCATTTTTGTGTGTAGACAGGCAAGTGGGGCCGTTTTTCTGAGCAGTTGGTGGCCCTAAATGACAAGTTACTCAGGGGCCCCCAGCCCACACCAATCATGTTATTTCATATGCAAGAATGAAGAGAACGAATACTTCATTATCTTGATGAGAGAAAAACTGTTTAATAAAAAATAAAATAAAACTGACTGAACAAGAACTATAACTCATTTCTTCATTGGTTGTGATCTTCGGAGTTGCTCTAGCTCTGAAAAGAACTGCTGAGCTGTGATTATCTTTAAAGTCAACAGCCTCCTGCTCTCATTGTTAGTAATAACACAACACTTCTTCAGGAGCTCTCTAGAAACCAGCTATCTAGCTAGTTAGCCGTTAAATGTTTTTATTTCAATTACATCAACAAGTGGAAGCAAGAAACACAAAGACAAATTGACTAAATCCAGTTAATTAGCATTAATTCCATTAATTGGTGATATAATTTCAGTGTTTTTCTCATCCGCTCCTTTTTTTCTGAGGCATGTTTCAGCCTTAGATAGATATGAATGCTTCATGATCTCTGCTTCTTCTTGATCTTCTGATGTTAGTTACTTAATTTAGGTATTCTTTTCACACATCACAAGGGCCCCCCTGCTCCTGCCTGATATATAGACCTTTTTCTCTGGTGGTCCAGGGGCCCTAAGTGAATGATTATACCACTTATAGCAAGAAACGGCCCTTACATCTTAGTACCAAGCAATGTAAACAATAAAGCTGGCATACAAAATATTATATACTTTTATTGCTGCATTCCCAAACCATATTGCTGTATGGTTTAACCATGAAAAAAAAAAAAATCTACTGAAATTGCTGAAGTTTTAGCCATCACTGACTTTACATGCCTCGCTAACATTTAATAAATGTTTTGCTGCCAGATCCTCAGCAGCTTAAGCTCGTCTGGATTGTGATTTGTTGTGTTCAGTCTTAATTTGAGTTTCATTCTGCATATGAAATGAAGATAATTGTTAGACTTTAAAATGGTCAATATGACAAATTACTAGAAATGGAAACAGAAAACGTTGAAAAATACAGTAAATTGTCAAAAAAAAATCCTTTATTCTGCATGACGTGTCCTCCATCAGCAAAGAGAAATATCAGATAAGGTAAATTCTGTGGTAAAGAAGATAGATTTCAGTTTTGCAGACGTGCAGGCTAATGGACTTGGTTGGAATTGTTGCATACAGGAGTGTGTTTTTCGTGACCATTCCATAACATTACTCTTACAGTATGTGGTAGCACTGGTGACAGGTATGTGGCCTGAATAATGTCTGCTAATAGTATGAAATTGTGGTGTTTTAAAATGTATGTATGTATTTATTTATTTGTTTGTCTGTATGTTTGTTTCTATATTTATTTATTTATGCTTTTGGGAATATCAGTCTGAAGGACTTTTTCGGCAAATGCTGCTATCAATATCCTGCAGCTGTGTATTATCTCACCATTGTGTTGTTGAGGCCAGGCTGCTTCACTTTGTTCTTTAAATTTACAGCAGCTGTTTTCATGAAAGGGGTTTATGATTGAGGTTAATCACAGAGTATTGTGTTCATAGCTGGCCAGAAAGGAAGTCAACGTTTAGTTATAATGGTTGTTTTCTCAGAGCACCTGCTCTTTGTAAACAGTGTTTATTTTGCTTTGATTTGCCGCTCTTACCCACAGATCACACTGTCTCCTGGCTTGGAGAGGTGAGAACAAAACAGTTGGTGTAAGCAAATTAGATTAGCTGTGTTTTACCTCCTCTGTGCACTCACCACATTATAGAATAACATCCTTCTGCATGCTTACTTATCGTGAAGAATTTTCCGACGTATGCAATCACTATATGTATAATTTAGATGTTCTGAAAGCATCCTAGCTGCATGGATGGAATGTTGGCTTGCTCTGTATGCTTAATGCGTACACATTCTACAGGTTTGGCATTTATCATTGATTACTGACTACAGTTACTGTACTCCATCAACTCAACAGTGGCCAGATGGTAAAAAGGCTTTCTATTTACCACGCTGCTGCAAGGTGATGGATTGGCTGGGAAACTCTTCTATGGAAGTTTACTCTAACTTGGTGGGGAATATTGAGTTATTCTGTTTTTAGAAGATGGCGATGGTTAGACAGAATGGCTGCAGTACTTGGGTTAGGAATTATTATATATTTAGTTTTACTGTGCATGGTATAAATTACATTCCATGACATTAGAATGCTTGAGGGAATCTTTTCTAGATTTTGGATGGCTTTCAAACATCAAAGTTTGCTAGATATCTATAGGGCAGACCAGATCAAAATTCATACTGTTTTACCTTCCAAGTACACTGGAGAGTTTGCTGTCAGCAGGAAAAAAAAAAGATCAAAAACCTCCACTGCACGGAGAAGCTCCTCTCCTATCACAGCTTAATTATCTGAACTGACTGACTAAGCATAAACCCAAATTTAGATTTCATTTAGCCTTGTATCTGAGGCTCCCACATATAGATTTTCTGTCTACATTATCAAATGAGACTCTCTGGCATGTACACAGTGGAGGCCTGTGCATGGAGCATCGATGTAGCACTAACATATTCTTCACATTAGATCCACAAAGTTGTGTAGAACCACACTGGACATAGATTTATTAAGTCCATATCTTCTCTACTGTGTGCTATGTTTAACACAGCCACCCACACACACATACACTCCACACCCACTCCTACCCCCCAAACACACTCTTAAATATCTGCTGATGCTGCATCTTTCTGTACACTGCACAAGTCCTTTTACATTTTACATTTCTCTACATTAGAGTTCTACCACAGTGTTTGTGTGTGCGTGTGTGTGAGAGAGTGTGTGTGAGTGTGTGTGTCTGTGTAATTGGATATTTCTTGTGAAACGGCATGCCTCCACTCTAGCCCATCTCCTCATTTTCCCTCTAGCTAAGACCATCTGCTCAGCGGCGGGTCTGGCCAAACAGCTCAGGCACTGGGTGAGAGAGTGGACCTACCACTGTCCCTGCCTCCATCAACAATTCTCAACCCACAACTAACTTCATAGCCAAACACTGCTGAGATATTTCTTACTTTAAATCGTTACTGGACTGTGTGCTTTTTTCTCACAGCTCAGAGTCAGTAGACTTCTCCCACAAAGTAGACTGAGTAAGTTGAAAGAAATCAAGGACTCAGTGGTCTGGCTTTCTCCACAACTCTTGGCTCATTGTAGAGTCATAGCTAATGGAGGGATAGTTGCAGGGTATTGTCCGTTTATCCAGCCTGAGCCAACTCGTTAGGCCTGGATCTGCACAGGCACCAGAATGTAAAACAGTTCTCAAAACCGCCCTCTTTCGCCTCTCATCACTGATTTTTGTTTGTAAGATTGCAGTGTGCGTTTGATTCAGGATGTGCTTGCAATACAAGAGCATATTTGGAAAACCTCAGTAAGGATAAACAGTCTTTAGTCAGATGGTCGTGCAACAGAGTGAGTGTGAAAATGGGAATATTCATCATTCACTTCACTTCAAAAGGTTGTGATTGTCTATTTGTTGTCATGTTTTTGCCAACACTGAGGAACAGCAGATTGCAAAAGTGCAAGCAGAATGTTAACAAACTGGTTTTCAAAGGAATGAGATTCTAACAGTAAGGCAGGAACAAATGTATGCGTTTACGCCTGCCCAGAATCTTCTTTCTCAACGCAGATAAAAAAAAAACTGTTTCCCAATATGTTGAATCGGAATACGTTCTGGTTCATGGTATTTCATTCAGAGCTGATAAGAGGATCCTAGGCTGATAAGGGAATGAACAGCTGAAAAGTGTAATAAAAGTTTCTGTGGAGTCTAGAATAATTATAAATTCTGAAGAGGCCTTCTTGCCAGTGGGGAGCTGGTCTATTCTGAGTTCCTCTTGGGCTGATCCTAACACATGCTGAGAGATTCCCTTCATCACTGTGATCTGTATGCACCCCCAAGAGTGCATCCTGTTAAACAGAGTGTGAAATGAGCACATTTAGCAATCCCACTAGCGTCATGACATGAGCTGTTCAGCACTTAAAGCCAAACTTGCATGGCCTTTACTCCTCAATCACATCAGAGTGTGTGCGTTCTCATTGTCTTGCTTTATATATATATTACATTTATACACACAGATGGGCACTATCTTACCAAGGTGTTGGACCTCCAGAAGCTGCCAGCTTCAGTACACCTTTGCATAGATTCTACAAGTGTCTGAAACTGTACTGAAGGGATTAACATGATTTTTCCAAAAGATATTCCCTCAGTATGGCACAGGACAGCGTATGATTTACATATTTTTCATACTCAACAAACCATTCAGTAAGCCACTGTGTGAAGAGTTGTCCTCCTTAAAGAGACCACTCCCATCAGGATAGAAATGTTTCTAGGTGATCAGTCAGCATATCTGTTGTGATAAATAATGACTCTTCTCTCTTTAGGGTACAAGTGATCCCGAACAATACCAGCAAAAAGTTTCTACAGCATAACAGAGCCACTGGATTTTTTTTTTCATAATTTGCCACCCATCAGAAATTGGCTAGGTGGATGTTCAAGGCTTCTTGGAGAACTTGCTTCAGTTCTTCTGTCTCTGCAGCCTAGATGTAGTTTTTCTAAGAAATGTGTATTATTTACTATGGTCCATTAGTTGACAAAATAAAAAAAAAATTCTCTGCGACACTGAACTTTTGAAACAATATTATTTGGGCATCTATTTTTTTCTTTTCTACTGACATCAGCAGAAAACCTAAGATTATTGAAAGAAACCATGTTTGCACCATGACTGAATTAGCCCAATAGATAAACAGCTCTTAAGACAGGTGTTGATCTGTCCACTTCTAGAGACTACTTGCCCAACTTCAACATTGCTTGTGATTTGTGCTCTCTTGGTGGTTGATGTAAAACACTACAGTGGTGTTGTAGGTCCATACTAATATGTGTGATCCCCTTAATATGTTAATATGCTGACGTCGGGACTTGTTTTTCCATCTTTCTTTTATCTTAATGTTTTTTTTTTCCCCACATGCTCCTCCAGCTTTGCTGAGAGGCATCTGTCATTACAGGTTCTCTCGTTGCTGAGAAAAACATGTGCTGGACCAAAACGTCAGTATGCGTGCACACTACTAGTGATACCTGCTTTTGTGATAGGGTTGACAGGCGCTGAGCATTCAGTCGACATCAAAATGGCAGACAGAACAACATATCCAATTTTAGTAGCTGAGCTGCAAAAAACATCCCATCCAGACATAGAAAGTCTGTGTATGGGAAATGTTTAGCCCCTTGTATTTTCATACATATAATTATGCATCCATAATTGAGACAGCACTGTGATCCATCAGGAAGTGTTGTATGGCATGCAAGTCAAGCCTCATGTCAACAATCTGTGAAGGAATCAAGTAACGTTTTTTTTGGGATTGCCTTTTCGTCCTTGCGCTTACACATGCCTGATGAGGACATTTATCTGGCTCAACGCCTGCTGTATGGGCTATTTACTCACCAGCCAACTGTCCAGAAAAAGGAGTATGCACTGATCCTTACATTTCAGGGGCTCTACAGTGATTTGTAGACCTTGGTGACAAAGCCAACCCAAAAATATGGTCTACATTGTGTTACATTCAATATGTCCTATTCAATATGTCCGTTGGCATCCTGCTCATTTGTGGGCAGACCTTTGTGTTTGGCAGTCATTGACAATAAACTAAGGGACTATGTATTTTCAGATATAATGCTGAGATTCCTCAGCACTTGAATCATGCCCTGGAAGTATGGTCATGCTTTGATCTGACACAAACTGAACTGGTTTTTGTTCTGTGTTGTGCAGTGACAACACTGTGTCTTGCTCCTAAATGCCATCCATCCACTATCTATCCATCTGTCTAATGGTTTCTGAAACCCAATGCTGCAGGAATAGTGCAAAGGATAGATATGTTTAGTCAGTCTTTTGAGTGAGAAACTAAGGCAAACAAACTGATGACTACCATGCCAAGTCCGGTTTTCCATTCATTAAGTCTTGTTCAGGCTCATTCGGTAGGAGCCAGATATTTCCAGAATTCACTAAGTGCAATAGTAGTGTTGGCTGCATGGTCAAGCTGTGCAAACTGTACAGAAGGAAGTAATGATCTAATTTCTGTGTGCCAGAGACCTGCCATATAACAGTGGCAGGTGGCATTGCATGTTTGTTCCAGGCCAGGCTATGTTTGCCATTGCACGGTTAGATGTCTTGGTTTGCCTGTAAGATGTCAGTACCCATTGCATTATCTCAGCATTCAGTCAGCTGTGTCAGTTGGAATATCCAACTTCAGTTTTACTAGGGCAGTCATAAAAGCAGCCTGCAGTGCATTCACCACTGCTGCTGAGTCGCACTCCAGCATTATACTCCGATGAGATGCTCCCGTGGCGGGTTATGAGCACTCTCCACCAAAGTGCATCTCAAGTTTAGAGAATGAGATGAAGCCACTGAAAATATGTCAGGGTCTGTCTCTGTATGCGAGGCATCAGTAGTCTAAGCATCCTTAGCGCTGCACGTCACTGCACTTTTGCATTGCATCTAACAGCTCTTGCATTTGCCTGCTGTTGGCTTCTGTACTCTGTATTCCAAAGTTGTAAATTCACATGGTCCCCTTTGGACTAATTACCGTATTTATTTCTGGTCTGTTCTGTTTCTGCTGCTGCAATATGGTGAAGAAGTACATCTTCTTCTTCCTAGTGTCCTCTACTGCCATACCTGCTGCTTGTTTCACACCTCACTGTAGCAGTCTAATATCAGAGGAAGATGATGATGCATAGGCAGCAATATTTCCACAGCATATGAGACACTTTTAGCACATTGCTAATAGCATTATATTTCAGTTAGGGCAAGACTTTATAAGTGCTTGTTGTACATATTCAGGTTCCAAACAATTTAGGCATTGATCATGTCTATCCAACTCCATCATGGCCTAGGAGAACCAACAGCCTTCCATTCTACCCCGAAATATACAATGTTTGGGAAAGATGATAAACATTTAACAATTCACACCAGTTATAAGGTTAGTTGCTCTAGGTCTCCAGTGTCATGCTGTTACATGCATACATGTCTTGTTCAGTGGCAAAATTAGCAATAAATCAAATAAAATTAATTAATATTACTGTCATCCAGAGTGCATATTGAAGCAGTCTATCTGATGATGGTGCAGATTTAACAATAACAAGATTAGCAAAATGATTAGAGTGCTATACTCAGCATCTGGAACTCCTCAACAAGACGAGAATGGGAAAGAGGAGAAACATGATGTAGCAGGGACCTTTAATAGGCTACTTATGTGTGTTCATGGGTGTTACAGGGTGTGACAACTTTGCTATTAGTACTCATCAAGGAAATGAGCAAATGGGAAAACTTCACTAGTTCTGTACAAAACTGTCTGTGATAAAAGGAAGCAGAAGTGCTTTATTTCTCAGAGCTATAAAAAATATTCAGATTTAGATGTTACAGCACTGCCCTACAAGTGAATTTCTAAGACTGGTTTATATGAAACTACTTTACCTTGAACGCTGAAATACTCATTCATCCAAAGATAACAGACTGACCATGATTTATCCATGAAGCGGGTGATAACTAATACATGATGCGGTTTCTGTACCTTCCCTTTGTTCTTATGAATGCAGCGAATCAGAGACTTGTGGGCTGCACTATGGGGGAGGGAGGTCTTGGGAACATTATTGTACTGAACAGAACAAACGCTGGAAAGGAATGAAACTGATGTTCATCCTGACAGCTGAATTTTGCCTTCTTCTTTCTGCCTCAGATTGAGCTAACTGGGCTGCGGTTGGACAGTAGAACGTCTAATTCGAGTGGCTCTATCAATGCAAAATGGGCCATCTTGGAGGCTTGTTATAGGGAAACAGAGGACCATGCTTTCAGTATTTGATAATGAGATGTAATTATTTACCATGAGAGGCCCAATTAATAATGCATGGGCTGCAACACAGGGAGAGGGTGCACAGAACTCTGTGGGCAGCATGGCGAGGGATGTTAATTGTCATAGTTCTGCAAGGCAAAAAAATACTGCAGCGACTTAATGAAGTCTTCCATCATCTCTCTACTGCACAGTGTGTGTGTGTGTGTGTTTGTGTGTGCCTGTGCATATGTGTGCTCTTGCTTTGGCGGTGAGAAGACATCACAAGATTTCATTTATCTAATGATATGCTGGTATTGAGAGACCTGCTTAGAGATGGTTTCCACCATCATAGGGGCAGTCCTCGGGGAGGCCATTCCAATGCCCTCCCCCATACCCAGGTACCACTTTCATGCGTTCACTTTTAACAAAAAATTAAATGGGAAGAGATTAAGTTTACACAAGCCACATTTGAAAATGCAGGTCAGTTGATACAGGAAATGTTCAGGAGGCTCATGCACAATCAGAAGCCAATACATTACAGACGACTAATAACTTTGTGAGTAACAGGCAAGCTGTATTTTTGTTTGATTAACCCATTTTGAAAAATACTCAAATTATTTACACATGGGTACACTGGAAAGCCGAGACTCTACGGTATTGTTTTTGTGTTTGTGAAAAAAATAAATAAAATCCATTGAAGACATAGACCAGAAAAAATCGACAAAGTTAATATAATTTTGCCAAGCTTCCAAGCAGCCAAACCCAAATAGTTAAAACAGCATAGCAAAGACACAACAGATAATAAAAAATTCTTAAAGTCAACATAAAGTGTAACAGAATAATATTTAAAGCATGTCAGAATGAAGAAGGTGTTGGCTGTTTGTGCGGATGACAAAATGTTTTATGAAGAGTACAGTCTGAGACTTATTCAGTATGGCCGAATCTGCAGCAGGCTAGATAACATGGAGAAAAAATAACTCCCTTTAAAATGCTTTACTAGGTTTTAGTACCTTCAATAATGCTTTTATGTTTATAATAATGATTACTTTATCTATTATTTCTATTTAAAGCATCCAGTCTGGTTTAATATAAGCATTCTCTTAAAATACAGAATTGACAGGTAAAAGCCCTACTGTAAATAGCTCTTTCAGAATCCTGGGTTGTGGTTTTTTTATTACAGATCTGCTTTAAGTCATATATCACACGTCACTATACACAAACTTGATATTGCTTCTCAAGCAAGAGTCCTGTAAGCTAATTTTTTATTATTTTTTACTGTATGTAGTTAGCTTAACAATGCCAGTCTGTTTATACCTTTATACCCTCTTCATGGAAAAAAAAATACTAGAACTGACCCTGCTACACCTTCCCAGTAAAGAATCACACCAAATTTCCATGCTGCTATTTCCGAACAGCATACAGGGAATTTTGGTGCATCCAGAAGGCATCATCTCATTGTTCCGCTCCAGGCAGCTCTCTCGTTCTTTATCTGGAGCTGTGCAGAAGCTTGGCACGTGGGCTGTTCTCTGATCTTTTCCAGAAGTGTGTCAGTCACGCGCTGTGGGAGTCTCGGCTCTGGAGGTGAACATGGGCTGAAAGCACAGCTGTTGTTACACCTGAGCATGTTCCACAGGTGTTCTGCTACAGCAGAGCATGACATGTTTTGATTCAGTTAAAGGAGAAGACACGATTTCACATAATGCACATCCTCATTTCCATATCAGTGCAATCGTCTTTGATGTTACACTACTGGTAAAATCTGCTATACAGCCCCCACGCACATCTAACACATTTAGAGGACACTATCTGCACAGAAAATGGAGAATCCTACATCGAGCCAATCCATTCCATCACAGGCTAAAGCATCTTGTGATTAACTTCATTCTGTTTCATTATATGACCTATCTTTATTTATTTTGGTGCGCAGCCATGCACGTTGCACAACATCTAGTGATAATGGCAAAATGTCCAATTTCCAAAGGATATTAGAAGCACACATACACATATACGCATACATACACACTTGCCCATGCTAAGCATACGGTGAGAAATGAGGGCTGTTTGAAAGCTCTCTCAGCTCTTGACTGTGCTATGTGGGTGTTCTCTCATTGTCTTTCCCGCAGGGTATGCTCTTGTTGTGTTGCGGGGGAAGGTTGAGCTCTGAGATTAATGAAAAGCACCATCTTAGTCCACAAAAAAACCCCACATTCTTTCAATCTACTTAACACCATGAATTCCAGTAGCTTGCCTGTGACTTAGGTTTGTGTGCTCCCATGTGTGCCAAGCCAGTGTGATTTCCTCTTCATAGATCCCAAAATGGCTACAGGCACTTTGTTTCCTAGTGTTTTGTGCAAACTTGCCACATTTATCATTGGCATGCACAATCGACAATACTTGTTGCATTCAGTTAGGGAAGAAAAAGACTGAAGAATAAAAACAAATCTACTTAAGAAATATTGAATATGATCCAGATGTCACCAAAAGAATGAGGACTTTCAGATCCATAGTTCCTCAGTATGACAGAGAAAATGTGTTAAAAATGCTCTGGATTCAAGCATTTGTTCCTTAAAACCCAACCAAAAATGTTTTGAGGTATACTATTTGTATACCTCAAAACATGTTGTGATTGGGTTTTAAGGAATAAATACTTATATTATCTATCTAGATTTAACTGTATTGAAGTCAGTGTGTTGTGCCTCACAAGCACCTGATTAACTTTCCACAAAAAACTATATACAGTCACCTACTTACAGTAACAGCTTTATCCTTGTCAGGGTCACAGTGAGTCTGGAGCCTATCTTGTGAACACTGGCTGTGAGGATGGAATACACTGTGGATCACCCACTGTCTGTACTGATCAATGACAGAGTTTTTGTGTTTTTGCCTTTATACACCACCACAATAGATTTGAAATAAAACAATCAAGATGTGATTGAAGTGTAGACTTTCAGCTTTATTTTA
>CM075004.1:12235416-12254010 GCA_037576675.1 Pangasius sanitwongsei | reverse complement strand
CAACTCAATACCTGATATCAGCTCCAGACCTTTTATCTGCTTCATTTGTCTTGAAGTAACGAGGGAATGGACCGCACTTGGTCAATTAACTTCTTGTCAGTCAATTGTCCAAATACCTTTGAGCCCCTGAAAATGGAGGTACATTGCTTAAAATGTCTGTAATTCGTAAATGGTAAATGCCATATTTTTGCGAAACTTAAAATAAAGCTGAAAGTCTACACTTCGATCACATCTCGATTGTTTTAATTCAAATCCATCATGGTGGTGTATAAAGGCAAAATCACAAAAAATCTGTCATTGTCCAAATACTTCCGGACCTGACTGTATACATACATACATACATTTACCTCTATTTGATATGAGGAAACCAATACATCTGCATATACAGTAGTAAAGTAGTATGCATGGTCAAATTCACGATTTTATACACACTCTAGTCCACTCTCCCTCCCCTCAAAAAGTAGCTTCCTAACATCTCGAATTAGATGAGGCTACAATGACAGACAATGGGACAATGACAGAGCTTTTGTGATTTTGACTTTATACACCACCACAATGGATTTGAAATAAAACAATCAAGATGTGATCGAAGTGTAGACGTTCAGCTTTATTTTAAGTTCCACATTTACCATTTAGGAATTACAGACGTTTATGTTAACAGCAGTATTTTTCACGAGTTAATACGCGAGCATGCTAGCATACTAGCGTATTAGTGTGTTAGCTTAAGAAAAGCTTACTTCAGCATACTGAAATTTTTTACTGGGATAGGGCCAGGGGTGCTTATCCTCAAGTTCTACAGTGCATTCTAGCTGCATTCTTTATTCAAACACATATAATTAGCTATAGCACTGACCACCTTGTGTAATGTCATGGTCAAGTGGCACGATTCTTGATAGTTTTTTCTGCACTGATGAACTTGGATGCTAATCTGGGCTCATTTGATTGATATGTATACTGTATATAGAGTACAGTCAGGCTGGATGAGGAAATAGAAGAAGAAAGAGAGGAGACCTTCAAGATTTAAAGGTCTAAATAAAAATTTAAAGAGTAAAGAGTTATTTTTTTTTCTTGCAAATGTAATTAAGAGTACAAATATTTCAATAATACTCAAGTAAAGTATCAAAATGCCAAAATAATAGTTGGTATAGTAACAAAGTACACTTACTCTTAAGTATTTTCCACCCCTGGTTATGACACTGATGGCCAGTGAGTTGTGGACTCAAACTTTACAGTGTGCCGAACCCACCAAATACACAGTATGTACACTATACAGGCGTTAATACTACAATTACCCTCCTGTGTTGGTCAGTAGAACTATGAACTCTATGA
This sequence comes from Pangasius sanitwongsei, assembly GCA_037576675.1. Taxonomy (NCBI): domain Eukaryota; kingdom Metazoa; phylum Chordata; class Actinopteri; order Siluriformes; family Pangasiidae; genus Pangasius; species Pangasius sanitwongsei. The sequence continues at coordinate 12,252,681 of CM075004.1, read as the reverse complement.
AGCTACTCTCTCTCTTTCTCCCTCTGCTGCTTTAAGACAGTATTTCCCCGGCTGATTAAATCTGGGTTAAAAAAAAAATCAGCATGGCAATTAGGAACATTATAGCTGCAGATATGAGACTTGGTGGTGGAGTACACCTGATTCAATATGCACTTCTGGGGCTACACAACACTACCTGACAGCATAACTAGGTAACAGCAGAATGGGAAAGCTCAGTGCTTCAGACACACCCCCAAGAGAATCACACCAACTTGGCCAGAGAGCTAATGTTTAATTAGCCATGTATGAATTTGTTACATTCTAATGCACAGCTTTTGTTTCATTATACACTACACAAGCACTATGTCATTATTTAGATTCAATTATTGTACTGTTATAATGATGAATGTTTTAATCAAATGAAGATGTGGTGGAGTGACACTTGGTGCACTGAAAAAAAGACATCTTAGCAAATGAAAATATATTGCCCTTGAAAAAGAGAAAAGTTATCTAATATTTCTTATTATGAATTATGGATCAAATGTATGATTATTCAGCTTGTTTTTTATGCTTCTACTCATTTCAAGCTTTAAATGTTCTAATTCAAGTGGCAGATAATTTGCTTATTTCTAGACATAAGTGCTTAAAATTAGAAAAAATAAATGTCTAGAAATAGGCTTAATGATTTTATATTCAATTTATTTTAATCTTAAAATAGGAAACTAAGTAAATGTGAGAATACTCAGGACATTCTCACTTGCTAAGATGTCATTTCTTGCAGTATTTTTGTATGAATTCTTGAACATTTTTCTTTTTCAAAGTTACTGGCAGGCAACCATGTCAAAGCTAATCTAACATCAAACAATTAGCAGGGAAGAAGAATCTTTACTGTGTCTGGGTTCTTCAATCTAAACTCTTTCTCTCTCTCTTTCTCTCTCTCTCTCTCTCTTTCCAAATATATTTGGTTGGCTGTCAGTAAAACTGCCTCCAATGTATAACCTGTATGTAGGAAAATGCATGTAGATACGTAGGCAGAATTTAAAATTGGAAAGCAGTCAGATATGGAATAAGAAAACAACCTTTCATTTAAGCATTCATTATTGTTTTATCTGTGATAGGAGATATGGATGTTATTTAAAAAAAAAACTTCATATGTACTTTCTCATGTAATATTATATTGCTGTAATGCTTACTAAGAGTGATGACATATCATTTTCATTTCATTCACTATGATGTTGTTTTACTATAGCCACAGCCACAGATTCCTTTTTTTTTTTTTTTTTTTTTTGGAGAGAGTTTGAGCTTGCAGAGATAGAGCCACTGTACTCAAATCATTTCCTCCCACTCTGTAAGATCAAAGTCTCAACAGCTCCAACCTGAGAAGCCAAAATGAGCTTCTTCATCAGAAAATATTCAGTCAGCAAATCTCACATATGTTCTATACAGTCATCTAGATATTTAGACCAATCTGCTTGTCAACACTGTATAATATGATTTATAATAGCAAAGGCAATTTGGCTTTTCTTGCTTCTCCTACCACCCTTGCCTCGGAGGACCACTGACACTTTGTTATGTTGTAACACATGGTAAGGTTGCATAAAGAGTGAGAAGAATAAAACAAATGTGAAAACCAACAGAGGAAGTGCAACAAAGACAAGAAGGAAACACAAATACAATAATGATAATAATGGGGATGTAATAGTAATATTAATAGTAATTAAAGCTGCAAGCACAATTTTTGGGGGCCAAGCACCCCGACTCAGTGAGCAATCACAGGAAAGCAGAGTCATAACTTTAGGCAAAGGGATTCAGGCTTTGTAGTTTCACTCATGATGTGTATGTCCCCAACCCCCCCACACACACACACACTTTGTGCAAGTATCTGAGCCAAGCTTATATCTGTATTATATTGTTTTTTTAAAGTTGAAAATTACTCAATAAAAATGCTATTTGATATTAAACCCTGTCAGTAATGTGTTGTCTGTATAATAGCACTTTAGCTAGAAGAAGAATAATAATAAGAAAAAGTAGAATAACAATAGATTGCCTACGCACCTTCGGTGCTTGGCCCCCTAAAAAGGTAGAATAACAATAGGGTTCCTACACACCTTCGGTGTAACAAAACAATGTACAACACTATCATTTCGTGTGTATGTATGTGTGTGTGTGTGTGTGTGTGTGTGTGTGTGTAAAGTAGTTGATGAGTGGTGCCCAGTCTGAATCAAATTCAGCAGTTTTGTATTTGATTCAGGCAGACAGATTTTCCATTGATATGCTTAATTAAGGTGGCACAGTGGCACAGCCTGCTGCCTCACAGCACCAGGGTCCCCAGTTTAATCCTGAGCTCAGGTTACTGTCTGTGTCGAGGTTCACATGTCCTCCCAGTATCATTGTGGGTTTCCTCTGTGTTCTCCAGTTTCCTTCCGCCTCCTAAAACATGCTGGTAGGTGGACCGGCTACACTAAACTGCCCCTAGTTGGGAGAATGTGTGTGCACTGTGCCCCATCCAGGCATCCCAATCAGGGTGTATTCCTACATTGCGGACTTGATTTCTGATCCACGCAGTAAAAGTGGGATGTAGTGGTTCAGTGGAGGGATAATTGACTAGTGAATTGTTGCCAAAAATGTTCAGTGGGTGTTCTGTACCATATGGCATTTATGTAGTTGTCTGGACTACTTTGTATGAGATTTATAAAAAAACTTTTTTAAAGCTCAGTTTAAACATTTTGTACTCTGTGTAGCATATTCTGTGGATTACTTTGTATTGTATAAGATGTAGACTGGTATTATTAGTTATGAAGAAAGTGTTCTTAAAACTCTGTGTCCAAAAGCCAGCACTGGGAATAACTGAAGCAATGGGAAGTCTTCTCACCATTTTTAATGGGATGCGTAATATTCTGTTGGTATCCACTTCATTATATCCTGAAGTTAGTTGGCAAGGAATCATCATTGAAAGTTTGGGGTTAGGGTGGTTAAACTGATTCTGGGTAGTTTTTTTTTTTTTTGAGAGAGTCTAGAGATCTAAACCACGTAGCGAGGGGGTTGAACAGGGATCATTGATAATAAGATATACATTTTTTTCGCAGTATTGTTGTTGTTGATTATTTTTTGGAATATTGGATAGCTCTGACAGCTGGGAAGATATTTTAATGCCAAAATATGTAATGTGCTCAGTGCTTATGAGGATAGATAGGGTCTGGATTGCAGTGTCAGATAAGTTCATGTTGAGTGGGAGGATAATGGATTTGATCCAGTTTATAGAGTAATTGGAGAGTTTGCAGGATTGGTCTGGATAGTCACTTGTGTTGTGGATGAAGGATTTTGTAGGATGAGTAAATATCTTCTGCATATAGGTTGATTTTTTTTGTTTCTTAGATGTCTGCTTATTGTTGCTTTTGACATATTCTGACATATACCTACAGTATATAAGTTAATGGCTCAATAAAAATGGAAAATAGAAACTCTGTCTGATAACACTGTGCAGTATGAAACTTTGTGATATTATAGCTTAGTATTTGTATAGTATTAGTCTTAACTGTGGCTTGATGTGTAAAGAATTTTAATCTATTGAATAAATTATTTTCCCAAGCCTTATTTATTTAAAGTGGTAAATAAATATATCCAGCTGAATTTGTTAAAGGCCTGCTTTGTTGTTTTTTTCTCTCTTTCATTTAATGAGTTTAGATAGTCAATTTATTAGTATATTAAAAATGTTCATGTCCTTGTAGTAGAAATTTAGTTTCTTTTTATTTGTAAGTTCACTGCATTCAAATTGATTTTTTTTTAATTCATTAAAAAAATCTGTAGGTGTTTCTGCAGATTAATTTATCTAAATCCTTAAGTTTCTTTTCTTATGTAGATTTACTTTCAGAATCTTTTTCTTATAGAATGAGGAAGGTACGCTATATGGCCAAAAGTATGTGAGCAGTGAACATTCCTTTCCATAAGCATAGGCATTAATATTGAGTTGTTCCCCCTTTGCTGCTATAGCAGTTTCCACTCTTCTGGAAAGGCGTTCTACTAGATTTTGAAACATGGCTATGAGGATTGTTACCTATTCATCCACAAGAGCACAGGAGGTTGGGCGAGAAGGCCTGGTGCACAGCCATTATTCAAATTCATCCCTAAAATGTTCAGTGGGGTTGAGGTCAGGGCTCTGTGCAGGCCACTCAAGTTCTTCCGCTCCAACCTTGGCAAACCATGTCTTCATGGACCTCGTTTTGTGCACAGGGGCATTGTCGTGCTGGAACATGTTTGGGCCTCATACTTCTAGTGAAAGGAAATCTTAATACTACAGTGTAGACTCCTGGGCAAAAAAAAAGAGCCGAAATATTAAGCTTTTAATGGTGTTAACAACAAATCATTGGTCAAGAAATTAGCAAGAATTAAACAAATACATAAAGGAAGTTAGTGTGAGAGAACTTTTTCCTTTGATTTCTTTAAATGATTAAGCCTTTTGGCTCTTGATGGTTTGCATCAGGTGCGGCAGAAAACCAAATAATGACTAATCTTTTATGAAAAAAAAAAAACACATTTTGTACACCCAGACATGTGTTAGTTTGAATTTTACATCAAACATTTTAATCATTATCATGATTTTACCTTTGTGTACAAGAAGACTATATAAGTGAACTTCCCTGTTTCTAGCTTTTCCCCCAAACAGTTCACTGCAGCAAAAGTAAACTAGCAAATGGTGGCACAGGAGCTCTCAGGAGTGCATGTGTTTAATTCTTGCTAACTGTCTGACCAATGGTTTGTTGTTAAGACCATTAAAAGCTTAATTTTTGTCATTTTGGGCTTGGCCCATTTTTTTGCCCAAGAGTGTACAAAGACATTCTAGACAATTCTGACTTTTTGGCAAGAACCACATAGGGGTGTGATGGTCAGGTGTTCCCTCTTACTATATGTGCGCGTTTCCCATAGTAATGTTGGTGGAGTTTATAGAGAATTATTTTAAGGAAGGATGCCATTCTCTTTTGATAGAGCTGTTACATTCTGGATTTGGCAGTAGGGATGTGTTAAAGTGTCATCTAAAAGTATCTAAAGTTATTTGTAAATGATTTCTATTTCAGGTGAGAGGGTGGATTTGCGATGCGATGTTATATTGGTATAATTGAAGTACTGATTAGAAAAAAGTCAGTGCAGGAGTGTGAGCTGTTGAGTAGTATGTGCATTGAAGTAGTATGTTTAAGACGGCAACTATCACCAAGGACAAAACTGGACATGAATGGTATCCATGAGTGTGAAGCTGTGAAGCAATTGCTCAAAGAAGCATCTAGATTTGATATGTTATGTATTTCTTTTTATTTCTAAACTGCTAACTTCATAATTTTGCACTGTTGAGTTAATTTTGGTTTTTTTTTTTATTATGTACTTTTTTATCTGTTGGATAATTTGTGCTGAGATGACAATGTTCTGTATTATTTTTGAGATGAGATGGAAATGTTCCATATTATTATTGTAATATTATGTTCTATATAATATTCAGGTCATGTTTGTGTGTGCCAAATACAAATAAGTCCACAGCGTCATGCCTTTAAAAGTTTTTTGAGAGTTTTGATTGAAACAGTTAGTCGTGAGTTATTTCTGCTGCAAAGAGCTAGTTAACAAGAAGCGGCTTGACAGGATTTCTGAGAAATGTTTGAGATTGATTCTGCTATAAAATATTAACATAATTGCAATATTAGTTAATGTCAACATTTAACCATTTAAGATAATTTGTACATGATAATTGTTATCTGATAAAAGCCCAATTTATTTCTCATTTATATTACAGTTACACCATATGGCCAAAAGTATATGGACACCTGACCACCTATATAAGCTTGTTGGACATCCCATTCCTAACTCATGGGCATCACTATGAAGTTGACAGAAAGTCTAAAATGTCTTTGTATGCTGTAACATTAACATTACCTTTCACTGGAACTAAGGGGCCCAAACACTGAAATATAGCCAAAACATGACAGTTGGCACTATGCTTTCTGGTAGGTATCATTCTCCTGACACGCGCCAAACCCAGATTTGTCCATGAGACTGCCAGATAGTGAAACGTGATTCATCACTCCAGATAACATGTCTCTGCTGCACCAGAATCCAGTGGTGGTGTGCTTTACACCACTCCAGCTGACACTTAGCATTGCAGATAGTGATCTTAGGCTTGTGTGCAGCTGCTCGGCACAAAAATACATGAAAATACATTTCATGAAGTTCTCGATGCACAGATCCTGTGCTGATGTTGTTTCCAGAGGCAGTTGAAATGCTGTAGCAAGTGATGCAGCAGAGGATAAGCAATTTTATGTGCTATGTGCTTTGCACTTGGTTGCCCTGCTCTGTGAGTTTGCTTGATCTTCTGCTTCATGGCTGAGCTTCTAGAAGCTTCCATTTCACAATAAAAGCACTTACAGTTGACCAGGCAGATCTACCAGGGCAGAAATTTGATGAACTGACTTGTGGCAAAGGTGGCATCCTATGACCATGCCATGTTAAAGTCACTGAGCTCTTCAGTATGACCCATTCTACTGCCATTGTTTGTCTATGGAGATTGCATGGCCATGTGCATGATTTTATGTACCTGTTAGCAATGGGTGTGACTGAAACACCTGAACTCATTCATTAAGAGGGATGTCCACATACTTTTGGCCACATAGTGTATTTTAGAAATGGTTAGAGGGGCTGGCAAACTACACTCCACTACACTGCACTGCATCCACCCTGCCAAACTGTTGGTGCTGAAAAATACACTGTTTCTAACAAAATAATAACCGATTTAACAACTTTCTTACCTCCGTTTGCCTGAGGTTTTCTATGACAGGAAAAAATGAATCTTGTCCCATGTATGTTCTCTAAGTGCATTGTGGAGGAAGAAGGAATTTTGAATGAATGCATTTTATATAAAAAATAATAATACATACGTGAATTAATCCACCACAATCCCTTAACTAAAATTAAAGCTTTATTATTATTTTTTTTATTATTTTTGCAATGCTCTTTTTAGAAATGAAATTGGTGAGCCCTTTCTCACCTGAGAGATACGTCAGCTTGATGAGAGATACATCAAGCTGAGAAATAACAGCCAGCACTTTCAAAACATCAAAAATATTTAAGCAGGAAAGCAATAATATTTCAGTAAGTAAAAGCAGCAATTAGCTTTTGAAATCAAGGGAGGTAATATGTGTAGCTGACAGCTTTGTACATCATTACAGTATCAAAGCATTTCTACTTCATTACTTTACACCACTAGTAAGTACATGGTACGACTCTAGTAAGTATACGGTACGACTCTAGTAAGATTAAGATCGGAAGGTTGGACATCTGTGTTCTACAGTGTTAAATGAACTCTTACAGAAGCCATTTATGCCCACTCTGTGGAAAAGTGGGCTAAAATAACCCCTGTAGGAATTCATTTAACGCTGGTAATTTTACTGTGTAGTTGAGACTGGTACATCGTTTATATCAACGGGGAAGTGAGGAACCCTGCCATTCTTGTTTCCCAGTGAGAATAAAAGCCAGTTGTACTTGGATAGAGTCCTGGCCATGCATGATGTATCACACCACCGAAGCAAAAAATAAGGTTAGAGCTAGAACTGAAAGCTGCATTGCAAAAGCAGCATTGTTTCTGGATGAACTGTATTATTTGTGAAATGGGTCGATGGTTCTTCATGGAATTCACTACCAAATCTCATCAGTGCTGATTTTTAATAACTTTTCCACTACAGCAATGCAGAAAACTCAGTCTAGGGGTTGTGAGTCATGCAGAGTGGCTTGGGAAAAACATCATTTCAGGAATCTGATGATGCTGTTGTCCTTGCAATCCCTGTTTGGCCATTTGGCCTGCCTCTAGTGGGTTTTTTGTGTGTGACTTTTGCAAGACAGTGATAGGTTTGGCATATAAGTCCTCTTTCAACTTCCTTCTGCAGCATTTTCGGGAATCAACCACTTGTCAGGATGTCAGGCAGCATTATGGAAACCCACTCGTTCAAGCGCATGTGCTCAGCATGGCTAAGAAAGTGGAGCGGAACTGAGACTGTCACTGTGGCTGGGGACTGAGCAGTCATTTCCAGTGTCCTGACCTTCCATGGCTTTGGATGGTTCAAAGCACAGGCCCTATGTGGGTAGTCATGATGTTGGACAGGAAACACTCTGCACAAATGATCTTCCTGGCATTGTACTGATTTGAGGTGAAGGCTGCAGTCACATACTGTATGTGAGGAAGGAAGTGGATTACAAGGGGGGGTGTAGAGGAGAAGAAGATGGTTACGATTCTTAGTTAAACAGGGAAGAGGACTTTTACAGATAGGCCATTATGCTGCAGCTCTTGAGATTAATAGCTTCAGCTGACCTTTTTAAAGCTCATTTATCATATAAGCTTGTGAAATTGAAAATACATATAAAACTGCCAGAGCTGCCTCATCTCTGGAGGAATGCTGTACAATTCCCTTTGACTCTATTTATTTATTTATATAAATTCATTAGAACTATTTAAATGTCACATTGTGATCTTAATGTGGACAGATATGTTAGCTGTGCTGGTCTATCCAAACATTTGTAAAGGGCTCAGCACTTCAGGGAGAAAAAGACCTTTGCTTGTGCAATTTCCTTAGACAAGGCGATGACACCCCAGGTTACACCTCTGACTATGCAACACAGCTCTCGGCTTCCTTTCGGGCCATGCTCTATACTAACTGCCAAGGAGTCTGGGAGATTAGAACATGGATTGAAAAGCCTGGAAGTCTTGGGCAGCAGACTAGAAGAGGCTTTAACACACAGAGGCTTCCCAAGGGAGCTTTATCTTGTGGCCTGTAGCTTTATTTAAATGGAGAAGGACTATTTCAGTTCATAGTGCACTCACAGGAAGGGACCTACAGTGATTGAAGCTAAATGGACACACCTCTTTTGACTAGGCCTAGCTGCCAAATGGATAATTGCATGGGTTTTGAACATTTGATTATCCAAGATTACAATAATAAAATAATGCTGATTGTTTGATTCACATGATTAAGTCAATGAACATGCTGTACATGATGATGATAAACATTCTGACAATCTTTCTTTCAATAAAGTTATGTTACCCAATAGCCTGATAGCTAGTACTTTAAGAAATAAACAGGCCAATCATTCCAGCAGTCGATCCAACAGTATAGCTGTCATTTATAAGATATTATTACTTTCCATATTGAACAGCAAAGGTGAAAACAAATCCTTGGTTTGTTTATCTCCTCAAATAATGGTCTTTGAGCAAACACATATGGCTCTGTGAATATTTACGACAGCACCAGTGTGTTTAAATGCTGTCATCTTAAGGGCAGATTTTCACTATCCACATCAATTTCACTCACAACCGGTGGTACACAGAACTCATGCAAACAAAAGCCTGTGATCAAATTAGATCTATTTGCCCGGAAATTATTCTAGTAGTCTAAGTATAAAAGTTTTTGCACAGAAAACACAGTAAACTCATCAGAATCTTGAGGACACATTCAGGAAATTACGTACTTAATCAGGCTTATTTGATGTTAGTAGTAATTAATTTGAAGTAATTATGCTTCCTTACCAATTTCTCACCTAGCAGAGCTAAAAGAAAATTAAGTGAAAAAAAGAGAATTAAGTGAAAACGATAATAATTTCCTGTTTAATACACAATACGCTTATTTGAGTTATGATAGTCTTCCTGTCAGCTCAAACCAGTCTGGTCATTCTCTCTCACCAACAAGGTGTTACAAAGCCACAGAGATCACAATTTTTCTTCATTCTAATATTTGATGTGAAGCTCTGTACCTGCATGATTGCTTTGCATTGTGCTACTGCCACGTGATTGGCTGATTAGATAATTGCATGAATGTGCAGGTGTACAGGTGTTCCTAATAAAGTGGATGGTGAGTGTAACTACTAGCTTGCTAACCAAATAGTTCTTCTTTTAGTTTTGTTTCCCTGTTCCTTTGAAAGAGAAAAAAAATGCTCCTTGTATATGTTAATGGACTCTTTTCACACTTCCATGTTTCGCTCCCAGAAGTAGCCTTCTCATGGCAACTTTACTTCCAGTTCAGTGACCACAATGCAGTAAAAGAGAGCCAAATGGAATCATACATTGTTTATGAGAAAAACTGCGGTGGAATCAAAGAAACAGCTTGAAATATCAGCACAGGTAGAGTTTTAGGGGCAAATAACCTGCAACACAGTGAGTAGAAATGACTCACTATCTGAACAAAGCTAATCCAACAGACTAACTCCTCAAGCCAATCTGAGCAGTTTAATCTCATTTTTTCTTTACCTTCAATTTTATCATTTTGTTGATGAGAATTCTCCTACAATTCCGGACACATCTTCAAATTTTACTCTTGGCAGTGAAAAAGCTTTACAACGTGATAATGCTGGTAGTAAGAAGGTGATAATGCTGTAAGGCTTAGCGGAAATCATTTTACTCTGCAGCTACATACTTTTTTGTGAAATGAGCCCATTGTTAGGCAGTTAAACCCCCCCACAATTTTTCCTACAAAGGATAAAAGGGGGAAAAAAATCAGCTGCCTCTGAATGAATTTTTATATAAATATATATAGAATTTTTATATAAAAGATCATTTTTTTAGCAGCTGTTTTGGTTATGGTACACCAAACAATATGTTTCCTTTCACGGTTTCTGCAGAATTATAGGAATAGCTTGAAACTGTATTTTCAAAGTAACACTGCATTAAGAACAAAATTTCTGAATGTTTACATGTGTTAATTTTTAAACAAGCACAAACAATCTGTGTTGACCAGGGAGAATTACATGAATGTGTAATGCTGTAATAAAAAAATGATTAGAGTTGAATGAAATGGATTAGTTACACCATGAATACTATATTCTCTGTTAGATATGATAATGTGTTATGAACACTGGCCACTGAATAATTATGTGCATTTGCATGTCCTCTCTAATAGCCAGCCAAATTAACAGAGATCAAGACTCTCTAGAAATAAATTCTTTGCTAGTGGTTTTTAAAATGGCCTTGTTTTCAGTACAAAGTAGTAAATGTGGCTGAGAAAAAAAACCCAACATTCTTCCCTCTACCTCCGCTCCTGGGACCAGAAGATCCATATGTGAGGAGTGACCTTGTTTGACATACACTGTCAATCAAAGATTTTTGAACACCTGGAGTTTCTTATGTTTTATTATATTAAATGACTTATTTCCACAGACCAAACAAAATGCAAAAAGCATAACAATTGAATAACGAAACCCAAACCCTTGTGGAACTTATTAACTGCTCGCTCCCAGATCCTAATGGAACTCTAAATGAGTGCTTTATTAAAGACGGGCTCATTTGGAGGGTAAAACCATTAAGCCTACGGATAAGACTCATAGAGAGCATTTATATTAAATATAAAACATAAATATGTGGTGTGCTACAAAAGCATAATTATTGTGATAACGATTTTGACCTTTTCGGGTTGAATTAGATCTAGATTGTTCCAATAAAACAAAGTAATTTCTAGCATTTCTCAATTCACAATTCAATTTAGAGAATTAAAAAGATCGTTTAAACAAAAGTGCTCAAATATGGGGTGTTCAACACAATGTATATGTGAAAATCATTGCAATACATTCATTCATTCATCATCAGTAACTGCTTTACTGGATCTGGAGCCCAGTAAAGGAGGGAATACACCTTGGATAGGACACCAGTCCAGCACAGAGCGTGTGGAATATAATGGAATATGATGGACATGTTAAATTAGAAGATAAAGTCTAAACACACATTGAATGTACAGTGCATTTCCATAATGTAGTGTTCCTTTATAAAACAGGTACTGTTAAATTACATCAGCTGAAATCAGCAAGCCTTTTTTTTTAAAGTTTACTATAAGTATAACTCATACGTGTTGATTTTTCACATAATGGAGATGAAACCACACATATCAACAGAAAAAAAACCAAAACATTTAACTTAAGGTTTTGATCACTGACTTTTAACAAAGAGTGAAGATTAGCGTTATGATGTTTCGGTGGATGCTGACATGCCTGTGTTATTATGCCAACCATCTCCAAGTCAACAAAGAACTGACTATTGGGATCCATAACCTCAATACTTACCTCTCAATTTACAAATAATGAAGATATTTACACTGAAGTAGCTAAAATAAAAGTGCATTATAATGCTGAAATGTTTTATAATGAATAGAGGTCTAAATTCTTCAGAAAATCTTTGTAAAAAAAAAAAACCAAAACGATCATAATCCTTAAAAGTCAAAACTTCAGATTTCCTTTTATTGGTGCATAAGACATACAATGTATACATTTAACATAGTGTACAATATATGTAAGTTTTGGGAAAGATAACTTGCCACATCAGGGTCATGTATCTTTTATGTAAAAACAGCAAGCCTAATTGTCATGCTGCATTGTCAGGAGATTCACATGCACCAAAATCTACAGTATATCCACATTCAAAGCCTACTGTATGGAACTCTAAGCTTCATGAACTCTGCAATCTCACTTATAAAGTGGGAAAGATGTTTTCCCTCCTTTTTGAGGCCTATCTGTGGCAGAGCTCATCACAACTCTCAGATCTGAGGAAGGTGGAACGAAAGCTAATTCAATTCTTCAAGGATCATATAGTGAAATTATCATTACCAAATTACCAAATTATCATTTATATTACCAAACTGTCCAACAATATAAATTGTAGTACACCAAAATGTACTGTTACTTTCCACATAAAACTCTCCTCTATACCTAGTCCTTCTTCCAGGAATTTTCATGCTTTTCTATTCTTTTTCTTCTTCAATGGAGACAATTTGTTTTACATCATGACATGACACACTTTTCTCAGATGGAGTCCATGAAAGGGCTTAGCTGGAGAAATGGGAAAAATGCGTATTCATTTTTCACAAGGGAATGGTTCCTCTGCAGCCACCACTGCAGACGTTAAATGGAGACCAAATGGGTCCAATTGAGTGCACTGATCAGACCTTCATTAAGCATAATACATACTATAAATCCATGTGGATTTTCTGCAAAAATGTAACCCTTAAGGAGCACCAGAGTTACCATTTAATTAGAAAGCGATTAACTGAAAAACTGTGACAGAAGAAAGCAGAAGAAAATAATGAGAACACATAAGCTGAAGGTTAATGGGACACAGTTAGGTCAGCAGAGAGCGACAACTCTCAGACTTTCAGTCTCGAAAGAAGTTGGAACATTCAGGTTTTGTATGTACCAGTGGTTAAATCAGAGAGGCAAAAGCACGATTAAAAGAAGGTCAATTCTGTAAGGTCGTAATTCTCCCTAAAAAGATAAAAGCAAAGGCTTGGAAGAAGTCCTTTCGAGGGGATGTTGATTGGGTGAGAGCAGAAGACTGATTAAGGCAAGCAACCCTTATAAGAACAGTGAAAGCTTTTTCATTTTTTTATCTTTCATATACTTTGTACTTAAACAGTGATGTTTGAAATATGTGGAACATGATTTGAAAGAGCCAGTTCAAAGCATCTGATCATTTTTGGTCATTCAATTTTATAATTTAACAACCACAAACTTTGAAGTACATAGCTAAATGTTCACCTTGATTTCTTGTTTGAAGTCCTTCCTAAAAAGATATATTCTTTGTAGGTACAGTATATTTGATAAAGCCTTTATTTATGGCTGCTGGTGGAAGGCCATCTGTAGACATATCAGTGAGTAAAATTGTTAGAAAGATCACATAGATTAGGGATGGCTGGGATTCATCAAACAGATTAAATAATCGGCAAAGAAAATTTAAATCACTGTAGCAGTGCAGGAAAGTAATAATTTTACATTCTTGTTGAGGGTGAGGTACATGATAATGTTGATGTATAATTGGTGTTTGCTTCAGCATAACCCCTAATGATTCCCCTTTATTCTCTTTTTAGCCAGATTTTTCACCCATCGAAAAATAATTCTTTGATCGTGAGTTGAAATCACGATCAGTTGTAGTCTTAGAACACATAATGTGATGTGCTTACTTGTAGGCCATTTGGTGCAACCAAAGATAACCAAAGACAAAGGGGTGAGAGTGTGACCCCTGCTACAATGCTCATCTAAAAGCCACCAATAGGAGGATGGCATAGGGTACTGTGAATCTCAAAACTTGAAAAGAAATGTTTATGTTTGAGAATGCAATCATTTAAACTACTGTCTTGTTCACATTAATTAATATAATATTACCAGCCTACGTGCCTGCCCCATTGTACACTGAGTTGCGAATCTACCGTGCATGCTAATGGACAGAAGAAATATCCTTATAACCTCAAGCTCCAAACTTGTCTTCCTCAGCTTTTAAAACATGTTTTCTCTAGGCAAAACATTGCTACTATTATACCACAGGCTAGTTTTCGTTTTATGCGACCTCATTACCTGCATGAGCCCGGATTGTGCTGATTGATGACAGATGTAGTAATTTTCTTTAATCAGAGATCTATCTTTATAGAATTCAGCCAAGATTTTATTGAGCTCATCACATCCAGCATGACAAGTAATAATCTTAAAAGACTGCACAGTGCAAAACAGGTTTAAGTCCAGCTCAGCAGCACTGTAAAAACACCATACTATTTCTCCAAACAAGAGACAATTGAATATAACATCACAAATTACAAAACTGAGCTGGAACTTGCCTGCACTACACTATACTCCCTTGATATCCAAACAGTGGAATCCTACAATTTTAAGTCACAGCTCAGCTACCACGTCCTCTCATGTTGTCTGTAGGGGAGTTAATGAACCCAGTCCTGTTGGGCCTTGAGTTTGTTCACATTTTTGTACTGTTTCAGCTCCTGTTGCTCCTGAGGCAAGTAATGAGGTGCTATAGAATGCTAACTGAGCTGAGTACTGAGCTTAGGTGTGTTAGAACCTGGAACAGAGGAAAAATCTGGTCAGTCCCTCAGGATGGGATTAAATCTCTCTGCATTAAGGGGCTCACCAGAAGTAACGTCCACAAGCAGGTAGATAAGCTGTTAAAACTCTGTATGTCTTGCCTCTGAACTGCTTTGAATGTATCACAAAAAGGCTGCAAGATAGAAGATGATCACTCAAACATGTTTGTTTAAAGCAATATTTGCTGTGGAAAGCATTCAGATGCTAGCTATGAAAGTCTCTCATACAGAGCAGACACCTGACAAAATAACTGCTATTAAAGGAGCTGGAGAAGGCAAAGGCACAGGTGAGGACTCACTCACTCTGCTATTCCAAGCAGTTGTAGACACACACAGAATATTGGAATCTATTCAAGTCAAGTCAAGTCAATTGGAGTTTATTGTCATTTCAACCATATACAGCCAGTTGGTACATAGTGAAACGAAACAAAGTCTCTCCAGGACTATATATATATATATATATATGCTCTTACTCTTGGGCAAATCAGTAGGCTGGGCATCTAGGACAAGCAGATTTTGTGTGTAGGTTAGTGTTTTTTTATTTGCAGTTGTCCAGCAGATAAGTAGGTTCAACAACCAAAGAAAGAAAACCCTACGACATTTGCAAGACAAAAGTTTGCATTTGGTATATATGTTTAAATGTAATGCATTTCACTGTGTGGAACACACCTCAATGTTGTACCTATAGTGTGTGCTTCCAAGTCCCACCACCTGCTTCACTAAACACAACTTTCCTGCTAGCACAACTTGCAGTCACCTCATAGTTAAATATATTGAGAGAAAATAAAGACACACAGACTTGAATAATATCTTTTACCTGCAATGTGCAGCTCATAGCTAAAATGCTGGCCAACAATTTGCAATTTGTTGAGGGTGCGAACAATGTGCTACCACAGACACTTTGTTACAAGAGAATAATTATTATGTGCTCTTTTCTCTCAGTCTGTATTAATGCACTTGCCTAGCTATTACACCACCTTATTGCATTATATCAGGTAGCACATTTTGGCCTAGTTGTTTAGATTTATGGGTGACCAATATCTAAGACTGGGCAAGCATATTGGAGCTTCCACTTCCCCCGTAGGTGTCCACCCTGATATGTTATCAACATAAATTATAGAATATGATATGTAGTATATTTTAAGAATAAATAATACGTTGGACTTAATGAAACCATACACTGATCAGCCATAACATTAAAACCACTGACAAGTGAATAACATTGACTATCTCATTACAATGGCACCTGTCAAGGGGTGGGATATATTAGGCAACATGTGAACAGTCAGTTCTCGAAGTGGATGTGTTGTAAGCAGGAAAAATGTGCAAGTGTAAGGACAAGGGCCAAATTGTGATGGCTAGACGACTGGGTCAGAGCATCTCCAAAACGGGAGGTCTTGTGGTGTGTTCCTGGTATGCAGTGGTGAATACCTACCAAAAGTGGTCTAAGGAAGGACAACTGGTGAATTGGTGACAGGGTCATGGGCACCCAAGGCTCACTGATGCACGTAGGGAGTGAAGGTTAACCCGTCTTTTCCGATCCCACAGAAGAACTACTGTAGCACAAACTTTTCTGAGAAAGTTAAAGCTGGCTATGATAGAAAGGTGTCAGAACACACAATCCATGTGTAGCTGCAAACCAGTCAGAGCGCCCATACTGACCCCTGTCCACAGCCGAAAGCTCCTACAATGGGCACGTGAGCATCAGGACTGGACCATGGAGCAATGGAAGAAGGTGGCCTGGTCTGATGAATCACATTCTTTTACATCAAGTGGACAAGTGTCGCTTACCTGGGGAAGGGATGGCGCCAGGATGCACTATGGCAAGAAGGCAAGCTGGTGGAGCCAGTGTGATGCTCTGGGCAATGTCCATGTTACCCCTTCATGGATAACACAGGATAATGCGCCCTGCCACACTGCAAAAATTGTTCAGGAATGGTTCGAGGAACATGATAAAGGGTTCAAGGTGTTCACTTGGCCTCCAAATTCCGCAGATCTCTATCCTATCGAGCATCTGTGGGATGTGCTGGACAAACAAGTCTGATCCATGGAGGCCCCAGGTCGCAGCTTAGAGGACTTAAAGGTTCTGCTGCTAACGTCTTGGTGCCAGATACCACAGCACCAGGGGCATTTCCTTCGTGGAGGCAAGGGAGGCAGTGTCTCCTCAGAAAATTGGATGAGAAAATAATCGATATTGCAAAAATAAAATGACGCAAATATTACTAAAAATGACATTAAAAGTATAAAAGTCACTCGTTTTTATAAAGTAACACTGTCACCCGCAGGTAAAGTTACAGCGGAGGCTTGCCTCCCCTCAGCCCATTGACTTATAACAGAGACCTCATAACGTGCCGTGGGTTTAGTGGGGGGTCATTGAGAATGAATGGGGGAAAGTCACGTGAGAGGAGGCAACGCCTCC
>CM075004.1:12224687-12235316 GCA_037576675.1 Pangasius sanitwongsei | reverse complement strand
ATCCCTGTCTTCTGCATCCTCAACACTTGCACCCACTAGCTTCATATCCTCATTTATTACCTCCATATACCTCCTCTCCTCCATATACCTTCTCTACATATTTAAGGAATAAGATTTATAATTTATTTTGTAAATATTTTACCAATGTTGAACCAAGTGAACCAAAGAATCATATATGTAGAAATATGAAGCTTGTTTAAGGGCCACAGAAAATATGCATACCTCTGTTATTACAGTGTAATGAGTTTTAATATCAAAGGTTTTTATGATGACGTTTCAGATGATTTTACGAGTCACTAAAGAGTGTCTTTTGGAAGAAATCAACTTTGTTAAACTTTCCACATAGCCTCACTTGGCAAGCTGTGTTACATCACCACCAACATGTGACCCTGGAAGTACATTAAGCAATGCAAACAATTGTTATGATGTTCTAATGTAAAGTGTCATAACAATCTTATGTCAAGTGAACACAAACAAAAAAGTAACACTTTACTGAAAGGCAGCCTTCCGGAGGCTACATGACACAGACATAAACACTTCATGACAGCTGACATTTTTAAAGGCTTATTCCAACAAGCATCAATTCTAAACATCTGGGGCGTTTGGATACAAATTATGTGTTTAATATACTGTGGAAAATCTCTGTGCTGTATGGTATCATGTTTAAGATACTGTGGAAAATCTCTGTGCTGTGTAGTATCTGTGCTGTGTAGTATCACATAATTTGTGCCCAAACCTCCCAGATTTTACTCGATCTAACTACTTATTCACATATTAAATACGTTCATA
The DNA here is from genome assembly GCA_037576675.1 of Pangasius sanitwongsei. Lineage (NCBI taxonomy): Eukaryota > Metazoa > Chordata > Actinopteri > Siluriformes > Pangasiidae > Pangasius > Pangasius sanitwongsei. Next base: position 12,234,527 of record CM075004.1, on the reverse strand, counting down.
TGAAGATTTACAGATTGCTGAACACATTGATGCCTGTTGGAATAAGCCTTCAAAAATATTTATGCAGGTTTATGTTAGTTGGCATGTTGTGCTTATGTAGGTGTCCCACACTCCTCAAGTTATATGTTACCATATGTTTTCCACTGGGCATTATAAGTAGCATAATAGGTAAGATACAATGTGGATAGCATATCCAGAGTAGGGTAAGATATACGTTTATAGTCAATATGAGCATTAAGTGGCTGTATGTTTCTAGACATAACATTATATACAACAGGATGTATCAAGGTGAAAGTGAGAGAAGTAATTATGCATTTGTTTACACCATCTTCAATGATACCTGAGTCATCACTGTGTGACTTGACGTTACGCATTTCTAATTCCTTCACTGTGTTCTGGTTCATTAACTGAACTCTCCATGAACATATCATTAACAAGGAGTCAACAAGAGATCTGAGTTATTTTGATCCTCAAACTCCGCATAGAGCCATTTGTCAAAAGCACTCAGATAAGAAGAAAAGCAAAAACAAAACAGCTCAGTGTGTGTGGTGGCAAAGCAAGTGACGAGGAAAATTTAATGTGCATGGTCCATGCAGGGATGATGGGCTGTTGAATGATTTGAATGATATATCCATAAAGACTTTGCACTATGGTTACAGCGTGTGGAGGAGTGCATAAATTGTACTTATTATTATTATTTGCATAATGCTATAGTTCTATATGCAACTATATATAAACTAAATGAATGTTATGGACTGGGCTGTTGGTGCAGTGTCATCACACTGACAAGCAAACAGCCATGAGGACATGTACCATATATTATAATCAAGATATTAAATATACATGTGAACTTATATAATTCCTGTATATAACACTTGTACACCTGCACATTCATGCAGTTATCTAATCAGCCAATCATGTGGCAGCAGTGCAATGCAAAAATCAGCAGATACAGGTCAAGAGCTACAGTTAATGTTCACATCAAACATCAGAATGAGGAAAAAGTGTGAGATCTGTGACTTTGATCATGGCATGAATGTTGGTAACAGATGGGCTGGTTTGAGTATTTCAGAAACTGTTGATCTTCTGGGAATTTCACACACAACAGTCTCTAGAGTTTACACAGAAAGGTGTGAAAAACAAAAAACATTGAGTGAGTGACCGTTCTGTGGGTGGAAACACCTTGTTGATAAGAGAGATCAGAGGAAAATGGCCAGACTGGTTTGAGCTGCCAGGAAGGATATAGTAACTCAAATAATCACTATTTACAACCATTGTGAGCAGAAAAGCATCTCAGCATGCACAAAACATCAACATTGAGGTGGATGAGTTGCAACAGTAGAAGACCACTCCTGTCTGGTTCTAGTCCTGTCAGCCAAGAACAGGAATCTGAGGCTATCATGGGCACAGAGTCACCCAAACTGGATTAGAGAAAAGATTAGAAAAAAAAAAAAAATCACCCGGTCTTTCACCAGTTTTCAACTGTCCAGTTTATGTGAACAGTAACTGAAGCTCTTGACCTGTATCTGCATGTTATTTGCATTGCGCTGCTCCCACGCGATTGGCTGATTAGCTAACTGTATGAATGTGCAGGTGTACAGGTGTTCCTAATAAAGTGGATGGTGAGTGTAGACTGTAGACAGTCACGACATATAGGATGTTTTGTGGGCCTGTTAAAATTATCCTCATAAACATTTAGAGATTAATAGTTAATTGCCATACTGGCATACATATTATGGGTGACAGTTGCGAGGGAGAATAGATAGATGTAGTTATAGTCCATGGGAGAGCAATGAGCAATAAGAGTTCTGTGACATTTACTCTGACATTTCATGTCTAGCACAATGATTGATTGAGCGCTGACTGAACGTTGAAGCATGGCTATAATCTAACACTGTGATTTTCATAAGTAAACCTGAAAAGGTAATATTAGCTACAGCAATAGACAAGCCTTTGTATGCTTCATAATACCAAGCTACACTAGCCTAATATGGAAATTAAAAACTTTATCTAGTAATTTCTTGAAGTACTCAGTGGGAATTCATAATATTTTTAGAAGCATATATTAATACTCATGCAAATTCCAAAAATGAAATTGTAATGAATAATGAAGTTGGATCACACAGTATTTTCAGAAGCAGGCACTGTCTGAGCAGTCTTATGCATGATGTGTGCTTAGGCTGTCTGGTACATTTACTTATCAAGAGATGTCCTTTACAAAAGGGAAAGAGATTCTGAATCCCAGCACTAGCATGAACTCTGACACCATTATTTATTTACTTATTTACTTATTTGTTTATTTGTTTGTTTGCATACAGGTGCCCTAAGGCAAGCCTGCACCTTTTTGGTGTATAGGGCAGTATGTGACTGATGCAGGTCTTTAATATAAGTGAGGTTGAGCCACAAGTGACACAGTGGGACCCAGCACCCAGCTGTGCCACCGAAGGCCACTCATATGGCCATTACAGTTAGATAAAGTTAGATACAGTTAGTAAAACAGTGAGCTAAACTTTATAAATGCCTCTCTCTCCGGGTTTGCCTTTTCGGGTACAGTACATACTTCAAAAGGTTTCCAAAACTATTTGGGGGCCCTTACAGCAATGATGTGCGATGCTGTTTGTGAATAATGGCTTCTGTATTCATAGGCTGAGTCATGTTTCTGTGTGATCAGAGAAATAGCCCTCACCCGAGTAGGTAAAATGTACAAATGTACAAAATGTAGGTTATTTAAGTTGACACTGAGCCTAAGGTGGCTTTTCCTCTGTTGAACAAATTGCCTTTAGCTGGCTAGCTGACTTCATGCAACAAGGTGTGATAATGAAAAGTAAAAAATGAGAAATACAAGGAGAGCTTTCATTGTCGGGGAACAATGGCTGAGGGCAGTGAAAATCAGTACTCTTCCAAGAGAATTGGCAAGTATGGTTCCACTATTCTCTGGCATCAAATAACTCATTTATAGTAGAAACCCCTGCCAACTGGCCACCGCAGTAGCAGTAGACTCCGGTAGACTGAAAGCTCCTGCACCATTTCACAGCTAGTAATGCGATGTTAATTACTGTAGCTTTTTAAACTAGCTGGACATGGCAGTGAAGCAACTAAGCATGCACAAATTACATTCAATCATTCATACAACAATCATTCGTCAGTGTTTTATCCTGGGCAGGGTTGTGACGAATCTCGATAATGATGGGAGCAAGGTGGGAGAATTCACCCTGGATGGTACACTAGTCCATTGCAGGGTACCATGCACACACTTTGACACATTCATTCACCATTCTCCATGAAACAATTCGTAATTTCAGGAATTTTTTTTTTTTACCCTACTCGTGCTCCTGAGTGTCTGAAAATTTATGTAAAAGAAGAATAAGTGTTTCCAGCCCTCTGTGTGCTTTACCTTTTATGGAGTTTTGTGGGTGTCACTAAATGCAAATGAGCTGTTTCGGGAATATACTTTGCAATTAAAGGTCATAGGCATTCATCAACATATGCACACAAGTACTAAGAAAATCAATGTTTCTAAAACATTCGGTTACTGAAACATCAGGCAGAATTTTTTAGTTCGCATTGGCCTACACAAACATTTACACACAAATTTACTGAAAGGTTGATAAATAGGCCCATAGTTCTTGGTCATGGTTCCAATAATGTGGGACTGTTTTTATCACTTTACTGTTTTTATAACAGTATTTTTATAACTTTACTGTTATTATACATTAATAGGAAAGATACAATATTTTTTTCTAAGGAAGAGTACATAAAAGTTGTTTGTTTAAGAAAGCTCTTTAGGAGTTAAGAAAGCTCTTTAGGAGTTAGCATCATGGTTTATGTATGGGTTTACTGCTGAGAGAGCAAATCAGAAATTCTTTAGAAACTATGTGAAAAGGTGATGAACTGCTGCAGACAAAGCAGCGCCCTTCCAAAAGGAAGGGTCGTCACGTATGATGAAGAAGTGCATTAGCTTTTTGAAGAAAATAATTTCACGGTTTGACACAGGCTCTAGTGAATTCTAATAGCAATAATTATGCATGATCAGCCGTGGCGTGTTTTGTGCTCAGCTGGTCAACCTTGCGTATAGGCACATTAAATAGTATTTCCATAAATGAGCTGTGTCAAGCGAGTGACCTAAAGAAGGCAACTCATGGTCATAATGAAGAGCTGGGGCTGGTGGTGGCTATTTATTCAGCTCTGTGCTTATTGAGTAATGAATAAGGAGAGACTCAGGAGAGCGCCCACCTTTGTACCTGCCAGCCAGTAACTCTTCTTACATCCACAGACTATTATCTCCCCTCAGGCATCTAGTTAGAGTCTCCTCTCCCTTCCAGAATGTTTGAAAATGGGTCAGGTTCTGCTCCTGTTTGCTTATGTATTCTCTGCAGTGCATATACCTACTTTTAATTGCTTCCTGCAGTAGTCAGGTTTAAGATTGAAAGAATGAGGTGGGCTTCTGGACAGCAAGTGCTTTTAGAGAGAAGCTGATTATTGTAGGAAGACTTAGTTTGACGATTTGTCATTGCTATTCTTGTAAAGTTTCTAACGTGAACTGAAAAGTTTTGTCTCTGAAGTAACCTGGGCTTTTTTTCATCCACTATGTACCGTGCTATTTTAATTTGTGCTGCATTCATTACATGGAGCTCTTGGGCCAGTTCAGATGCTGATGTTTGGACAAGCAGCCCTGTCTGAGGAGGAGCGAGAGAGAGAGGGAGAGAAAGAAAGAGAGAAAGAGAGAGAGAGAGAGAGAGAGAGAGAGCTGTGTTAAGCTGAAGGAGTTCTCTGGAGGTTGCATTTTGAGCCAGCAAATTGCAGAACTCTTTTTCTGTATTCAGAGCTAGGGGAAATCAAACAAGAGCTCAGAGACGGATGATGCATTATATCATGATAATATCATGATAAGACTGGGGGAGATTTAATCTTTATCCACACTGGTAAGTGAGGAACACTAGACTCGTAGCAACTGGTAAATTAAACATATGGTTCATTCCCGCAAAATGCCAAGCGTATGAGTCATTCTACCGGTTGGAATGAAATATAAAAACTGTTTATATTTTTTACTGTTTAACTGTTTAATAAAGCTAATTAGCATTGTTTAATATTTTGCTGGGCATTTTATGCCAAATATTCATCTTGTTATTACTGTAGGTGGTTGTGTTTTTCCAACAGTTTAAAGTAAGAACATATACTCATATACCTGTGGGGACTCATATAAAACAATAATGTGCCGATAAATGAATAAACAGCTCTTTTAAAAAGCATTTTTAAAAAAATGTACTATGCACTGTCTATTGTAGACAGGAATGATCTTCCAGTATTATCACCAAGAAAAAAACTGTGCATTCTATCTGATATATACATGTAATATTAGCTGTTACATTAACATGTATAGATTATACATGAAAAAAAATATATTTCATTTTATTTTCAGACATCATAATACATTGCCAGTTAATATCCAGCAAATCTACTTGTTTATTACTGGTTCATTTTTAACCCCTGCAATATTTAATGATAGGATTTGCACTATAAAGAACTTCAACCCCTCACTACTACACCCACTTGCATTATATTAGGAATGCATTCTAAGACAAACAAAGTAAAATCTGCAATTATCAAGCAAGTACATTACATAAACCGTTGTTCTGTGCTTTTAATTCTTAAAGTTTAACACTAGGTTTGTGTGCTTTATTATGATGTAATGGAAAAAAATACCCTTAAGGACCTCCTTGGCAGAAAACAAGGTTGATTTCTTAAGAAAAAAAAAAAAAAGAATAAAAAGATAATAAATTGGTCATTTTCACATGTAGACCTTTTTTTTATATGTGTTTTTTTTTCTAGCATTATGAAAAGTTTACATACTCTTAGGCGACAGATATACTGGTCAGATGAAACAAAATTTAGCTCTTTGCACTTGATCAGGGCTATATGAGGCTCTTAATCCGAAGAACACCATTGCAACTGTGAAGCATGGGGGTGGCAGCATCATGTTCTGGGTTTTTTATTTGGCTAGTGGGTTGTTTAAGGGATCGGTGCACTTCAGAAAATAGATGGCATCACGAGGAAGGAGGATTACCTAGAAATACTGAAGCAACACCTTAAAGCATCAGCCAGAAGGTTAAAACCTGGTCGCAACTGGGTCTTCCAGCAAGACAAAGCATATCCTAAGCATATCTCCAAAGTTGTAACTAAATGGCTTAAAGACAACAAAGTGAAGCTACTGAAGTGGTCACCATAAAACCCTGACCTGAATCCCACAGAAAAATTGGGGACTGAACTGACAAAGCATGTCTAAGTGAGGCAGTCCACAAACCTGTTCTGTCAGGAGGAATGATCAAAAACTCTGACAAAGTATTGTGAGAAGCTTGTGGAAGGCTATCCCAAGTGTTTGATTCAAGTTCAAGCAATTAAAAGGCAGTGCCACTAAATACTAGCAAAGTGTATGCGAACCCACTGAAAATCTGATATAGTAAATAAAAGCTGAATTAAATCTCCAGTATCTCTTAGCTACTATTTTGTTCTTATGGAAATAAAGTAGAGACACTAATTGACTTGAACACAGGACATGTATGGTAACGTGTGGTAAATGGGTTTTGAAAATTGACTTAGGAATATAGCCTAGGTGTATGGTCAATTTTGGTCTCAACTGTACGGCATTTGTTTTTGTTTTTCCACATGTGATTTTTTTCACGAGTCATTTAATTTTACATAAATTGTTCACATGTGGGCATGCGGTTTCTTTTAACGTGTCATCACATATAATTCACATGATGTCAGGTGTTTTCAGGGCATAGCATGGTGAAATGGACCACCACAGGTTTCAAACATGATTATAGATTGCTCATATGTGAAATGTTTGTGATTTTCTCATTAGGGGACACTGGATCTATTGTGTGGGCGAGGCTTTGTCTTAGAGGTTATTTATCACTAGTGAATGACAAAGATGGGCCCAGTTCTGTAGTAAAGGGCCAGGAGTCTTTTCCAAGCATCAGATATGTTTTAAAGTGCATTTATCATCTTATGATATAGCTGTATATACTCTACACCTCATGGTAAAATGAGCCTTAGATACATTGCATTGGGGACTGTATTGTTTAAATTAGGCCTGTAGCTTCAAAGAAGCTTTCACACTGTGTTTAACATTAAGAGCTAAACATTTCCCACAAATGCACTTTTTTTAAAAAAAAGTTATATGTAGATAAAATTCATGGAGCCTGTAGAGAGGTCAGAGCACCATGCAAGTACCAATATAAATAATGTAGCAGGTGTGTGCGTGTGTGTGTGTGTGTGTGTGCGTGAGAACAGTTGCTGTTGCTGTTCTCGGTCACACTGCAGTGCTCCTGCAGATGACAAGTAAGATGGTGAGATTTCAGGTTCACTCGTCACCCCACTCCACTCTCTTTCCTCTGAACACCGCTGTATGGCAGCACGAACTACTCAACACCTCTCTCACTTGCGGGGGGCGACTGCAACCTAATGGTCCTGCAGTAGAAAAAGGAGACAGCATTCCAGAAGCCCAGAAGCAGAGAGGCTGTTGCACCTGCGTTCAGTGAATCAAAGAGCTTCCATCTGAAGTTTAAACAGACTGTGGCTTCTCACAGATCTACAGCTGGTTCTGTGAGCATCATAAGAAAAAGCAGTGCTTTTACGCTGGTTGAGTGAATTCATGATAAAAGCAATGCTGTACTGGTCTTACAAAGGGAATTATTCTCCCTAGATATTTCAATGCATTTTAAGCCCTGTAGCAGAGTCTATAAAAGGCTTTTAATGCAGCCTTCAGGAAGATAAAAAAAAATTAGCTGTGAAAAGTGGACCATCATTAAATGGGTCGGGATGACATTTGTTTCCTATTGATCCTACATGTACAAATATGTATGTAAAGTAAAGGTATTTGAAGATGTCTATGTGCAAGTTTCAGATAAAAAACTTAAAACATTAATGAATCCTATCTACAGCACTTGGAAAACAGCATTTCTCTTCTGTCCCAGCCCACTTTATCATGAAATATAAGCATTAAACTACTTTAAAAATAATCATATTATTTTTGCATGAATCCATTTAACATCTCAAACTTGAAACATCCTTTGCCATGAGTCATCCATTATAGGTTATGGGAAATGTCCATTTTATTCATGTCCCACATTGTTCATTCAAAACTGTTACCTAAACCTGTTCACCTATGAAATGTTTGGAATATTTCACAAGTCACATGTTCAATGTCACATGTCACATTTTTTTCTTATTTTCAGTGATGTTAACTGAGGAGGTCAATTAAAAAAAAAAAAAAAAAAAAAAAAAAAAAAATATATATAAATATATATATATATATATATATATACATACACATACATGTATATATATATGTATATATACATGTATATATATACATATATACACACACACACACACACACACACACATATTTCATTGTTTCATTGCTAGTTAACTACATTTTGTGTATTCGCTAATTCTTTGTCAAAAACCACAACCCTGATACTTTCAACCCTGTTATTCATTTGAGAGTAAAAATGAAGCCCATGTCAGCAAAGAAACATTGTAAAAAAAAAAAAAACACAATGTAAAAAAAGCTAAAAGTGAAAATGAGATTATTGCCTGTGATGGGTTAACACATTTTTTTTGGATAATTAAGTCCCTCTTTTCTTACATTCGGTGTTAAAAAGAAAAAAAGTAATGCTTCATTTTTAAGAGTTACAAGGGCTAAATGGAGTCACCCAAAGGGTTCTGTCAAAGAAGAGTCTGTTTCCTGTGTCTGGCCTCAAATATCCCCACAATTCAGCAATCAAAGAGCTCTTTCTTCATTTTGCAGTCATTTTGGCACCTCTCTAATCAGATGTGCTTTGACAGACACGCTTGCCTGAACGTGCAACATCAGCATTTAAATTAAGACATCAACTCTGACACTAGGTGATAATATCTGTACCAGTAAAAAGATTATAGCACACATCCAAGAGCTGACATGTCCCAGGGAAATGAGGGTCTTCTGGTTGTAATTGGAACTGCATTTTGCAACATTGATTTTCTCATAGCTCATCACCCTGATGCCTAAAAAAAGAACCGAGTTGATGAAAAGAGACAAAGCAGAAGTAGCTAAATATGCAGTGCTTTTAGTTGTGTTGCTTTATTAGTATAGACAGAAATTACAGCACAGAATTTAGTAATAAAATTATGCTTCCTGCGGTGATGGTAATGAGCAGTGCTCATGGTGATTAGGAAAATGACCTGCAGCTTTTGCAGTGCACTGGGTAGATTTTTGACCTCATGCGGTTGTGACATTTGATTCTAAACATTAAATTATGGCTGCTGCCATAGGCCTTGTGGGAATTGTGGTTGACCCATAACTGTGTGACAAGATTGTTATGATCTTTTGTCCATGAACAAATGTTTCACAGCGACTGTGCCCTTTTGTGAAGCAGCTGTAAAAGATCTGGTGTAAAACACATAAGGATTAACAAGAACAGAAGTAAATAAACTAGGGAAGAAAAAACAAACAAACAGTTTAATTAAATTAGCTGTAGGTTAGTAGATGTTTGACTTTCTGGATCATGGATGCATAAAGCAGAAAGTAAACAGATGTCGAGACTGCATGGGTGCAGTTAGCACTTTTAAATAACCTGACCTGCATATAATCAGTCCACGTAGTTTGATCCATTGACAGATATTTGGTCCTTTATATACTTGACATCTTGGACAACTTTCAAAGATGTGTTACATAATGAATCTTTGTAATGTCTCATGAAAATAGTCAGGCTTGATAGTATATATATATACAGTCAGGTCCATAAATATTGGGACATCGACACAATTCTAACATTTTTGGCTCTATACACCACC
>CM075004.1:12196805-12224587 GCA_037576675.1 Pangasius sanitwongsei | reverse complement strand
ACATCTTGTTCGTTTCATTTGAAATCCATTGTGGTGGTGTATAGAGCCAAAAATGTTAGAATTATGTCGATGTCCCAGTATTTATGGACCTGACTGTATATATATATATATATATACTATCACATATAAATATATATATATATATATATATATATATATATGGGAGTGTGTGTATAAAAAAGCAAAACATTAACTTCTTCTTTAAATGTACTGTAGAGAACTCTGTAGGTAAAAAAAACTTATGATGATTGTGCCTGAATACTTAAAATGTTATCCTGTTCTTCATAATGTTACTATATTGCAGATTTTATTGTTTAACTTTAATTTAATTTGGCATTATTACTGAAAGACACAAAATCTGGCTTCTCTCCATGCTCTAATGGAAATTACAAAAGGGCTTTGCTCTTTGTAATTATCAATCTTTTTTCTCATTATTATAATCCAGCAATTATGTAAACAGGACTCAAATGAACCCTATTAGAGTTAAATCACATCCAGAATGACTAGTGACTGTAGTGCCCACCTACCTTTAGTTACTTACCTACTAGTCTACTTACCATAGCAAATGTTATATGACTCAAAAATATATGATGATAAATGTATTATCATCTCATTTTTTCCCTAACATGCTTTGTTGCCTAATGTGAAGTTCACAGTACATTATATAAAATCTTTTTGATATTCATCATCAGGAAAATTAAAGAGATTTTACACAAAAGAGACAGACGGTTGTTAACCTGCACAAAACAGGTAATGAATATCAAAACAAATAAGCAGTTAAAAATACCATTATACCAGAGCCATAATAACAAAGTTTCAAAAGTTTGGAACAGTTAAGATACCTGGCACATACCAACATACCATCCTCCATCTCCCACACACAGTGGGGAGGAAGGTGAGAGAAGCAAAGAAGAACCCAAAGATCACAGTTTCAGAATTTCACAGCTTGTTGTCAAGTTTTAAACTTGACTATTATATACCACTTCTACAACAACAGCTTGGAGTGGTTGAAGCCTTTCTTGAGAACACCCAACAAAATACAGTACCTGAAATTATTATAAATGACTTATTACTAAAGATTGAAAGGTTAAAGAAACCCTAAAAAAAAGCATTTATAATAATAATCATTCATGAAGAAAAAAAAAACAAAAAAACAAAAACAAGATAAAAACATTTATAAAAACAATTATACATTATAAAAAGTAATTATAAAAAGTTTGTTTCGTAATCTTGATTTTTACATTCTTTGTCCCCTATTTTCTCCTCAATTTGGTCATCTGCCAATTCCCACCCACCAACCAGCTGCTCATGCAGCATCACAGGGCAGCATAGCACACTTGGAGCATATCGCTGTCTGCCCTCTTCCACATACATGAGCTCACAGATGGCCACCACTGGCTAGTGTCACTCTAATTGACAGGGAAAACAGTAGTGCCATCCCTCCCACCCAGAGAGCAATTTTGATTCCTTGACTCCTGGCCAGGCCTGGTGCCAGGATGAAATAACTGGGGAGGTATTTTAATCCCATGGGGGAACGTCTCAACATATAATGCGCTAAGATAAAATAGACACCAAATCCTTCAATTACAATGCCTTTATGTCACATGTGCTTGCGCCGCTCACACACACTCACACAAAATACACGTATAATTATACTAAGCCTAATTATAATTTTCGCACATGGCAGAAAGCCCCATCATGAAAAAACAGCATATAACACTGTGGCACTGTGATCAGGTCGATCATGAAACCACATAAAACTGGCATGGCGTCCAGGGCCATAAACATTTAACTTACCATTAGAAGAGATGTAGCCTCCTAGATGCTGTGTTGAACCTCCTGAGAAGCATCTCATTCCACTCTCCTTCCTTCTGGAACTTAGCTGTCAGGTCCTGCTCAAATGACAGCTGGACAAGCTGGGCTTTTTGCGGCAGAGCAAAAGGCTGCATCTGCTTTACAGGAGTATTCAAGCCACTCTCTGTTCTCATATCAGGCACTACAGAAGGCCCGCTTTCTCCCATTAAAATCACAGGTCGGGTATTTCTCAAGACGAACCTGATTTGGCTCGCAATCACCAAGGTGGTCAGGCACCATTGGCTGGGGTAAAGCAGGTGTGAGTGACGCTGATATCACGCTGCTGCTGCTGGGGATGGGCTCAGGCTCTTCACCTACAGCCGTTGGTGTGGCGGTGGCCTGTGCAGGGAGAGGCTGCTGGGCCACCAATATGCTGCTTAATTTTCTCAGCAGCATGACCAGCAAGCCATTTACGAATAGCCATTATGGCAAAACTTAACACTCGTTAAAAACACTCGCTCAGTCTCGCTAATATGTGTACCAGTAAAAAAAACAGAGGGCGAACTAAGAGCGTGAACCAAGAAAAAAAACTTCCTAAAATCATGCAGATACAGGCCAGCAGCTTTGGGTAATGTTTACATCAACCAATAGAACAGGGAAAAAATGTGATCTCAGTGATTTTGACTCAGTGATTTTTGGTACAGTATGATTGTTGGTGCCAGACAGGCTGGTTTGAGCATTTCTATAATTGCTGATCTCCTGGGCTCTCCTGGCACAGCACTCTCTAGAGTTTACTCAAATTGGTGCAATACATCCAGTGAGTGGCAGTTCTGTGAACGGAAACACCTTGTTGATGAGAGAGGTCATCAGAGAATGACCAGACTGGTTCAACCTGACAGAAAGGCTACAGTAACTCAGATAACCACTCTGTACAATTGTGGTGAGCAGAAAAGCATTTCAGAATGCACAACATGTCGAACCTTGAGGCGGATAGGTTACAACAGCAGGAGCCCATGTCACGTTCCACTTCTCTAAACCAAGAACAGAAAGCTGAGACTGCAGTGGGCACAGGCTCACCAAAACTGGACAGTTGAAGACTGGAAAAATGTAGCCGGTTCTGATGAATCTCAATTTCTACTGAGGGCACACAGAGGGTTGGGTCAGAATTTGGAACCCTAGAGCAAAGGGACGCCCTACCATCTATTAGTATAGTGTTCCTAATAAAGTGCACAGTGAGTGTATTGTTACGTTCTCGATTGTTTTTTCTGTCTGCATTGTGGGCCGTTCTTGTGTCTGTGTCAGTGGTGGGATGGGTGTCTTTTGTCTCCTCCTCTTTCAGGCTTAGCCCACCGTAAAGTGTATTTAAACCTTGTCAGTCTATGTGAGCTGTGAGCTAGTGTAGAGTGACAGTTCAGTAAACCAACCATCTGTTTGTTGTGCTGACATTTCATGTTTGGGTCACAAATGTCTTGTGTGATATTTGCTCCAACCGCTGAGGGAGCCTCAGAGAATACATGTTCTAACAATACAGCCTGACATGCTCTCTCATTCCCAAAGCTAATTTCAGTTGTATGTGGAGAACCAAAGTCAATACCTTGTTGGCTAGACTGTGAGGTGGAAAACCATTTCATTAAATGTCATGGACTGTTCAGCTTTTTGGAAATCCTGTCCCTCTCGACCTGAATGAGTTCAATAAAGTGATAGATACAAGCCCAGCAGAATTTTTAAGTATGTCAGCTATACTTTTGTAAACTGTAAGTACTATATACTTTGTATACTGTATTTCAAGAAATAATCAAGCATATAATTTAACAGCCAACAGAGTCATATATGATTAATAATGGTAATAGTTAAGTATTAGTTTCTTGTTAGTTAATATCATGACTTGCAGCATTAATAAAGATAATTTACATTGCCTTTTGTACACAATGTAGGTTAACCGAAACATAAAGCTATTTAAGTAACTTAATTTGCAGGATAATTCGCAGTTTGTGAGGCTAAAACCACCTAATAGTTACTTTGAGATCCCATGACTGAAATCAAACCACTTTATTGGTGTGATATTATAAAAATGGATATGATGATGATATTGCAAACAGCAGATCCATTCAAACATAGTGAAACTGTGGCATAGGCTAATAAAAGTTGTTAAGACCTAACTTAGTGTATAGACATGATTTTAGAAAACCGGAAAGGGGAAGATCAACATTGTTTTTTTCCCCATCTTCCCCTTTCCGGTTTTGTTGAACCTTTGCCCACTGTAGCCTTAGATTCCTGTTCTTGTCTGACAGAAATGGAACCCAATGTGGTCTTTTGCTGTTATAGCCTCACAATTCACTGTGTTTTTCATTCTGAGATGCTTTTCTGCTCACCACAGTTGTAAAGAGTGGTTATTTGAGTTGCTGTAGACTTCCTGTCAGCTTGAACCACACTGGCTGTTCTCCTCTGACCTCTCTTCAACAAGACATTTCTGCTGGCCTAACTGCTGCATACTCGATGTTTTTTACCATTCTGTGTAAAATCTAGAGACTGTTGTGCATGAAAACATGTGCATGAAAACACGGTATCTGAAAATCTCAAACCAGCCTGTCCAACAAGGATGCCACACTCAAAGACACAGAGATCACATCATTTCCTCATTCTCATATTTAATGTGGACATTGACTGAAGCTCTTGCCCTGCATCTGCTTGATTTTTTTGCATTGCGCTGCTGCCACACGATTGGATGATTGGATAACTGCATAAATGAGAAGGTGTAATCGTCTTTCTATTAAAGTGGCTGGGGAGTATATTTAATATTTATTTACTTTTTTACTTTTAATCAAAATAAATGGTTGATTTATTTACTAGGGTTTATTTTACTTGGGTGTGCTGGAAAACAAATGTTCTAACCAACTTACCAAACTTACCTAGATTGTTTCCAAAAACACTCTCCATAATGTAAATTATCTTTATTAATACTGCCAGTCATGGTATTAATTAACAGAATGAGTTAACAAGATATCAATTCTTACCTACAAGTATTTTTAGTACTTACTTTGGCATTTCCTAAGGAAACATTAGAACATGTATTTGAACATGTATTAATTGATCATTATGAAAGCATTGAATTAATATGTGCATTATCGTATCGCTTAATTGACCATATTCTAAAATGTTATTAAATGTTAAATGTTTTTGAATTGAAGAAAGTGCCTTTCTTCTTATGGTAATCTTTTTCCGTTTTTTGTTTTATTAGCTTTTATGGTAGGTTTTGTTTTTCCTAAGGGAATATTTTTTAAGTTAAAAGAACACTCGTGTTAAATTTGCTAGTTTCTTTCTATTCAATTCCTGCCACATATTGCTTCTTCTGTCTAAATTGCACACACTCAGCAGGCCTGCAAAACAAGTATGACCTCAGCCGTCTCACTCATTTTACATTGATGAACTTGAAGTTGCAGTGAAAGTAAAAGGCCAAATTACTTCCCTACTTCAAAGGAGTATGTCAACTTCAGTGTGCTGCTCTATCACTTTATCAGCTCTTACTGTGGCCCTGGCTCTGTTACCTGTTTACTATGAGATGCAGGGGAGAGAGTTCCTTTAAGATCAATTACAGCTCAAACTGACTGAATGGTGTCAACCCATCATTCTTGAGGAAGCTGAGAAAATATGTCTAAAAAGGCAGGTAGTGTTGACAGATGTGGGTGATAGATGTGACAGCATATCTGCAACATATCTGCAGTTACTATTCTGTTACAGTTTTCAGACAGCAAGTTTTTTTTTTAACTGGTTTTAAATAACTATCTTTTTATGTGCATATATAAGCAGAGGAAGCTTTATTTGCACATATACAATGAATTGCACTGTAAAAGTAAATAATGATCAAATTATCCCTATTTATTATTGCCATATCTAAAAGGCCCTGGAGCAGTGGTGCATTCTCAACACAGCCTACATGAGATGTATGATAAGATATGGGGAACAATAATATTCACATTAGCAAAGATTCATGAGCCTGTTACAGAGTCAAGGTTCCCTTTAGCAACCAATAGAGCCAAGGAGAAAATGCAATGCAATCTCCTCTCATTAGTCCAAAATAAGAATGTGGATATGCTATAATACAAAATGAATAATGATGATAGTATCCATCTAGGCTTATTATTGTAGCCATTACCAGCTCAGAAGGCCAAGCCTTGAGGCGTTGATTAATCCATCCCTGAATATTAATTGAACAATTCTGTAGTACTTAGGAAAAAAATAACAATTCTGCACTATTTAGATAACGGCCCATCTAATTTTGAGACTTTTAGACCTTTAGTTGTTAAATAGTTAAGTCAGTTGTGTTTTATAGTAGATGGACCTTGACTGCAGTTTAATCTAAATAATGCCTAATTATCAGTCTATTAAACAGCAGATAACTTTCCTGTTCTATACACCATCCTCCTTCAAATGGCACTGCATCTCACTGCTTACAGAACTGTATCACTGAGAAATCATTCTATTGTGGTTGGTATCTTACAGTCAAAGTTCCTAGAGGTCACTAATGGGGTGCATCCGAGCTCCATATTGGGTCCAGGATTGTTCACCTTGTACATTAATGAAATTGGATCCTTACTGTGGATTGCGCTTTTATGCTAATGACATGGTCTTTTGCACTTCCTCTGCAAACCAGGCCATGTGTATCCAGCAAAATGCTTTTAACACCATCCAAACTGACCTCAAATTGTATGACAAAAAATATATATAAGCCAGTAAATACCGGTATTTGACTGGTAAAAATTTTGCATGACCGGCAAATTCAGATCCTGCCGGACGTTGTGTCTGGTAAAAATATTCACTTAAAGAACATGTACATGTCAAAGTAAGTAAAGACACTTGTTTTTATTCAGTAATGCATGTCTCTTCTTTAAATGAATATAGATACACTGAAGGAAAAAAGGTCGCTGTTTAAATGTAGCTGTCTAAGTGTGCTGTTACCGGGGGTTGTTTCATTACCTGCTGCTAGCTTCTAAGTCATATAACCACTGCTGTGACATCGCTGTTTTCTAGTAAATCACAGCTATAGCGGTCGTGTTAAAAAAACAAGACAGAAATTAAAATCAGATTCATGTAGTTTGCTAAATGGTTCCTAATTCTCTTAGCTAAATAATGCTAACGCCACTCGTCATGGAGGTTTGTTTGAGGGACGGAATCTCTGTTTGGTTTTAGAGGTGAAACTTTCTGCTGACATGCACAGAAAATCCAGATAAGTTATTCAATTACTGAATTAAAAGTTCCTGTCACCTAGTCATATACACTCTATTCAAGTCTGGAATTAAAATTTCCTCTTATCCAGTCAGATACTACTTTAATCAATTCCAAAGTTCAAATTTCCTCCTCCTTGCAGAACTCAAGGCGGGTGATAGTGAGACCTACCGGCAAATGGTCTCTGTACAATCACATGGTTGAATAGACAATGGCGAATCAGTCTACCCTTAAAAGTTTCTTCCTAAAAGCAGGCAATTCTGATCAGCCTAATTGAGACAGTGAGGAACATGTTGATATCACAGAGACATATGAACCTAGTCCAGTCACTATGAAGCAGAAAGTCATACGTTTGAGAATATGCGTTGCAAGGTAGCATTTTGATGCTTCTTTAAATACATTTCCATCTAGTTAAAGCAAAGATAAATACAATGTTATTAGTAGCTGTGTCATAAAGTAATATTTTTCGTTAGCAGAAAGTTTTCTTTTTCTCAGCTGTCTGTTGCGGGCTTAGGCCTGTTGACTATTTTACTTATGGTTATTTAAATGCTGGCTGTATACAAAAAATGTTAATTAAACATTAATTTTAATTGATGGTGTCTTTCTTGTATAGCCCAAACTTTCAGTGTTTTCTTGCAGCAGTAGTAATTAACATATGACTGGAACTATACTCATTTGCTCCTGGACACTGTGACCAGAACCAAAAATCCCTTGCAAAACTCTTATTCTTCAATTCTTCGTGGCATGGATTCCACAAGGTATTCTAAACATTCCTTTGCGATTCTGGTCCATGTTGACATGCTTGCATCACACAATTCCTGCAGACTTTTCAGGTGCACTTTCATGCTGCGAATCTCCTGTTCTACCACATCCCAAAGGTGTTCTATTGGATTCAGATCTGGTGACTGGGAAGGCCACTGAAGAACACTGAAGATGTGGTCTTCTGCTGTTCAGCAGTTATGGAAATACTAAATCCAGCCCATCTGGCACCAGTAATCATGCTTGATGGTTGATGTGAGCATTACCTGAAGCTGCTGACCTGTATCTGCATGTTTTATGCATTGCACTGCTGCAACACGATTGGCTGATTATATAATTGCTTGATTGAAACTTGATTGAAACTTGATTATGGTGACTTACTGTGTGTGAAACCAGCCACTAGTTCTTTACAACCATGGGCTAGTCTGACCTCAACTGTTGACAGGCAACTTTCAGTCTCTGTAATTACTTAATTATTATTATTTATTTATTATATTAATTATACCACACACATGCATGGAGCTCCTAGCTCTTTTATCATTTACTGAAAATTTGACCTACCCAGTGACAGTGGAGTCTAAGTCTAAACTAAGGTCTGTAAACAAGTGTGTTTTCTTTACTGTATTATACAGTACAGTGCCATGAAATGGTATTTGCTCCTCTCCTGATTTCTCATTTCATTTATTGAAGGGAAAGGTTATACAACTCCTATCTCACCCATGTGATACATCTATACACCAAACTGTGGTTTGCTGTGTCCCATGGACATCGTTTTTGCCTGATCTCTTTCTAATGGAGAATCTCTTATCTGAGGTGAATGAGGCTGCAGTTCCTTAGATGTTCGTCTGGGTTCTTTTGTGACTTCCTGGATGAGTCCTCTAGATCTGTAGATCTGTTTGTGCTGAAAAGCCACCTCTAATTCTTTGTAGTAGCCTTGTATGAGTGTTCTGCTGATTCTGTGTATTATATTAATAGAACAGGAGGTGAGGAGAATGCAGATATAGAGCAGAGAAATTCAGGAGGCAGTGTAAGCCAAGAAGCAAATATGTAAATGGCAAATATTGCTCATTATCTTGTGCCTCATTGAGGCTAACAAATGAATCTGTTATAAAAAGTACTAAGAGCTTGTGCTTTTGTTATTTTCTAGTGAATGACAATCATGAATATCATAGCTAGTACTGGCATAATTTAAAGCTTAAACAATTGATGAAATTAGAATTAATAAAGTGCTGAGAACCCAGTGTATGGCTTGAGGTAAAACAATTCATTTACTGAGTCATGTTTGTGCATTATGATGGTGTTGTGTAGGCCTGAAAGTGCATAAAGGCCATACAAATTTCATGACTAATTTAACACCCTTGCTTATTCATTTTTCTCAGCTCAAATTCCATGCAAAATTAAGTCAGAATGGTACAAAAGGAACATGCCTCACTGTACAAGCCAT
The DNA here is from genome assembly GCA_037576675.1 of Pangasius sanitwongsei. Lineage (NCBI taxonomy): Eukaryota > Metazoa > Chordata > Actinopteri > Siluriformes > Pangasiidae > Pangasius > Pangasius sanitwongsei. The sequence goes on along the minus strand of CM075004.1, from coordinate 12,215,367 downwards.
GTTTGAATGTGTTTCTGAAAATAATCAGTGCATGACTGTTTGGTTTGGTCATTTTTACAGATATTGATGATATGGTAATTCACTTTAAACTGCCCATCCCTGGTATGAATCTATGAAAATATAAATAACCACTGGAATATTGTTGGTTGTTGTAGGTGGAAACAGTTTCTTTCATAGCCTAACCATGAGTAAATTACTTTTGTTTATTTGACAGCTATTACTTCCTTGTCTTGGAGACAGATGAACAGAGGACATGTGTATGTACAGAAAATTACAGTTTACAGGAATGCTAGTAAATTATGGCTAAGTGTGATCTTGTGGCAGTTCTTGTGCTGGGTATTTGGTTGTTTGTTGTGGGCCATTAAAATTGCTAATATTGACAAAATAAGTTCTACTTATATTATTAACTAGTTTAACTAATGTTAAAGGTTGTTGATTGTAAACATTTACTGTTATTAATCAAGCCAGTGCTATTTACAATGTTTATCTTTTTTTAAAAAAACTTATTTATCTCATTTTCAGTGTAATTCAATTCAGTTTTTATTTGTATAGTGCTACCTAACCCTAGACATTGTCACAAAGCAACTTTACAGAAATCTAGAGGCAGATTTATATTTAGAACCTTAATGAGCAGGACAGAGATGACATGATGATGGAACCTTGAGCGGAACCAGACTTAAAAGGGAACCCATCTTCTTCTGGGTGACACCAGATAGTGATATTATAACTAATTACTCTATCACAATTGTATACTATATTGGGCACAGACTGTTTCTGGGAGATGTACTTTTTATGGTCTCAATATGGGGCCATCCACAGCAGCAGAGAGTGAGTATTTTCTAAGGTATTTGCAAATCAAATTTCAGTAGCAGTTAAAAGTAAGTAACAGAAGGTAAAACTGATACTATCACTATAAAACTATCTTTTTGTATTGTTACAGCCTACTCTAGGATTGTTGTTGTTGTTCCTCTTTCCCGTTAGGGGTCACCACAGCAGATCATTGGTCTGCGTATTTGATTTGGCATAGTTTTTATGCTGGATGCCCTTCCTGATGCAGCCCTCCCCAATTTTATCAGGGCTCACTGTTGCGCACAACCCTACTGGCTGGGGTTGGTTTGCTGGCCGGGAATTGAACCGGGGCCACAGCAGTGAGAGCACTGTGGCCTAACCACTAGTCCTCCAGGGAACAGCCTACTCTAGGGTCAGACAATAATATAAAAAGAAAGAAGAAAGAGCCATGCCGTCCTGACTCAAAAGGAAAGAGAGGAGGAGAGAAAATAATAAACAAAAGCAATCTAACTTCGGGTTTTAAGGAACTACCTAACCTAATACAATTCAGAGGAAAATTAAATACAAGGTCTTCCATAACTCCCTAAATAAACATAACCAAGAGAAAACAAGGTAAGTAAAGGTCCTCCCTGGTCCTAAATGACATCACCTAGCAAGATTCTATTAGATATAATTAGATTATTTCTGCATTTCACTGGACTCGAAGCTTAGGATAACTTCCACTTTCACAAGGGCCAGACTGTGATGGCTAGATGACTGGATCACAGTGTCTCCAAAACGGCAGGTCTTGTGGGGTGTTCCCGGCATGCAGTAGTTAGTACCTACCAAAAGTGGTCCAAGGAAGGACAACCGGTGAACTAGTGACAGGGTCATGGACACTCAAGGCTCATTGATGCGAGTGGGGAGTGAAGGCTAGCCCATCTGGTCCGATCACACACAAGAGCTACTGTTGCACAAATTGCTGGAAAAGTTGATGCTGGCTATGACAGAAAGGTGTCAGAAAGCATCGCAGCTTGCTGCATATGGAGCAATGGAAGAAGGTGGCCTGGTCTGATCATGTTTCTTTTACATCATGTGGACTGCCACGTGCGTGTTTGTCGCTTACCTGCGGAAGAGATGGCACTAGCATGCACTATGGGAAGAAGGCAAGCCGTCGGAGACAGTGTGATGCTCTGGGCAATGTTCTGCTGGGAAACATTGGGTCCTGGCATTCATGTGGATGTTACTTGGACATATACCACCTACCTAAACATTGTTGCAGACCAAGTACCCCTCTTCATGGCAACGGTGTTCCCTAATGGCAGTGGCCTCTTTCAGCAGTATATTGCACCCTGCCACACTGCAAAAATGGTTCATAAATGGTTTGAGGAACATGACAAAAGTTCAAGGTGTTGACTTGGCCTCTGAATTCCCTAGAGCATCTGTGGGACATGCTGGACAAACAAGTCTGATCCACTTTACCCCAACTTACGCTGCAAACGTCTTGAGATACCGATATATATATTTGGTACTATATTTGCAAAATCACAAAAACTCTGCCATTGTCCAAATACATCCAGACCTAACTGTATATATATAGTTGTTTTGTAGAAACTACCTGAAACAAAATGCCACTAACTAGAGAGTCCTTGAATCAAATGGACTGGAAACACAACATTATTGAGTGTGTTAAGTGTATTTTTTGTAATGACATTTCTGTTTTTTTGTCTAGCAGACCTTCAAGTGTGTTGGAAACCCGTTTCATGTCACTGGTGGTATGATGGAGAATGCTCACAGTTGATGAAACTGCAAGCAATTTTGCACTGATAGCCCACTTTTATCTCTTTTCCATTTGTTTTCCCCATTCATATTCTCAGAACGACTTCTGTAGATTTAAAGGCCAAGTGTTTCAACGTGCTATGACGCTTTAGGCTTTTGGCTCAACGTATGCTGCCGCATTTTGTACTGATAGTCTGCTTTAGCCCCTCACTTGGATCTATTGGTATTCTGTTTTCTCTTTTTCTTAAAGCAAAAATAAAAACAAAGGAGATGCATACCTTAAGGCTTATCCTTTCTTCCGACTCAATGGCCCATTCTCTTAGGACCATAATTAATTTACCTACCTGTACATTTGTACACATGATGATTATTCTGTACTCCCCTGTTGATTCTTTTTCAGCATTCCTTCCCAAGCACTTCTCACTTCTCAGGTCATGTCTATACTATTTTATGTACAGTATGTGTGAAAGCTGGTATGTATGTATAGTATGTGTGTGTGTGTGTGTGTTTGTAAGTCGGTGTATACCTCCCTGCCATTTTTCCAATTGTTTCATCCAATTAAGATTCTTTTTTATTTGGCAATTAAATAACTCTAATTATAGTAATAATAATTCTTAGCCCATATGATGCTTCCGAGATAGAAAGTCAGCCACATGTTGCTTAAGTGGAAATCCATTGAAACATATTAATGCTCGGTAATTCATTTTAATGCATTCCAGTATGGTCAAGGTTTTGACTCCTAACATTAAATTGACAGAATTCCATGGCATTGCAGTCATTTTAGCTATTTGAATTTACTTACTGAATTATATCAATTAAGTATTCCTATCAGCACCATTTGACCATTAATTGAACCTAAAGTGTTTGTTATACACATACAGTACTGTACAAAAGCCTTAGGCACATGTAAACAAATGAAGTAAAGCAGAGATGCCTCCAAAAATAATGCAATTAAATGTTTTCTACATAAAATATAACTTAAAAGCAGTAAACAGCACTAAACTAAACAAAGTCAATGGCAATGACAGCTTTTTGTCTTTAAAAATGCATCAGTAGTCTCAGATACATTTTGTGCAGTTTTATAAGGAAATTGGTGGGTAAGTATTTCTGAGCATCTTGGAGAATCTGCCACAGTTCTTTGAGTTTGAAAGGCACACTTGCTTCAGTTTTTTTCAGGTCTCTGACAGCCAGCATTCTTTTTTTTTTTTTTTTTTGTCTGAAAAGTGGTCTATTATGTAATAGCTTACCTTCTTCACTGACATACATTTTTCTGTAACATATAATTTTGTTTGGAAAAGTAATGTTTGGAAATGTAAAATCTAAAATCTTTTTCTTTCAGTCATAAAATAAACATATTCGACAAATTAGTATTAATATTAGTCTTAGTATTAGGAATAATATTAGTATTAGAATTAAGGTGCACAGTACAGGTACTTTTGCACAGTACTGTATATTATAAGCTAGAATAATGAAATACTATCTTGAAATAATGATATATGAAGTAGAAATAATGACATCTTTAAATAATGTGTTGTGCCAAAATATTCAGATATCAAATGTTCCAAGAGTGCTAATATTTAATATGACAGCACTGGTAAATTTTACTCCGCTTCTCTGTGTTCGCTACATAAAATTCCAATTCTAGCAATAGTTCATTACACTGACACCATTACTACACTTACTATGGGTTGTCAGTCAGTCTGTGCGTCGACATGACTGTTGACATGACATGGCAATACACCAAGCTTTATCCAGCTGTGGCTTCTTTGGGAACTATTTTCTTTTGATGGAACAAAATAATAATAATAATAATAATAATAATTTGACCATATAGTGTCTGAAATGTCAGTTACTCAAAATTAATTTCTTGTTTAAAGAACTGTTCTATAAAAGCAATATCACACTTGCAACCTTGCTGTTGTACTGATTATCAGCACAGCTATGATTTGGCTACCCTTTTGATTGTGCAATATTGCTTAGTTTTCTGTTAAAATAATAGCAATTAGTAATTTATGGAATCCCAGCACATAGCAAAGCAGTGCTTTATCACAATGCAGCTTCTTCATTCAAAATGTTTCAAAGAGATACAGTATGTGAGAGCTAACACGTTTCCTTTCCAACCTTGGAGCCCATAGCAACCTTTTAAATTATAGATGCACACAAAGGGAGGGAACATGTGAGAGAAAGACAAAAAATGACAGTTTTCAGCAAGATGCTGTGGCTGTTCATTTGAGCATTTTGTCACTTCCTTACTGCTTTTTTTTGTTTTTGTAGGAAGAAACTCATTGGTGGGCAAATCTCTGTGGGCCCCAGGAACAGACCTCTGTTCATCTCCTTTGGAAAAAAAGAGACTGCAAATCCAGTGGAACAGAAAGATTCATGATTTATGGTTAAGCTTTAATCCCAGCTAGAGGTTTCTACATGGAGGGAAAAAGGGAGGTGTGGCAGAACTGGTGATTCTATCCAACCGACTACTTCACAAATCTCAAAAGACCACTGTATCCTTCATGGACTCCTATACACATCATTTAATAAAGTAAGCAACAGTTCTGATTAAAAAAGAGAGAACTAATTAAATACTGGGTTGCTGAAATGTCTCCTATCTTGCTCGTCGTTGGTGGGAGGACCATCCATCTTGGTTTGTGTTTGTTGACTTTTCTCCATCTCTTCCTGCTCACGTTGGAAGCAAGACCCAAGGGTCCCGGCCACACACATCTAAACTCGATCCGCATTGATGGAGACATCTCCCTGGGAGGCCTGTTTCCAGTTCATGCACGAGGTCACAATGGAAAACCCTGTGGGGAGCTGAAGAAGGAGAAGGGCATCCATCGTCTGGAAGCCATGCTTTTCGCTCTGGACCGCATCAACAATGACCATGAGCTTCTCCCTAATATCACACTGGGGGCCCGTATTCTTGACACCTGTTCACGAGACACACATGCTCTGGAGCAGTCACTCACTTTTGTCCAAGCGCTCATAGAGAAGGATGGCACAGATGTGAAGTGTCAGGGAGGTGGCTCACCCATCATCACCAAGCCAGAGAGAGTTGTGGGAGTGATTGGGGCTTCCTCCAGCTCTGTGTCCATCATGGTGGCTAACATCCTCCGCCTGTTTAAGGTAAGTGCTATGTTGAAGCTTTGTTTTATGCCTTCCTCAGCTGCCTTGTGGCAAATGAAAAATTAGATCTCATCATGACTGGAGGAGGCACTGAGCACTGGCATTAAACTTCATAGTTACAGTGTTAATATAATCATTAGACCCTTTGAACATATTCAAGCCTTTAAAAAACACATTCTCTATAGTTGCTTTGTTGTGATTATTTATTAGTTAGATAATGCTAAATAAGGAATAAAACATTCTGTGTTGTGCCTAAGTGTTTTATATACCCCAGCAATTTTTCAACTATTACATTGGACGAACAACACATCATATTTTTTATTTGTTTATAGTTATGTATAATGTTGTGGAGCATCCGCAAGACAAGTTAGTTCCTGTTATCATTTATATTAGCTATCATGTTATATCACTTATGTTAGCTTATGACGCAGCTTGACATGTTACTGAAAAACCACAACATCCCATCCTGAAGACTTTCCTGTGTCTGAAAACTAAAAGTAATAGCTTTAGTCCTGACATTTTCAATGTGCTGACACTTGAAACACCTTACAAAAATGTGAAATAAACGTCTGCTCACAGACATCTAATCATATTAATGATTAGATCAATTTTTAAAACCTGTTTACTTGGAGTGGGCTCAATACAATTCGCTTTGTAAATTGTTACTATAGAAATGATAATGTATTAGAATGAGTGCATTAATATAAACTTTGTAACCAAAACTACTGTCAGAGCTGCTGTTAGAAATTAATTAATCAACTGTAGAAATTAATCAACACCTTCTGACCAGACATAATTGAGCATTCCCTGTGCTGTGCTTTAAGAAACATTAAGGAATGCAACCAGCATTTAAAATCAAAACCATTCTGAACCACCAGGTCACTGTCAGCTATGGGGTTGGAGGCAGATGCAAGTGCAGATGATTTTTAATAAGTGCAATACATGAAAACAAACGCTAAGAACATGAAAAAGAACAAGGCAATTATGGAAACACACATGAACATGAAGTGAACACGACAAATGCTCGACAAAGAGTGCTACAAATGTCAGAAGCTAAATACTAGTGCTCATTAGAAATGAACGTGACTCACATGATGTGCAGGGGCTGATGGGCAACGACAGTCACATAGAAATGCTGCAATGTCCTTTCTTTGCAAATTTGAATGGCATATCCATATCCTCTTAATATTTATATACTAATTTCATTCAGCTCATAGAATTTTCATACATTTTAATAGATTATGATACTTCATCAATCACAGACTTTTCAATTAGCTCCTCCATTTTCAAAGATCTAGCATTTTCATGATATATGTGCTTTTTGTTATGAAGGGTAATATTTCAGTTTGATAAATGGCAAACAGCACACATTTCTTGAATACTTGAGGCAAAAACATGGATATGCAAATGAACAGTGGATTTAGCCAAAACAGACACAGATGACAAAGTGGAGTGTGAACAAAACATCACATACTGATTCCCTCTTCTTCTCTTTTGGACCTGATTTGGTATGCCCCATATTTAAAATGTGTATTTCATCTGTAAAATTTTACTGTCTAACAGTTTTACCTAGCCAGGTATGATTTCAGTTTCAGAGCACACCATCTTCTCTTGTTTGGTTTGAGATTTGGATCAACAGACATGGATCCCATTGATCCAGGGAGTTTAGAGGAAGCTCAGTGCAGCTTCATTACCTCCTATGCATTTATTAATTCAGTTGGTTTACCAGAATTATTTGGACTCATTTAAAGCCTATCCTCATGGAACCATATCTGTCACTGAGTTTATTGTTCCAGTGACCACCCGAAAAGATCAGAGCTGCCTTTCATTTTCAGCAAACTATGTTTAGTTACATAATCAAATTTTGCTGGCTGTAATGAAGGAAATTCTACCTAGATATTGTTTCCTATCAGCCTAGCATTAGGACCTGATCCATAGCCCAGGCTATTCAGTGAGAGAGGTGCTGAACATTAAATGAAGAGATAGAAAAAAACTGAATAAATCTAAAATAAAAGTTATATTTGGCAGTGCCATTCTTCAGAGGGAAAGGTGGAGTGGGGAATGAGGGGCTTTGTGGGGATTTGGGCACAAACACTTATTCATTTCAATACCAGCTACACTGCAAAAGCCTTTCTGACAGTACATGTTTGACAGGACACAATTGTCCTTAAATTTTACCTTGCTGTTCCTGTAAGAATTATGTTTGGAAGAATGTATGGTCCTGAACGAGTGCCTAGTATAGAATTAACACTTATGGTGTTCAAAGTCCAGCTGGACAGGAATTATAAATGTAAGAGGGTTATGTGATGTACGTTAACTGGTTTTTTACTGTGGTTAATTTATACTTATTTACTTGAATATATTCTAGTTTTGATAAATTTTACTCCATAATATGCACCAGCACCACCATCTGTTACAAAACAATCTGTTTTTACTTCACTACATACAAGATATATTACAAGACATTTTATAAAAAACAAAATGTGAAAACTATACTTTTTATTTATTTATTTATTTTTTTACATTTTTATATAGCAAGGCTTGTGTGTGTGTGTGTGTGTGTGTATATCTGTCTGTCTGTTGCTTTCAGTATGAAGTTTTAAATGAGATCTGCACATTAAAATCACCTGTGCTAAATGGACTCAGAGTTACAGAGCTATGGAGTTCATGTGTTCCAGCCCTGCCCAGAGAAGACCATATATGATTTAAACCATTAAATTCTCTGCTTGTTCAGTTTTATTCAGTTATTTGCATTGTTCTCGCTTAGAATATTATTCAGGACCTACTATTAATTATTCAGTCAGTACAGTGAAACTAACAGGAAAGATCAGTAGTTATGAGAGTGACGGCATTTACATGGTTAAATAGTAAGCCTTTTTTAATTAACATGCATACTTTCACATGTTAGTTTTAACTATTCACTTCTTATGTGATTTGTATTCACTTTTATTTATGTATACTTCACTCAGGTCAAGAATTATTGCTGTTCTCATCATCGCCTGTAACTGAAAATAAATGACTCACTTCTTTCCAAACAATGTTTTGTTCTAATCATCACCATGATACCCATCCCATTCTTATCATTTTTGTTATCACTTTTGTTACTGGAATGGCACAGTAACTGTGCAGCTGGACCTTATGTACCACATTTACCATCCACTTAGAGAATGACTTCTGCCATGACCTAGCCATTACCATTCAAAGCATTCACAAGAAGGGGGGTCAAGATTAAACATGTACTTGCTTGATTGAAAAATGTTCTATAGGCCATTAGGCTAAAAGTCTCTTTTAAATGTCCCAGCCTTTGTATGGATTAAACACTAAGGCTGTAAAAGTGCTAGTGTCTTGCTGCACTTTGGTTGTTGAGGACAGACGGTGGATTTGCAAATCAGCAGAATGCACTTCATTTCTAGACAGCCGGAGTGAGTTTATTACAGCTTCATCAGATTTGGCTATTGCTCCATGAAACTACAGAAACTGAAACATCTCTTGGAGAATGAAAACTAATGCATGCCAGCAGAAGGTCTGGTTACACTCATATAAACATGAACACACGTACGCGCACATATACACACACACCCTGATATGGAAGGTCTGGTGTTCACATTCAGAGGACGTCAAAGAAAAGCTGTCTGCTCAGCAGCAAGCCACGTCTGGACAGGCATCCTGTGATTTGCCTGATTAATATTTCACATCGGCATTACATAAGATTGGGGGTCCTCTGCAGCTTCTCTATGTGTTGAACTCATCAAAAGTCATAACCACAGACTGAGGCTGCTGAGAAAAGGCTAATACATTTTAGGGAAGAGGCATGCTGCACCACTTTCATTATTCATCTCTCTTGGCAGAGGCCCTCTGTCAAACTTTAAGCACTAATAAAGTTTACAGCCATGTCCGCCTCCAGCTCGCTTTTTTATGTGTTCCTGAAATGCAGAGTTGCCAACTAAATTTATGTTACGCTTCACAGAGGAGATCAAAATTGTGGGTCTGTGGAATGTTTAACATAGTGATTAATCTTGCAATAATTAAAATGCTGTATTTGTGCCACTTCTTCTCATAGTGGTGTGTAACAAAACAATTCCTCATCCTCAGGAGTCATGAATACTGTCTGTAATATTATCACACTTTGGTATGTCATCAATAGTGCTATAATGCATATGCCGCCAGCGTAGATGTCATGAGAGAGAGTGATAAATAACACCTGGGCTGGGCATAAAGTGTCACGAATAAAGGATGGCAGCCCTGGCTTTCAGGGGGATGTATTGATTAGTAAGTTTCAAGTTTGTGTTAGTATTCCTATGATGGTGCTTGAATTTTTTCATGTTCTTACATACATTATCTTGGACCATAGGCATTTGTCTGCACCATTCGTTTAAGATGGGGAATTATTGTGTGCTGGGGAAAAAAAAAACAATATGCTTAAGACCAGATTCATATCTGTATATTCATCAACACTGTTTTGGTTTAACACTTTACTACACTGTGATCAACAATCCTATGTCTAAACTAGCATTTTTTTTTTATAGCTATTGCATAAACAGAACCTTATTTCTTGGCTCATAAACAGTTTTCACTTGCAGTTGACCTCCATTATTCTGTTCATATTCGACAGAGATTTCACTGAATTGAATGCACAGCTTACTAGCCAGTTGGCGCAAGAGGAGGCTTTCACTCTTGATTGCACATTTTATACCCTGTGGGCAAGTGAATGCTCCTGCATTGCTCTTTCCCCTGGCCTTGGAACCTTTCAGGGGCATCCCAGACATATCCATTTACAATCATATCACAAGGTTTTTTTTTTTTTGGGATACTACTTTTTTAAGACATATCATATGATATAATATGAGGTCATACATTTTCATACAATTTTTCATTGTATTTAAAGTTGAAAAATATATAAAGCATACAAGAAAGCATCACAACAGAAGAGCAACATTCTTGATCATGTATGTCCATCACCTGAAACAAGCACTACCATTTTCAATAATTCTATAAATGTTTAGTTCTAGTTATCAGAGACCAATTTTACCAACCTTGTTGCTTTTAATGAAATGTGAACCCCAGTAAGTAATTAAATGCATAATTCTTAAAGCAAACAAAAAAAAGTTTATTTTCTATAATTAGAATACATTTCTTTTGCCTATCACAAATTTGTTACATGCTAATATGAATGATGTATCATAGATGTTAGTGAATTTCATGTGTATACATCACTGACATTTAAAATGGATCACTGATTTTGCCCAGAATAATAGCAATACTTTGTACCTTAGAACTGACCATTGATCAGAAATGCTTTCTGAAGCACTACATTTTTTTTCCATAAAAAAGGCCAATAAAATCCAGCATAGTGTCACATGTTAATTGATAAGTAAAACCTAAATTAACTTTGCAATCAATACAGGATGTAACATGTATATTCTATATAAAGTGCCTAAACTCAGTATTGCTGCTATTGGGCCAAATCCAGTAATCATAATCCAAGTCTATAGCAAAGGTCAAAACACAGGCAGGCAGTCTTAATACAGGGCAATCCATAAAAGAGAATCAACAAATGGAAACCAGGGTCAAAACCATACATAACCAGAACCAGACATACAGTAAGTACATAAACAACACACATTTCTGAATAGCACACCACAGTCTTTTTGCTTTTAATGAAAAAATATCACTTTGGTTTCAGATCATCATAATTTCTAATCAATTTAGCGCTGATTGCAAAAAGGAGACGTGATTGCGGTATTAATTATTAGATGCAGTTGAATTGTCAGGAGTTGCAAATGATGTGCTCATTCATTGAATAAATCGTTACATCCCTATGACTAGCATGATTATTACTAGTATGAACTGAAATATTATCTAAAAAATATTCCCCCTAGTATTGCCCCGTCTTTTGAATGCGAATTAGAAAGGTTTATAGTTTTCCTTTTGTGCCTTCTGAATGATGAAGCTTTTATTACTGATCAGAAACACACTTCTGTCTACTTCTGAATGTGTTGTTTATTACAGCATTAAGATCTGACTGGATGAAAACTTATTCTAGCTTGTTTGTGTATATAAGAGATTAATGGCACAAAATCTCACATCCAACTTCAGCCAATTGGCATCCAGCAGTAAGTTTATAAGATGGCATTCATTTCATTGGTAATGTTTTTAAACTGAAATAACAGAGTGAAAATAACCCACCTTGAATTAACACCTACAGCCCATTTGGAGCCAAGTGAACATTGCAAGAGTTAATTCAACATCTCCATGCAGACCAAAACAAATACACTGGGAAGTTTTGTAACAGGGTCCCAGTCTATACTTGGAATAAATTGTACAGGATATATCAACATCAGACATCAGAAAGTATCAGTTTCAAACTAAAAGCTAGGGGCTTGACATAAGCATTTCTGAACAGTTTCTGGAACCTGAACTCAGTTAAACTCACTGGGGGAATTTGCTCCTGCCCCCTGCCTTGTTCCAACACACTTGTCAGGTCCAGCATTGACATTGGCCCTTTAGACTGAGATTAGTTCTGACTTACACTGCACCTCTGTGTAGTGGTCAATTCCCCACAGCCGAGAACATTTTCTCCCTTCATGTTCGTACTGCAATTTATTTTACTTCTGTAGAAAATGTGCTGTGTAGAACAACCACAGTGTAACAACTCATAGTGGCAGTTTGAAAGTGCATGGTGTTTCTATAAGACATGGATTTTCAGAAATTCCCTATCATTAACAAAATGAGCAAAAAGCCTCAGCAGTTGAAAAAAAAAAAAAGACAGATACTTTTGACTATTTTCACATCAGTGTGCAATATGGGTTTGAACAGGAATAAGCTGTGCAGGGTTTAGATATAACAAAAAAAAACAATGGGGATATGATGGCACATGTCCTCTTAAGTAATTGCCCATATTAACAATATCACACACTGATTTAGGCCATGAGTTTCATCCAAAGTAGCAAATCAAAGTTGCTATTTCATGTAATTCGCCTTGATGTAATATACTGTGCTACAAAAGTAAAATCAATTATGTCTGTATTAAGGTCACTATTCCTCTTCTTTGCTGCTGGACGATATGAGTAAGTCATTTGAGATAAATACTAATGTGACAGGGAGGATACCACTGTGCAAAGCCAGACGTGTTTCTCATTAAAAAAAAAAAAAAAAGTGTTGGTGGGGGTGTTGGGGCCGTGCATGTCCAGTCATAAAACCTAGGTTAATCAGTTTGAATGATGATACTTACAATAAATCACAATTCATTTTATTCTGACACAGTGTTTTTGATTTTAGTACAAGCAGAAATGTAGCTTAGAATTGGCATCCTTTCAAAGTGTTCAGAATGATTTAGTGATTAATTTCCCTAACAATTAATGGTCCATGAATGTTTTATTCCACCTGTTATGGGCTGAATAATCAAGTCGCATCAACATTGCTGTTAATTGTAATATCCAGTGAATCATTTTCACTGAGAAATAAAACCATATTGGATTTTTTTTTTCTGAGTTTACCTGTTTTTTTCTGTTGGAGGAAAAGATTTTCTTCAGCACACTACCATAACAAATGTGCAACTATAGAGCCTGAGGCTACGTTTACACGACAACGATGTAGTCAAAAACGGAAAAGTTTTTCTCTTGCATTTTCAAAAAGTTTCACGTATACACGACAACGTTTTCAAAACGATTCACGTTTACACATATCCGCGATAACGGCCAAAAACGCTGTATTATGTATGCCAGACCAGTAGTTGGCGCTGTCACCTTGTTAGTTGGTTGTAATATTGGTGAAGTAAATCCACACTTTGCTGAAGAAGTGTTAGCAAACTCTTGAGCAGCAGCAACAACACTACCTTGTACTCCGCCATTGTTGTGTATATTTGTTTGCGCTTGCCTTCACAATAGACATGTACTGTGCATGTCTACATACCTAACACGTACTACGCACGCGCATGACGTCACTGTTTTCAAAGATTCCGGTATTGGGTGTTTACATGGAGATGATAACAGCGGCGTTTTCAAAAACTTGTACTTTGAAACCCGTTTTCAAAAATATGAGTTTTCAGTCCCCAAAACGCCATTGTCGTGTAAACAAACAGGCAAAATGCATAAAAAGTTTCCCGTTTTTGGCTGAAAACGTTGTCGTGTAAATGGCCCCTGAGATTGTTAAGAAGATTGGAAAATTTCCGCCTAATTTGGCCATCCACCAGCCAACCAGCTCTCTCTTATCATACAGCAGCTACCAACTGGGGAGGGTGAAGCCCAACACATGCTTGCTCCAAGAGACATGAAGCCATCTTTGTGAACTGCTGCTCATGGTGTGTCACATGGCAGTCTGAGGAAAGCACATTTGCCCTCTTCCAAATACATGAGTTCATAGATGCTTTTGATTGGATAGCATCACTGTGATGGACAGGGGAAGAAGGGAATTTTGCTCCCTTGGTTCCTAGCCATGGATGGCTGTGTTTTCATCAGGATTCAAATTCACTATGTCCTGAGTATAAATACTTTTCTGTTGCACAACTCAGGAGCCAAGGATCGGACAAATTGCTAATAATTCTACTAGAAACTGTCTAAGTTTAGTGAAGAAAAAAAATGAAAATGGTGAAGCCCACTTTATGAAAATGAAAATGGTGAAGCTCGCTTTATGTCAAATATTCTACATCTTGACAGCTAGTTTTTGTTATTGCATGTAAATGTTTTCTGTTAAATTTGTTAAAGAAATGGCCCCTGCTCAAACCGGATGTTGGTACATGGGGCTGTTTTGATGCAACTTAGATTCTTCCTCCTCAGTGAGTGAAGAATGGAACATCGTTATTTAGTGAAGTGACTTGTGGCCAAGTATGGTGACCCATACTCAGAATTTGTGCTCTGCATTTAACCCATCCAAGTGCACACACAGTAGTGAACACACACACCGTGAACACACACCCAGAGCAGTGGGCAGCCTTTTTTGCTGCGGCGCCCGGGGAGCAGTTGGGGGTTCGGTGCTCCTGACAACTCCCCTGATTGAGCTCAATCAACAAAAAGCTTGATTAATTTGTCTTTACTCTAAGAGTCTTTGCAAATTGCTTACATAATCCTCACTAACGTCTTGGCTTTCGTCTTCTGCTGGATGCTGAGAAGCAAAGTGTAGGACTAGGACACCATATCTGTATTGATTTAACACCTCGTTGGGGAAATGACAGCTGAATCAAGATTAACACTCTTGCTCAATATCTGCACCGTGTGCCCATTTCTTTTCAATCCCATTAGTTGAGAGGTGATAGCCAAGCTGGCTGACAAATCTGTTTACACTGTCAAGTGTGTTCGATGGCAAACACGCCAGCAGCAATCTGCTGCCTTATGAAAGCTTTTTATTTTGTCTCTACTTTGGCATTGATAAATAACCTACTTGCTATGTTTTTCCACTTTCCTTATGCAGCCCCAGAGTTTGTATATAATATTATAAGTTTTAATGTCTGTTGGTCAACAATTTTTCCATGACAGTAGAATTTCTGGGACAGATGAAATGAAGTTGTGGTGGAAGCAATGGGTTATAATACCAGATGTTTAACCAGATGTTCTCCCTGTGCAGATCAGTGAAATGAACATGAAATTTTATATACCTGATAAGACTGGGTTTGTTGAGATTTGTTGAGATTTGTTGAGATTTTCGAATTTAGTTTTGTTTGACTGAAACTCTGTCCACTCAAATATTCCCAAAAAAAAAATACTGGTAGTCATCATGGGTTTTCATAGAGGAAAACTTCTTCTGGAGCTGTCATCCCATTGTTCAGTTTAATAGCTGTTTTCAAGGCCTTGACTGTCACCCATACATACTTTCTCTTTTAAATCTCTCTAGAGATCAATGACCCTGCCAGGGTTCTATCAAAATCCAACTTGGTTACATTTCACCTCAAATGAAGTCATGCCACACACTTCATGTTGTTATTTTCCCAAGTGTCCTCATTTGTGATAAGAAGATGCCATTTTATATTACACTGCATCTTTATCTCCAGAGACACATTCTCATCTGATGGTGAAGGGCAAAGTCTAAACTCTTCAGTCTGTTGAGTCAGACAACACCAGAGGAAGAGCCTTGTGTGCAGCACTCTTATTTAGAGTGGCTCTTAAAGGAACTCACTTGAGCGGAAGTGTTCATTAACTGAACAGATCTTGACAGGAGAGAGGCTCTTTTGTTTCCGAGCATTAGTGTGCATCAGTACAAAGCAGTAATGGCTCCATAGCATCCAGAAAGAGGTAGGGAAACTCTTTACCTGTCTGATGTCTGTACACTCATCACCAAGGAAAAAAACATCATGCACAAATAGAGCATACACTGCTTTTCACAGGCATTCAAACAAGGCTGTACTATTTATTTGATTATGTACCTTTGGTAACAAGCATCAGGTTAACGATATTTAATTACCTTAGAAACCTTACAGAGCTCTTCATAAATATTGGGATTATAAAGCAAAGTGAAGTTTTTTTGGGGTGTATATTAATTAAGGAATAAAAGATGATGAGGAATGCTCTTTTGCTGAAAATAATAATAATAATAATAATGATAATCACCACCCCAAAGTTGATTGTTGTCTAATATCAGCATGTTCAAAAGTGTTTTAATCCTCCTATAGCACAGCGATTTGCCAAAGATTACAATTTTAATGTAATGTTTGGTGAATGACACGTCACACTTTGTAACCATTTATAGTTATGTTTAATGTTGTGAAATGTCTGCAAAACAAGTTAGTTCCTGTTATAACTTACGGTACAGCAGCTAAAAATAGTTAGTCTCTCTCCAGCCTCTCTCTTGTCATGCAGCTTGTCATGTTACCAAGAAACCTGAAAACACAAACTCCACTGCACTGAAGATTTCACGAGATGGAAAAATTACTGACTGTTACAAAACTTACTGACTTACTGACTGTTCTTTTTTTTTTCTTTGTTCTACTGTCTGAGCCGTGCTGTTATAGAAAATTAATCAACATATTTTGACCAATCTTATGCAAGAATTAATCACACTGTGATGCAGTGGATAGCTTTACTGCCTCACATTCCCTGGGTCCTTGGTTTGATCCTGAGCTCAAGTTACTGTTTTTGTGTAGTTTACTGTGTTCCCTTGTGGTCTTGTGGGTTTCCTCAAGTTTCTCCAGTTTCCCTCCACTGTACAAAAACATGCATGTGGGTGGACTGGCTACACTAAATTGCACCTAGATGTGAGTGTGTGTATGTGCACAGTGCCCTAAGATGGACTGATGTCCTATTCATGGTAAATTCCCCTGCCTTGCGTCCAGTGTTACTGAGATAGTCGGTAAATACAAAGAATTAGGTCTTTGGTGATATACTTTTTTAATATTTTCCCTCGTTTAATTGCCGTTCTATATGGTTTTGTTTTCTGTGCACAGTAGTGAATAAACTGTAGTAACAATACCTGCAGTTAAGTGTATATACTGTACAGTGTCTATATAGACTGCTGTATATACATTTAGTAACCACATTAAACTTGTGATTTTCCAAACTTCCCAAAGCCAGGAGCTTTATATAATAAACTTATGGGCATTATGATTTTATTGCCTACAAATCTTTCAGATGTACCTCAGATATGCTCAGAAAAATTCTGTGACATTCTTGTCTTTTTATTTAAAAAAAAAAAAAAAACACACAAAAGTTTATTTATTTATTTATTTATTTTTATAGCAACTAAAGATTATCAGTGACAGTAATTATGGAGAGCTCTCTATGTTGAAGGGTGAAAGTATACAGCTTTCATGCATAATGAGGGAATAACAGAGATTACTCATACTTATGTATGAAGGGCATAACCATGAAAATTAAATGTTGTCATGATGACTTTAGCTAGTAATTATACAATGTGTTTGGCCAGTAAATTGTTTTTGGCAGAAACTAAGGATGCAAATCTGGGAGACTTATTTTACATGGGCCAATGAACTATATAATAACACCACTGCTTTTGCTAAAATGTTCCTTGCAACCACAGAAATTTTCCTTGTGGCTTTTTACATTTTCTTCTTCTTCTTCTTCTTTTTTTTTTTTTTTTAAAATATATCATAGCTGGTAAATAACTTCAAAAATTACTTTTCAATTAAATACCGTGTTAAATTAAATACTTTTATCCTTATGGGTTCAGGGTGTTTTAATCAGATTTTTTTCATGTTATTTCTGTAACATTTTTAGTTGATATTTTTATGAGTGTAAGAATTTTACTTACAAAGTTACAGTGGAAGTCAGTGGATTGTGGGGGCTTATAAGCTTTAAAGAGCTTTGTTTCACTGAAATAATACTTAATAATGTAAAGTCTACATTCTGTAAGAGAGTCAGTTTCAGTTTCAGTTTCAAATTTATTCCAGGAATACATGGCCTCTCGGGCCCTTGTTCCACAAAATCATAATGACATGGCAGATAGTCTTTTCTTCATTCCATGATATATATACAATGCCAATCTCCATGCATAACCGGAATCACAAATAATTGACATATCAATACAAACAACAAGAACAAGATCACCTAAGTATTTCTTACGCAAATCCTCATACAAAGAGCAATCATACAAAAAATGCTCCTCATCCTCTATCACAGAAATATTTGATGTTAACTTACAATAACTACAAATTCTCTCTGCCATTGGTGTATTACTCCATCTGCCTGTTTCTATAGCAAGACGCAATGTAGCTCTCTTGTATCAATGAAGACTTGCATTGTGAATATATATTTAACTTATTATTTTCCAAAACTGATGTATACCATGCCTCATGTGCTTTTTCTTTCAATCGTTAAGAATAGCTGTAAATATTCTTGTATCACCTACACTTTGAGCCTCCCAGGCACTAGAGAAACCATAAAAATACAGCAAAACTCTAATACAAGTAACCCATGTTTTTCTACCTACTTCATCTAATTGAAAAAGCATATTA
>CM075004.1:12170883-12187776 GCA_037576675.1 Pangasius sanitwongsei | reverse complement strand
TTCGGGAGCCCGACCAGCAGAGGCTTAACTGTATGTGTCCAGTGTGAGCACTGGACGCATACGTCCTCAGAGCTGCCTGGTGGGTCATGGATGCCATCTGTCTGGCCTGTGAGTCCTCTGATCTCCCCTCGCCCTTGGGAGTCTAGGCTCACTCCACTAGAAGTGTGGCGGCGTCCAAGGCCTTTCTGGCAGGTGTCCCTATGCAGGACATCTGCGACGCTGCGGGTTGGTCTGTGCCCCTGACTTTCGTCGGGTTCTATGGCCTCTATATGCGAGCCACTCCGGGCTCTTTTGTTCTCACGCCCTAGCTGTGCTCTTCCACACTGGGCAGGGATTTGTAAGTCTGGTGGCTTGGGCATACTCGTTCCCATAGCGTTTCGACGCAGCTCGAGTTCCTGAAGGGGAACATTCTCGAAGCTGCCGCTGTATCCACCGCGCTTGCTTTTAAGCTTCCTGGTCGCTACATCACCCCTCCCGTGACGTCTCGCCCATCCATTGGACTGATTACACATGTGATTCAGAGCGTGGTCACGCTGAAGGCGTTCCCATAGCGTTTCGATGCAGCGTCTCGTTCCCTTGAGGAACCATGGTTACATACGTAACCTGGAGACGATTTCCACCACTGTAACAAAATAGAAAAAAAAAAATCATGGACCTATTGGCGATGCTTCATGGATCACTTGAATAAGCACTGCTCTATATTAATTACTGTATATTGTAGGTTGCGCAGTCTTCCCACTTGTATTGTCTTCCTGAACCTAACTGCAAAAATACTGTTTTTTTCTGTAACCAAATATTGACCTGAGTACATGATTTGAATATTGTCTGCTTGAAGCTTTTTTAAAATATTGAATTCACTAAAAAACTTCTGATAATAGATTTTCCCATCCCTGCCAGCTTTTGTTGTAGAAGGATTTAAGGCCTGTATTATACAAAATAATTATCTTTTCTTTCATCCTTCCATCCTCCTATTGAAACACACTGATTTTTCAAAGTAGACCAATATGATACACATATTGAACAGTCGGCCTAAAACATAGACTTACATAGAAAAAAACCCAATATATTTTATCCCAACATCGTTCCACAGAAATGTATTGATTTCACTACTTTGTGAATGTTTGGATTACAAGAAACAAATCTAGCAAATTCTTTATTTTCTAGCACCTTTGTTTTATTACCACTCTTATTCCATCTATTCTCCTTCCTCTACTGCATTAAAAACTATTGATTTTTACATATTGCATTTTCAAGCTCCCATGCATTTGTAATCGTTTTTGGCAAGATAATTGAAAGTTTGCATGCGAGCTTTATATTATTGTTCTTGCTTATTGCCATGTTTTTCTTGACTGTTATACTGCCACCTTTTAAATTTTAGAAGTGGTGCATAAAGGATAAGCCAGGAATGAAAGTCCCACACACACTTGTTTTCAAAATGCTTGTGCAATATGATAGTGCTAGTAATTTAGCAAATGCCATTTAATCTATTAGATGTCAACTGTCTTGTGCAATCTATGAAAGTTCTGGTTAAGCCTAAATTATTACAAAGACATGGACCCAACTATCCATAAGTCCATATGGAAATTTGTTTGTCAACAGGGTCAGCTGTCTTGGTTATAAATGTTTGTTGAATATAGATCATCTTCAGTGATAGAGGAACAATGAATAGAGTCAAAATTATTGGCCTCATCTATTCATATTCACCTATAGACCAATTTATGAGGTTAATTTACTAGGTGAACTTTGTAAACATTTAATTACTGACTATAGACCTGTAATCTGTTGCTAAGAACAAGGTGTCAGCTGCCCTCAATGGAAAGGGACAGCATTCACCAGATGTAAGTTGGATAGTACACTATTCTCAGCACACCAGTGACACCACCATAGTATGGAATGCATTGGTATGAATGTATCAGGTGCAGCAGTGATGCTGAGGGTTTTTAAGCACCAACATTAGTCCATACATATCAGAGGCTATAGCTTATCTGTTTCTATGCTCAAAATATAGTACATTAATCACTGTCTTGTCATCTAGCTTTCATCAGATAAAGCTTGTCATCAGATTTGGTTGTTTTTTTTTTTTTACCTCAGCTCAGCTGTTGGCTGGATATTTTTGGTTGCTCTCACCCAGCAGTGACACTTAGGTGTTTAAAAACCCCAGCAATGTTGCTGTGCTTGACACTCCCATATCAGCAGCACACACACTACCATGCCAGTACAATGTCAGCGTCACTGCTGTGCTGAGAACCCTAGTCCACTACCCAAATAATATCTAGTCAGCTGTGGTCCTGTGGTGGTCCCCTACCTGCAATGTTTATAGGTTGGTGCACCTAATAAGGTAGAGACTGAGTGTATGTCACTGCAGGCATACAGTCTCTGGGACTGCATCTCTTTTTCCTGAATAGAGACATGAAATTGTATAAAAAGCTTGATGTATAGTACTTACCTTTGATTTAACCTCTAGGCCACTCAAATGAAAGCTACCTGGCCATTAGTTCTACTCTTGGATTTCTAAATTTATAAATCAATATAATTTTCTGCCTGGGACCACATATCATGGTTTCAGGGCTGGATGTAAGGCAGAGAAAGAAGCTTACTGTGCCAGGTCCTGGGAGACCCTGTACTACTGTATCTAATTGAAATGGCAACCTGAGAGTTAAATCAATTTTCGCAGTCCGTGGAACAGGAAGTACTGGCCAATCTGTGTTGGCGCTATTATCAGATTTTGTTACAATCCTAACACCCTGCACCTTTATTATTATTTTCTCTTACAGAGATACTGTGTGCTACACTCAGTGTTTGAAGGCTTTGAGTTGAAAGTGTAATGTGAAATTATATTAGGACCTGCAATGTGAAGAGACAGTCTCCTCCTGGACTGTGCTCATTAAAAGCAGGGGCTTATTAAATAATTGTCTATTAAGTAGTAATTTGTCCACCTTAGGACAATTACACGACACACTGAAATGCCATTATGTATTACAATTAAAATGTTATAATAATATGTGATGTAAACATATAAGATCCTGCTCATATATTATGCCCTGTACACAACTCATTTGATTTAGGAGCATGTCTTACAGGCCTTCCAGCTACAGCAGCATGAAATATCAGTATATATCTCATACTGTATGACATATGCAGCAAATGTATTTTAAGCCTGTATAGGGTCATGTAATCGTCATACACTGTAATGTCTGCATGTGGAGACATGCTGCATTAAACAATATGGACTGTATTGTTGTCAGATGTAATATGATGTAACAAAAGCAAAAGATCATTTAAAACGAAAAATTAAGACTAATATGATGATATATGTTTAAGAAGATGGTAATCATTAAAATAAAACTCTAATAAGAGACTAGTATTTTGCTAATTATTGCTGCATGAATAGATCTGGTAGTGATTATCACATTAATCACTGAAAATTTGATTGAATAAAATAGCACTTGATCCAGCACATCCTTTATTTTATTTATTTTTATATTGCATGTCAACAGTTAATTGTGCACAAATTTTATTAACGCCAAGTGATACTAAATCAAGGCCATGCAATAATAATGTATGTAATGTAGGCTATTTTATCATGCTTTTATTTTGATATTTTGATTTGTCTCTTTTAAAGAAAACATGCTGACGGTTTGACATATAAGCTGACTGAGCACTCTCTTTCCACTGGAGAAGTGGAAATGCTTACAGCAAGTTCAAAAATGTATCTATAAAAATCAGTCCTTGAAATAAGTAATTATTAAGATGCTCTCCTCTGATCTCTTCTCTGTGAGAGAAAAAAAAACAACGTTTCATTGACTTTAAATGGATGATATTCTAAATTAATTAATAGTGTTGTTTACATGTTTAATGTCAGCCTCATAAGCCATTCTGTAGTTTGTTTTTTTAAGTATATTTACAGCCAGAAACATGAATTTCAGTGTGAATATAAATGTTTCATACTGTCAGCCAGTGTGACTAAAATTAATACAGCTCCGGCCCTACATGATCAGTATGATTTTACTAGTGGGTGCATTCTTCATATCTGAAATCCTGAGCTACTGAGAGTGCTGTAAGCTCAGAATTCCTCAGGATCAGGCTTATTTAATGTAAACAAAATAAGATTTCATGCACACAATTTAGTAGTCACAAGATACTAATCATATTGCACTTGTACTCGCAATGCATAAATGCTCTGAATTAATTAACATTTGACATGTTTTGTTTTCGTTTTCTTGTCTGAAGAAAGCATGCCCATATTTGAATGGATGAACTGAACAAGCTGCTGACAGCTTATATTGAGTAGATGGAGTTCACAGGCCTCCCCTATGGATATCCTTATCTCTATGAATAGACACTTTTAATTAAAGTGTTAACATGGATATGTGAGGCATACTGCCACTTCATTGCCAGCCGTCACTCTGTTTCCCAGTTTTCAATGAATCACATCACGATCTGCATCAGTGAATAACTAGAGCTCCATTTCCCATGATCTTCTTCCTGCTTCCAAACTACAGACCATGTGACCTCAATTCAATTCAGTTTAATTTTATTTGTATAGCGCTTTTAACATTGTTGACATTGTCACAAAGCAGCTTTACAGAAATAAATAGATACAAATTGAATTAAGCCAAAATAAATTGTAAATATGCGACCTGATTCATGACATGACCCATATCCCGGACACTGTTCTGTTCAATGCGAATTGTCTTCCAATGATGATTCTGAGATTATTCTGGCTGACATTCTGGTTTTGACTGTATAGTCCTGTAACTTTCATGAGTTTGTCCTAGCCTAGGGTATTCTGTTAGCCAATTGTCTGACCCTGCCTTGTCTGCTTGATCTGTTATTACACCTGCATTTGCCTGAAAACCCTGTGTGATCTCCTGATAGATACTGCCATTGCCACCCACAGCATTTTTGTAAGAGGACTATTACCCATATACTTTAAATGAATTTCCTTCATGTGGCTCCATACAAAACCCACATGAAGAACTGCTTAACCAAGTTAAATTAATGTAAGCATGCTTTCTTTAGACCAAAAAAAAAAAAAACTTGGAAACTTGAAATAGCATATATTCAATAAATTAGCTAATTCTTAATAAATTAGCAATCATTATGATTTCCTTACTTTGATATAGTATATCTGCAGCAATTAACTTGTGGTCACATTTTTACAACAGTGTGCGCAAACAACTTTTAATCGCCAATTCCATTATCTAATCATCAATGACTGTGAGTTCGCATGTTGCTATATCCATCCAAGTCAATTTATTTATACTAATGAAGTTCTTAAATGCATTTGAAGGATCAAAATTTCCCATTTGGAATTATCATGATTAGTAAATCTGGCTTTTGTCATCTTATCTTGGAGTTGTTAAGCAACATATGAAAGGGCCATGTTTACATGAATTGTTTGTTTATGTTTACCAAACGTCTTACAAAAACTGAATGTGTGTGTCTTCTGTGCATATTGCTATATGGCCTATCACATGGCCATATTCATATCGTTAAACCTTCCTTACATATGCATTTAAGTGCAAGTCTTTGGATTAACAATATCCAAATTTTCTAGTGGAATATTTTTATGCAAATTACATCTCCTGTTTACTATAATTTCATCTAGACTGGCTGAGTATGATCATATGCGCACTGCATATCTAATGTTCAATACTATGATTACCGCAAAGCCTTTGATATTTTGAGTGACAAAAGTACTTCATGAAATTTTAATGGATTCAAAGCTTTTTCTGTGCTTGTAGAACAAAATCACAACCCTTCTCTCCCTCATCCTCTTTCTTTCATTCTCTCTCTCACAAAGCACTCCAAATTCGCTGTCTGGGAAACCACAGAAAAATCAAAGATCAGAGCCAATGCCTTGACGACAACTGAGGCAGTGATGCATTTCCTCTTGATAGAAATAAGAATACTCCAATACCTCAATATTTTCTTTTTGTTGTACGTACAAATATAGGAACTGAGAAAAAGACATACTTTCTATGATCTGTTGGACCAAACACATTGTTAATTATATGAATATAGCGGGACATATTTCTAAAATTTTAAGCAGAGTACAACCCCTAGAGTAAAATTATATTTATATGCTTGCTTATATGTTAACATGAGCGTCTTAAACAGAAAAGCAAGGCATTTTGTGAATCTTATTCATCTTAAAAAAGAAAGAGCGTTTGCTCCTGAGTAATTTTCGTTCTTGTTTCCACATTCATTCTGCATTCAACTAGAATAGAATGAGTTTCCACACAAAGGCATTATTAATAAACATATTCTTATTTAAACAGCAGAGTCCTGTTGTGGCATAATAATGACTTGCCCTGATTCAGGTGATGTAGTGCAAGAACATGACCACTAATGAGTTTATGGAAATCTAAGGTTCAGCAAAGAAATTGGTCTCAATTCTCAGTGAATATTCCCAGCATTATGGTTTGGAATAAAATTATACAGTTACATAATCCCCTTCATAAGTTAATAAATTGTCAATAATGACACACATTTCTTAGTTAATGTGTCTGTAATGCCACAATAATATAAGCCATTTATCCACATTCAAGTCTATTATTATTATTATTATTATTATTATTATTATTATTATTATTATTATTATTATTGTGAGAATTTGTCAAAAGTGTTGAGATCCATTGGAATTATGAGCAAGTAACACAAGGTACATTCACCAGCTCTAACATTAAAGTATATTTACAAAAATAATCTTTTTATGCAGATTCATACACGTTTGAAATGTTTTGGCTGCCACATAGGCAATGGTGGAATAAGTTTAGATTTTTGTGTGGGTGTATGTATATGCAGATAATCCAACGCTGTGACTTTGGTTTGTATCTTTTTATGGTGCCTATTTTAATATACCACATAATGCCACCAATGCAAAACAGTATTTGCTGGCATATATCTCATTTAAAACCCATGAAAATGTTGCAATTTGTTATATACTTAAAGTCAATTATAAGTTCAGCACATAATTTAAAAACCCCCCCTGGTGTCATTGTTGGTTGGTAGGTGGTTGAACAACAAATCCAGCTCAAGGGGAAACGGACAGAATGAGAGTAGATGCCCTATTGGTGAATGAACACATCATAAACTCCAGCTGGACACGAATTAACAATTCACTTCATGGATAAGCACAGCTTTCACCCTGAATTATATAGCTTATAAGCATATCGTATGGCTCATAAGCATCTGCAGTTTAACTGATAAATACTGATAAAAGTGTTTGTCAAATGAGTAAATATAAATAATCTAAGAGTAACATTTAACTGTGAAGGTTTTTATCCATGGTAAGCCATGACAAAGAGCACAGTGAACACCATGATGAATTGTGAAAGCTAGTCAGTCCTCCTGCTTTGTTTGGTAAATGTCAGGAGAGGTTTGAGTATATGAATGGATGCTGCCCAAGTGTCACAGGAAAGGAAATGTGTATGGTTTCTGTGGTGGCCCCAGATTTAATTACTTGTCCTGAGGTTTGGTGGGGTGTGGAGACAGAAAACAAATCTCATGAAAATATGGATACTGGGTACTGCAGGGGAATTTAGCAGCTATTATAGGGGGAAGGGGAGGGGGGTAAATTTGCTCTTGGCACAAAATTATGGCTGCTGACTGCACTGAAGTACAGCTACAAAGATACAAATGGTCTCTATAACATTCAGTACTAGACCAAAATGTCCAATCTTTGGGTCTTTGCTCTAAAATGTTAATAGGGTGTAACACTTTGAACACTATCTAATCAATGTTTTAGGTAGAAGTTATAGGTGTACGTTAAAAAACAAAAACAAAAACAAACAAACAACAAAAAAAAACACACCACAATGCAGTTGAATTCATGAATCAGATGGTGTGCATTAATTTTCTATAACAGCATGTCTCTGACAATAATTCTGGCTATAAAATAAATGACAGGTTTATATTAATATGCATTATATCATTTCTATAGTAACAGCTCATTCACTTGTATGGCTGATGCTCCACATAATTTAAAGATAATAATAAAAGGATAATGGAAAATCATGTTATTTAACCAAGAAAAAAGAACAAACATATCATTATTGATATGGTAATATTTCTGTAAGCAGACATTTATTTAACATTTTTGGGAGGAGCCTCCAGTGTCAGTGCTTTGTAAAAGTCAGTAGGTTTTGCTTGTATTCTGTATGCTGTGATAAGTGAATTTCCCCACTGTGGGATCAATAAAGTTTATCTTATCTTATCTTATCTTATCTTATCTTATCTTATCTTATCTTATCTTATCTTATCTTATCTTATCTTATCTTATTCTGTTAGTACAGTAATTTACCAGTGGAAAGGAGCAGGTGTAGGGTTAGGAACAATTTTCAGTTTCTATTCAAATAGAAATTTGAAGTATTTTCCTTGTCACTTACTGCAGCATATAAAAGATGAACCATGACTACTTGCAAACATGAAAATATTTGTGACAGTAACTGAAAAACCAAAGGACAATTAAACCATACTGTATGTTAATAATAATAAAAATGCTTTAGCGGCAATTCTCTGCAAACTTTCTTTATATGGATCATAGTATGTATGGGTATGAGCGATACTGCTGAAAACATACACCTCATATGTCATTCAATTTGAATGTTATACTTAGCAAAGAAAAAGTAGAGGAAATAATCTTTTGGAATACAGGAAAAAGTGCACATGCATGAGACAATAACGCCTTTTCTAGCTGTTGAGCGATGCAACCCATACCTGTCAATTACCTCATCAGCCACACCCAGATAAGCAGCATCACATAACCAGCAGTTAAAGTGAGCAGGAATGATGTGGACTGTGGTACCTTGGCACTTGGCCCCTTCAGTAACTTGAAAAGGGTAAAAATTAGAGTTCTGTGCCTGTACTGCTGCATGATGTACAGCAGGAACCAAACTCATGGTCACTATGTCACAGAAACAATAAAGTCCAATGATGTATCACAGGTAAAAAGTAAGAGCAAATCCTGTGTCATCTTTAACAGAAGTCATCCAGTTTATCGTCCACAGTGTAACCTGATACGAGATGCGCAAACACTGGCTGTGTTTACATGCAAAGATTTTCACAAATCCATATGAATTCATTCTGATTGCTGATTCCAAATGAACTCTATGCATTCTAAAAAATGTGGATATACAAATTACAGTATATAGTATATTGAGGGTAAAATTTGTACTGCACCTAGTAACTAGAGGGCCTCTGAGACATTTTAGCTTTGCCTTTCAGCTACGGTCACATTGCCCATCTTATTATATGGTCTATGATATAAACAGACAGATTTTCCAGCCATTCCTCAGAGATGCTCTGTAATGTATCCTGCAGGACTTCCTGAAGGTTAGAAAAGCTGCTTAGACACCTTTCTCAAACCTTTCCATCCAGCTCTTCCCAGAGCAGCTTTATTAGGTTAAGGTCAGGTGTTGGGGCAGGCCATTCCATTAAACACAGCACTGCTTTCTTCATCTTGAAATATCGCTTGCACCGCTGTGAGATGTGTTTGTGGTCGTTGAACATCAAACATTACTTGGAAAATGTAAAAAACAAAGGTGTCTTCCAACCCTTGATAGACAGTATGTGTTCTCTGTCTTCTCATCATACACACTTGGACAATCTAACGCATGTGGGGCATGTCCTTTTATTGAGCTTAAGGCTACACAAAAGATCTAAATTTATTCCTGTTCATTTTGAAATGCAGATAGAAATTTGCATGTTCAAATAGATCTAATTTTAGATAAACCACATCATTATGTGCCATCATATTGATAGGACCCATGAGTGGAAAAAAAAGATGTTAATTTAATTTATGCACTGTTTGCCTTGGCTTAACCTGTCACTCTATTATCTCTCAGAAGAGGCATATTGTTGGAGTCACTGTGTCACTCGCTGTGGTCTGTCATTCATCACTAGTAATTGCTGCTGTCAATTTCTGGCCTCAGGGCTTCCATTCTCAGCATAAAGCTTGAGAGATCTGCTCTTGCTCTGGGTGTTGGTCTTGAGGGAGTCTAATCTTGGTGAGTCTCTGGGTCTCTGGGTGGTGTTCTTTACTGCAGCTCTGACACATATACCTTGTAGACTCCATTACTTACTTATTAGTAATGTGCTGGTTATTGGAACTTTCCATTTCACATTATTGAAATAAGAAGGTATATAACTCCCATAACAACAACAACTGGTTAATTAGGCCGATATCAAGCATTTTAAGGTAATCGACTTCAGCCAATCAGCTTGCAAGCATGGCCGATTAATAGAAGTGCTCAAGCTTCCCTTTTTTTCTACCCTGGCAATCGCATACAGCCTTCAATTCAATTCAATTTTATTTGTATACTGCTTTTAACAATGGACAATGTCACAAAGTAGCTTTATAGAAATCCAGATACCAGATATAAAATTTTATTTTAAATGTATCCCTTCAAACACAGTGAAAGAAAAATCAATAGCACTGGAGTTCCTAGAGTGAATTCCTAGCTTTCAAAAAATTAATTCATTTAAATTTAATTTAATTTTATTAAGTTGTATTAGCCACCATTTATAGCAGCGTTGACTCTAGTCTCTATATAATTTGTTTAATTCCTGTCATTTATTGAGGAAAAAAAAAGATTCGAAACTAAGAAAGCTAACAACACAAAAGCGGCAAAAGCATAATGCTTTGCAGCGATTATAATTAGGCTGTTAGGATGTTAACATCAACATAACATAACATTATGCTATTTGTAGTAGACAAAACTAGCAATGTTAGCAATTTTCATAAGTAATCCTGAAGAGAAACCATTTTAAAAGCATGTAAAAACTGAATTTAACTGAAGTTGAATCTAATTTAATGAGTTTACTGTTACAGGTTTTAGAGGAACTGTACATGCCTTCTTCACATGCACTCACATGTGCTCTGAATGGAAGACCATAACTGATCAAATTGCGCTGATTGATTTCCTCACAAATGACAGCAACACTCACTGGTAATAAATAATAAATAGCATTTACTTTAGATAAACATTTGACCAAAGTAAAAACATGAATCTGGTTTAAAGTGAACTCAAAATAATCTAGCTGGACCAAAGTGGACTCTGACCAGTTCCATGGGAGGAGGGTCCATACTGCTGAACATCTTGAAAATAACTGTGATATCTGCAGGATTAAGTGCCCCTTTGGGGAGCATTGCACCAAGAGCCTGGCAGGCATGTGAGAGAGATGTTTCGTGCAGCAGACATGTTCAAAAGCAAATGTATGATACTTTCATTCGTTATTATACTGTTCTATGGTAACTGAGGGGGAAAAACAGCATCATCTCGGCCATTGTCCTCCCTACTTGGTAAATATTGGAAATAGATCACTGCAAAATGTGAGAAAAAAGTTGTTTTTTTTCAGACGCACTGATGCGCAAACTGCTTTCCCAAGAGGTTATGTTTGCACGACCTCGGGAACCATGTTCATATGTTTACATATTTATTCACAACTTATAACAGCAAGACTTTTAAAATTCATCTGTCAAAAGAAAAAGCAGTAATATTTCATTTGGCAGAAAAAGCAGAATCATTTACATTGTCTAAAATAAATACCTGCTTATTTCTCCCAAGATTCCATCTAACCCGTCTGGTTTAAAAACATTACAATTGTATATTTAGTTAAATAATGATTACTTATGGTTTGATGGTTAAGTGATTACAAGCAGAGACAGACAGACCTTCAAACACTAAACCAACAGGTAGACTTGCAAAAATCTGACCATAAATTCCCCATCTGCAGCAGCACGATTAGCAGTGAAATAGACAAATAAGGATGAATTGTGGAGGGGAGGTGAGCAGGCCCCCTGAGCTAATCACCATAATTAAGCAGGTGGTATTTTCCCTTGCCAATATTTCACCCACAGTCACCATTGAGAGGTCTACGCCACAGAGGCTACTTTGAATAATTAATGTTCCTCACAAGCATCCATAATTGAGGCCCTTTTCTATTAAATGTCTGAAGAAGCAACATGGGAGGCGGTAGTGTAGTGTTCTTATTGAGTTTATCATGATCCTAATGATGTTCAGGTTTGGTTAGAGATTTGTACATTGTAAAAAAAAGTCTGTGTAATTCACAGTGAAATACTTTTAAATAGTAAGAGTAAAAAAAACTATAAATGGAAAAAAATGGGGAAAAAATTTGAAAACATCAAAAACATTATAAATAGTACTACAAGCCAATTCTGTTATTTTTAATCTAATAATTTAAAAACCTGAACAAATATTGCTGTATAAAATACTGTCTACCTTCAGAAGTAACAGTGAAATACCGTCATGTGTTAAACAAACTTTTACCTACAAATTTATATGCCCACACTGTGTTAAATACACAGACTTTTCTGTAACAGACTTTTCTGTCAGTGGACTTTTCATGAATAAATACCGTGCAATAAAAAACAACTATATACCACTAATGATTTGAGAGATTTGTTAATTACATAATACTACATTATGATAGAAAACTGCTGAATGTGTAATTATTTCTGTTGCCCATTTTAAAATGTATTTCTATGTAAACAACAAAATTGATTTTATATTGTAATGTCTTTTCATTATAAAGTTACTCCAAGTGCCCATCAGGGGTCTGTGTGTGTGTGTGTGTGTGTGTGTGTGTATGTGTGTTGGGGGTGGGTGGTTTGGATGTGTGTGTCATCTTGTATTTCAAGGGACACTCACATGTGACTCCTGCAGCCCTTTTTGAGTTTGTTTTTTTTGCTTTGGATGTGATTCCCCCAAATCATAACTGCTACATAAGCTGATAATAGTTCTTTGGATCTTGATGAACATTCACTAATGGAAATAAATGATGTACTGCAAAATTTTTGCTTTATACAAAAATGATTGCTTTAGTTATAAGGAATAAACATTGTATTTTCATCACCACAAACCAATACTAATGAGGAAGAACTCCTATCATATCAGTGCATCATTTTGGTAAGTACACCTTTTATACACACACACAATTTTCTGTAGCACTTTATTGTCTGTCTTCAGTGGTTGCTTTTCTTTTTAACAGTTATATGTTGTTTTGTTTCTCTATTTGTTCTCCATTGCTGTGATCCAGCAATGACCAATTCCTGGTGATATAAGACCCGTATCATATGTACCTGTTGGCTACATGGTGCTGTGTGAAGTTAGATAGATGGAGTGTGTGTATTCCTGTTCTTTCCTTCAGACTGTTGAGACTGAGCCGACGTTTAGGATATCGTTTCATCTTGATTAGTTTCTTTGCATAATGGGTGTTTATGTACAGGATTGGTGCTGTTCCGTAATTACCTGTTTTACCATTTCTGATCTGCTCATTCATAATATCTTATATGACATGCTTTTCAGGCTATAGACACAATAATAATAAAAATAATTATACATATATATATATATATATGAATATGCCATACTTTTTATAGAAATTAAAACCTCCATTCTTATTTCTGTTGTATGCATTTTTCATTGAGGTGTGTGAGTTTATTTATAGAAAATACTTTCACAGGTTTTGCAAATTGCCAGTATATCACACTAAAATGGCTGCAGCTATAAGGTACGGCAGTACCCTTTTTTACACAGTACATCTCTGGCAACCACCAAACCAACAAATTACGTGTACAGTAATAACATATTTAACAGTAATACTATAAAAGCAAACACAAGATTTGGCTGTTAATTTTACAGCAAAAATCTTACCTTCAATTTATGGTCATGCTGTTTTTCAATATTACATTACTGTAAATAAGCAACAGTATTTCACTGTAAGGTAGGGAAATATTTAACTATATCGGAATAAACAGTACTGCCATTCTGGCAACCACAGCTGCCAGTTTTTTGCCATGAATTTAACAGAATTTAGAGTGTAGAGCTACATCAGTTAATGGATATTGAGGATTTTTAAACCCTTTTGTGCAGACCTTCTACTGAAAAGCTCCCTTTCCCTCAATAATCAAAAGCAGTATAAACACTATATTTAAGATTATGAAAATATTTGACAGTATCCTATCATTATGAGGATATTTCGTTCTTTTTGTTCCTCACAAAGGGCTGTGAGAAACAAATGATTGAACGTAAACACAGACTGATTGCACACACACACTGATGTATGTACACACACGCTATTTCATGGTATTACAGAATCTGTTGGCTCTACTACTAATATATTCCAGGGGGATCCCATTAAAGCAGTACATAAACCCGAATTTGCAGCCTCACCTTTTCTCGCAGGTTTTCAATGCTGCATAGATGTTAGAAACCTATATGCAGCTACAGGCTAAGATTGATATGTCTACAGCGTCATTGTCTTCTTTGGGACAACTTTCAATTACTTAAAACAAGAGAAAGCTTACACAATATGTGTGTCTTCATTTTATGAGGGACTTTATGCAGGAGTAGGCAGGAGAAGTGAGTTTATAGCTTATTGCTGCATGGTACTCTTGAGCTCAGGATCATGGGTTTGAGCTGCACATCGGGCTCCAACCCCAGCCATTGGGGTGCACAGGCTAGTGCATGCTCAGTGCCGGTCCCAAGCCTGGATAAATGGGGAGGGTTGCATCAGGAAGGGTTTCCGGCATAAAACCTGTGCCAAATCAATAGGCAGACAGTGGAAGGCGATCCACTGTGGTGACCCCTAACGGAGCAGTCAAAAGAACAACAGCTTCTCTTGAACTCAAACTCAGTTTCATATAACATTCAATTAGCTGAACTTTGTAAATGGATTTGTAGTTAGAATTGTGAATTTGTTATGTAGGCTATGTTCATCATGATCTCTCTAAGCTAGTCTGAGGTTTTTGTCATGTTAGCTTTAGCTTACATTATATTACTTGATCAGTGAATATGTTCTTGTAAATGTATTTTTTATGAACTTGTCCTCTGTGATTTCATATAACCTTGTTATTGTTGATTCTTATTATACGAACTTAAAAATAACACCAGGAGAACATGAAGCAAATTACAGCTGATTTTCTCACAGTAAAGATTTATCTCCTTATTGATTTGTGCTGCCATATGAGAAACTCTCACCCCTGCTAATATTGCTGGGGTGCTGATGTATGAAAGCACTCCGCAACAGCAGCTAATGCGACAGCTGGGTTCCTTATATGTATACTGCCTTTGTAGATGATAAAATGGTTCCTTATGGTTCCATCTGATTGGCATATGGGACTTGTTATGTTTTGATTAAGGTTTTCTAAATAAAGAAAAACAGTGAGGTGTAAAAAGATGTAAAAGTTCTGAAAAATAAAATTGTTTGTAAAAACTTTTCAGTGAAATCCAACTTTAGCTTTAACCTCTTAAACTCCCTTTCCTCACTTTTGTAATTACATACATTTTCCTATTAATTTCATTATGTTTACTAAATAATTCATAGTAGTTACTGGAGTTGTTAGTAGCTACTACTAATACCTACTACTTTAAGATAAAGAACTGAATATGCTGGGACTTTAAAGCGATGTAAAAACTGCAAGGCAGTATATGAAATCAGTCATTGTTTCAAAAATATTTTACAATTAATTAATTTGTCAACAAATAACACAAAACATGTGCACTGATGTACCCTTACTCAAGCATATTATATGTGAAAAATCTTCATACTACTACTACTTTTACTTACTACTGTCATGTCTATGCTGGAATCAGCATCAAACTCCATATCCCAGAATGCACCCTGAACTACAAACATGGACTCCTTGGACTACAGCACTCACACATCATGTTCACAGTCACCAGATTACTGATCACGCACACCTGGGCTCAATCACCACCTCACCTCTATAAGCACACTCCAAACACACATGCGTGTGCAAAGTAGCTGTGTGGTTCTGGTTTTACAACTGATGTACAGAGCATTCTGATTGCTGGTTATGTTATTTTGATTCTGGTTTGTTTACCCTGACTTTGTCTTGATCTCTGCTACCCTTTTAGTTCACATGACCTCATGCCTGTCTCTCTACCTTGGTTATATCTAGTGTTTTGGATTTGTTTTTTGTGTTCACCAGTCCTTTAAGTAAAAGTATTTTTTCCTGCAACTGTTGCCATTTTTGCTACCTGACAACTACTTTATTATTATCATTATTATTATTATTATTATTGCCCTATGTTTTTAATGGATAAAATTTAACAAAGGCTTTTGTAAACTAGGAAAATTAACATAGACTGCATAAAATAATCAAGCACAATCTCTGCCAAGTAATGATTGGTGGCTGTCTCACACATGAGTGTTACTAATAAATCAATAGCCAGAGCTGATTTTGTCCAGCCTACTTGCTTGGCTGGAGTCCACTGTGGTGATTATATCCAAACTTCTCTTTGACTCTGACACTGGATAAGCTGCCCTCCTGCACCTCAGCCTCTGACAGAAAGCATGCTGCCCAGAGGAGATAATGAACTGACAATGACTTATCTTCCTCTCCTGCCTTTTGTAGCCCCTACATATTACTTCTGATACCACACATCCAGCACAGAATAAGGTGCTAGTCTTCGTGTCTTAGAAGAGTGGTGAAACTAGACTTTATATTATTCTATGAAAGTCTTGTTTGCCCATGCAGGAAGAGCCAAGGCTGGAATATGAGTCAGATACTAATTTAATTCACCAGACCAGGTGTTTAGTTTCTGTAATGTGGTTGTTGCTGGAGAGATGGAAATACTATAAGGAGGCAGCCTGATGGCAGTTTCTCCCAAGATACTAAATGAGATAAGCATGACTAGACACCATTTCCAGACAGTATGGACTGATAAATCTTCAAAGGTCAAGGATAAATTATACAAATATTTAGGGGAATAACTAATGCACGATTAGCAGTGCATTAGTTATTTCAGTGTATGTATGTATATGTGTATATATATATATATATATATATATATATATATATATATATATATATATATATATATATAGAGAGAGAGAGAG
>CM075004.1:12137739-12170783 GCA_037576675.1 Pangasius sanitwongsei | reverse complement strand
TCTGCAGTTAAAGCACATCTTGTTCGTTTCATTTGAAATCCATTGTGGTGGTGTATAGAGCCAAAAATGTTGGAATTGTGTCAATGTCCCAATATTTATGGACCTGACTGTATGTAATTTCTTCACAGCTAGAGGTAAGAAGAACATAGTCTCTTCCTCGATGAAGAGCAAAAAAAGATGGGGTGGGTTGGGGGGAGAGTGTCGTATGCCTGTGAACTTACAACTGTTTAAACAGTAATGACTCGCAACTTGACGGATGAGTCTGAACAATTTAAATTTGATAGCATCATATGCAAATATTTTCTAACATTTACAGCATCTGGAAGTCACCCTTATCCAAAGTGACCTGCTTTGTAGCCTCCATTAAAAACATATCCTCACATTAGTACAAATAGGTCAGGATATATGAATACTACCAAGCTAAAACCCTCTTACACAGGAGTTAGTACTGAAAGAAAACACGTCAATTTTTTTTTTCTTAAAACTGTGGTGGTGCACTGAATACATTTATGGTTCTAAACATGGAAGTAGGCTTCTCGCTGAAACATTTTAGCCAGTAATTTATTAATATTAAGTGAAAATTGGCCCCTTGCTCAAGGAATTGCATCTGAACCTTTCTCTACAACACCATTCACCAGTCTAGTGCCTGTTCCTAGCACAGGATGAATCTGGTTTGTTCAATAATTACACAGTGTTTTTGTCATCCTATTCTTGCAGCTCAGCCATTTGCTGCTCCACTTAGCTTGACAGTAACAGATGTGAAAATTGCATCTCCTTTCAGAGTAAACAACAGCTGATAACAGTTGAGAAACACGGTTAGATATGGAAGAGGCATATTTGTTTCAAATTAGTTTATCAACAAGCCTCTCCATGCCTGGAAGCAGCCACCAGCTCCAGCTGTGAACTATGAGCTCACCATAACATGCAGTTAGAAAGCACACATAAGTAAGGGATATTGTACTTATCATGTACAGTTCAGCAAATGTAAGAGCTCTAGTGACTGCTTCTGCATGACTGTAATGAACCTACTGATAAGCATTAATGTTATTGCTTAATTTAAGGAGTGGATAACAGTTAAGTTTATAATGTCCTTGAGTCACAGGATAAATGAATCATTTGCATTTATGCAAACACAGACATAGTTGAAGCTTTTGCAAATAATTTATTTTAAAGGTAGCTGTTATGATCAAGTGCCTTTTAGGTTCTGATTAGAAGTCTTGAAATGAGGTTTGTATGCATAGTGAGCCAGTGGCTATAAGCTCTGAGCAGGAGAGTGCAAAGAGATCTTATGCTATATCTCAGTAATATTCAATTAAATATTGTAAAAGTCCAGTTACATAAAATTCCATGCTTACAATTCTCCAGATTAGCAACTATGACTGAAAGGTAACTATGGTTACTTTTTAATTTTTAATCATTGATGATTAATTTATGGCTATAAACAAGACACTTCAAAGTGGGTACTGTATGTTTTGTTTCCCACTGGTGCTTCATATTGCCATTTTTTCGCTAACACTATGGACACTGAATAGATGAGAAATCTGTTTTGAGGTTGACGTGAGGAGAATAAACGCATACTTTCTATCCATTTGTCTTTAAAATCTGTTTTTGCTACCATTTTGCTAAATAATTTAGATAAATGCATGTGATAAACTGCGGCAGATCATCTGCTACAGAAGCCATACTGGTTTATGGATAGATAACTAGAGACACTTAATAATGTCCATTTTTTTTTCCATACATATATAAGTTCTCAGTTCCCTCAGCTGAAATTTGCTTGGTCCACGTATGAACTGCAGACCTCCATTTGCTGACCCCTGCTATGTATATATATATATATATATATATATATATATATATATATATATATATATACGTGTTTGAAAGAGTGTCTCTGTTACTTTGTTCGCAATGTCCATCTGCAGTTGTCACGTTCAATGTCCTGAGAGTTGGTTTTCTCTTTGGTGAGTAATGCAAAAAGATATTGAACCTGACACAATTGGCCAATGCATATTGAAACAGATCCTCTGTCTGTAGCTGTGCAGATATACGTATGTTGTTATCTGTTGGCACATTGTGGTGAGAATGATGAGGTCAGAGTAGTGTGAAATCATGTTGCCATTTTGAAACTGCTCAATCACTGGGGTGATAGTTATGACAAGCAAGTGTTTCTTTCCTGCAGGTGGATCTTATGGATGAGAGGTGGTAAAAATGCTAGACATCTCCCCTCAGAATAAAACACTTGGTGAATTTCTATTAGTCTCAAGAAAGGTGCAACATTTTATAAGGCAAATAAAGCCAAAAAACCCCATTGTGTCCTACTCCTGACTTACATGTCAGTAATTTTCATATATACTTTAAGTCTTGTTTACCTTACAGCATCATTAAGAGAGCAGGCAAAATAAAAGAGATCTCTGTGGTTATTTGTCTTAATGAGGTGCCTTGAAGACTATCAGAGTTATGCTGGTGGGGTTTGTGGAAAAAGAGTATTTAAACACTGAGTGAGGTTGTGAATCTCGGCTCTCATCTCCAACAGATCCCCCAAGTGAGCTACGCTTCCACAGCACCAGAGCTGAGTGACAACACGCGCTATGATTTCTTCTCTCGAGTGGTTCCTCCAGACACCTACCAGGCCCAGGCAATGGTGGACATTGTGCGACACATGGGGTGGAACTACGTTTCTACTGTAGCATCTGAGGGAAATTATGGAGAAAGTGGGGTGGACGCCTTCATCCAGAAGTCCCGTGAGGATGGTAGGTGTCAGTCTATTGAACTATTATGTATTGTTTTTAGTCCTACTGTTGTAAATGACTCTTACCAGGGCTGGCTGGTGTAAATAAGGCTCAGTTTTTGGCATTGTTAACCAATGGCATTAATTGATTTTTTTTTCTCTACTTTTGCAACCAAGCGCAATAGCACCACAAATGGTCCTATGTGAAAATAAACAGAATGGTATGAAGTAGAAGGTGGGGCGGATTTACAGAGGAGAAACTCGAAGCAAACCTTCCAATCAAAATACAAATTCTACGTCTATGCATAATAGTTTCATGGCTGTGATAAAACCCTGTGCTATATGGCTCAACCATAATGGTTCGATAATAGTAACTGCTAGTTACTGATAGCTAGTAGAATTTTTTAGCCCACCCATTCAATATAAGTTCCACTACTATTTAGCTTTGTTTCCAAACAGGATGTAAAGGTTTTACAGTATATTAAAGGAAATGGACAAAATTTTTAAGGACATGGAACTTCTTAAGGAAATGGAGTCTCTATAAGACTGATTGTGAGGGTTTGTGTGTGATGCCATTCATTTGCTGCTATGTTGCAACCTTGCAAGCCTCTATAGCCATAGGTATCTCTCAGCAAGGCTACAAATTCAGTTTGATTGACAACTTGTTTTCTGCCAATTGTCAAAGGAAATGTTTGGCTTTATCTCTTGTCACAGAGCTCTGAGACTAGGGTAACAGGACCTTCTCTTGATAAAGCCCACTGTAGACATGCTTTCCACATATCAAATGGGGCAGAGTGTATAGCTTCTTGCTTTGAAATAAACACTACTAGAGATAAGAGCAACACTACAACCTGGCAAAGAGGATAATTTAAGTAAGTGAAGATTCCACTAAAAGTAAAATTAAGTAATTTTAAGTAAGTAAAATTCAACTAAAAGTCCAGCATGGGTCAGTGATTTCCCTGATGAATCACACCTGATTCAGCTCATTAATTAATTACCAAGGTTAAAAGATGTGCCTGAGCAGAATAAATAAGTAAACTTGAATCTAATGAACCTGAACCTGAGCTGGACTTCCTGTGTGCTGTCTTGTCCCTGCACTAATAAATAGCTAATATACTTAAACATTAAATTGCTGCATATATAAGATTATTATTTCACATTCATTTTATTTTATTTAACTTGCTTTTCTAAAGCCTACTTTGATATGCTCTATACACATCTTACAAGATTTATTTTCAATGAAGGAAAGTTTCCGTGAGAGGTCTCAACCACTCAGCCTCAACTGTCACCATGAAGGCATCTGTTAGCACGTTTGTTAGTTTGCTCCATGTAGAAACAGTACACATACACACACAATGAGCACAGTGATGCAGTTGTTTAGTAAAATAACTGTCTCAAGCCTTTGTGCTACTAAGTGTGCACGTGGGTAGCAGATTTGATTTGAAAGTATCGAATTACATTCAACAGTGAGAAAGACAAATCAATTTGGAAGCTCGGAAATATTTAAGCACCGTGAAATTAAACTGCAATTTATGGAGAGCAGAAGTAATAAGATACTCTTTTGCAGCGAATGTATTATACTTCTTATAGCCTTGGAAAAACAACAATGGGCAAAGCCAAAACAGACAAGCTCATATCCCAAAGGTGGCATTTATTTTCTTTAAGCCAATACACTATTCAAATATAGTTCCCATTATGATTCCCAGAGAATGAATATTATCCAAACATATTTCAATGTGTGTTGAATGAGAACAATCTCCATAACCCTTCAGGGGCACAGAGCAATAGCTGTATCATACTGTATAATATTACCCTGAAATTTTCTATGAGAATCATACGTTTTACTACCTCTTTCTCATATTGAGTGAAATTGCATTTTAGTAGAACAAATGGTAGGATGTATTTTATCACAGGGTAGGGAAACTACCATCAGCTACGTAATTATTTTCCAGGTCCATGTTTGTACTACCTAGATGTGGGATAGACTGTGTAAGATAGAGGGACACACTGGGACAGGGATCCCATCCTCAAAAAAAAAAGGAGGTGTCAGGCATAGGAGAATAAGGCATTTATTCATAAGTGGGTGGGAGTGGGCAGAAAGGAATTTTTTTTTTTTTTTAACTAGAGTTCACCACCTGCCTTTTTTTTTTTTTTTTCTTTTTTAGCATCAGGAGGCATCAGCTCAAGTTCAGAAGTTTGTGGGTTTGAACATTACTTAGATGAACATGTTCAGTATGAAGTGAAATTAACTGCTGCCAGCATTCCTCTTTCATGTTCCCTAGTCCCTTTCCATTGAAATGAAATTGTAATCAAATCTTATTCATTTTCTGTCAGTCCACTTCTGGCTTGTTTTATTCTAGAAAACGAGTAGTCTAAATGTTGTGATTGAAAAGATTGGCTGCACTCTTATTTTTTTAGAGTTAGAATAATTGTAGCAGCTGAGTTCATTACAAAATATTGCAAAACAGAAATAACTGTGGGAGTGAATAAAAGTAGTTAAGAGCATAGATATAGAAAACCATTCGCTGTTATTGCTAACTACTTTCATACATCAGCGCCCATTAATAGGGGTGAGATTCGCAGCGACACTGTGATAAAATCTTTTTAGCCTAATTCTTGAAAAATGCCAGCAAAGTGTAGCTAAATGTACATTTGGACACAATGAACATAAGCATGATCATAAGCCAAGATGAAACCTCTCAACAGGTTTACTGGTATTGACCCATTTAAATATTGTACATACTTATAAATATAATCGGAATCGCTAAATAATATATATCAGATTAGTGATCCCCAAGCATCTCGTTATATTTTAATTCATACAAAAGATACCAGCATTAACAAGACTGTGAAAGAAAGTAACATAAAATGAGAAACTTTTAGTTTCATGTATTTTATTGTAGTTTAATTTTTACGAAAAAAAAATAGGAGTGTAACAATACACAAATTTCACATAAAAAAGCTGCATTCGAATGTAACAAAATTAAACATAGCTAATTAAACATTAGCTCTTTGGTCAAGGTTTCATTGGATTGGGGGGGAGGGGGGTCGTGTCTGAATTACGGAGCTGTTTATTTCACATTCTGATGTTAGCAAGTTGTGCTGTCAAAGCCACATAGCTCTCTGTAGCTCTAGATGTGCTTTTGAATTCTGCGTTCTCCACTACCAAGTAAGCCTATGATCTTCACAATTGCCATGGTGATTTCTTTAGCCTGAATTGAATAAGCTGTGTGTGTTTTTGTCTACTGCTCCCGACAGACACGGTGCAGATGCATCGTCATGTCTGTGGTATTAGTGTCAGCGTAACATCTTGGTCCACCACTCACAGGCCATCAGCATCATAACTTACCAGGAAACCAAAGGGCTCCCTTACTCCAGGCATTAAGGATTTGGGAGAATTTTCCAGTTCCTGCTTGCTACTGACTTTAGCCTTTGCTGCTTTTCCCAAGCCAGTGTGTGAGTATTTTAGAATATTAGCACATGAAAAACAGTGTGCTTAGGAAAAGGCTGTTTTTTTTAAAATCCTTCTAGCCTGTCCTGATGTGAGATATAGAAGAAGCTATTTTTTTAAAGGAGGGAATGTGGGCTTAATTAAATTTAAATGTATATTACACCTCAAGCATTATATGCAGTATTTTTTGACAGACATCCTACTTTATTATGAATTAAGAGCCTTGTATCAAACAATACAATATGACACGCTGTATCATTAAAAATGTCTCTCTTGTAAATGAATGAAGTAACATAATGATAGCTATCTATCCAAAGTTTCATGATAATAAATATACGCACTAACATAGAACAATGGCCAGGAACTTAGGTCATATCAGGTATATTTTGTCAGTGCTTCCATAAGTTATTCCCCAAGTTAGTTCTTGTTTTCTTGTTTTGAGTTTTCAGTAATACCTACTGTACATCCACATGCTGCAGGTAAGGGTGCTGGTATTTATGAAAGAAATATTAGTTGATGTTGTAAATCAAGGATTTCAACTTAGAAATTTGCTTCTTTCCATGATGATGGCACTGTTGATGTGTCTGATTTAGTCCAACATTTTTGGGATCTATGGTCAAGTGCCTGTAGAAGGAGACACAGGATGTTAGATGGATCTGGGAATGAAAAAAGAAAAAAAAAAGTTCTGCAGGCATATGAGCAGCCATGAACCTCTGCAACACTCTGCTCTCTCT
Source organism: Pangasius sanitwongsei (assembly GCA_037576675.1). Classification (NCBI taxonomy): domain Eukaryota; kingdom Metazoa; phylum Chordata; class Actinopteri; order Siluriformes; family Pangasiidae; genus Pangasius; species Pangasius sanitwongsei. Next base: position 12,163,867 of record CM075004.1, on the reverse strand, counting down.
TAATAGCCACGGGGGTGCTTGCATATCTACCCTCGCAGCCGAAAGAGCAAGTGAGCAGGATAAGAGTTACAGCTACAGATTTGGATCTGCTGCATCATGAAGGCTGTTCTTTAGAGCTCGGTTGATGTAGATTTTAACATGCTTAGCAGTGCAAATATTGTGTAACATGATGCCTCACTGTAATGTCCTATGACATACCTGTCATTATGTACTGCCATTCAGTACTCAGGCTGTTTTCATTTTGCACCGCTGACACACCCTTTAATATGATCAGTAATGTCGCATGGAATTGAGCCGAGTGTTTGCTGAGGAATTATTTCTCAATAATTCACTGATATGTGCATGCCTGTGATTACACTGATTACATAGGACATTTGTCTAGGCTTATAAATGTTGCATGTGCCTGGCTCAGATAATATATGAGACTTAAAACATATCTCAACAGCTAGCAAATATTGAGGAAATGTCTGAAATCTCTTTTTTTTTGTTTTCTCAAGTGTAATAGAAAGGATGTAAAGAAGAGGACAGTCTAAACCAGGGGTGCCCACATCCAGCCCTAGAGAGCACAGTTTGATACATTTTTTCACAAGCACATCTGCTAATGTTGACTGGAGACTGGAGTTAGGCACTGCTGGTCTAATGCCTGGTCTAATGCGCATTTTGTTTTTTTTAATTATTTTTTTTTATTATTACTTACACTGGAGACAATGGGGACATTTTCCCACCACTATAGTCAGTTAAAATATATTATGTAATAGCTCACAGCAGAAAAGTCCACAAAAAAAAAAAAGGTTTTTGTATGGAGGAAATCAGTGGAGACATCTTAATCAGAGACATTGCTATTTCTCAAGGACTGAATTTTATGGGAAAATAAAATTATGATCTATACTTATTTAATGTGAATTGTAACGAAAACAGATGAGTGCTTAGTCAGCTTGTCCTTCAAGCCATAGACATGGTTTCTTTACAGGAGAATACATTAAAATAACAAAAACATTGGCATTATTTTATTGAATTGGCAACTCAAAATAGTGAATCAGAAAAAAAAAAACAGCCTACACTGTATGCACACATTAATATCTTGTGGCCACATTACACTGTGTGCAACTGTTGGTGCACCACATAATAAAAATGACATTTATCATAGCCTGTCTAGTCACTTGCTGTAACTCTCAGCAGTAGATACAATGTTTTTCTCCCCACCTAAATTTCACACTTTCAGTAGCAGATGCCGCTACTTAAGAAAAAGCTGCCAGCTGAGGCAAGTGAACCGCACGATGGTAATTGTAATAATCTGAATAGGCCGTCCAGAAAATCAACTAAAGGATCTGCATATGCTGACTCTTAATATGGAAAACTTTCCCAATGTGATGTAACCTGTGAACCTAAGTTGCCAAACTGTGCAGGTGTTGATTGCAGCCCTTAGTGCATACCCTGTTCTTCTCAGTAAGTAAATGCGTGTCAATAACCAACACGTTAGTAGCTGCATTTATGTTAACTTCCTCATAATGTATTCATTCAGTTTATCATATGAGGATAAACAGAACCCCTACTACTGCTTGTAGAGCGTTTTTGATATATTTTTAAGAATTTTATGTTTTAGTTTCCTTTTCTACTCCTTAAATCAAGGACATCTGTTTTTCTGACTTGCCTTTATGGTACTTCAACCATGTGAAAATAACTCTACTCCCAACACTGCGATTTGAACTTTTTTTCTGGTGTTGCACTGCTGAGAGCTGTACTCTGCAAGAAATTACTGTGCATAGCAGTCATAGGTCAATAAAAAACAGTTTGCTTTTTTTTTGGTAGTACTGTATGTTTTTGGTTCATGTTTTATTCAGGATAATATTTCATGAAACTTTAGTCTCAAACTCAACTCAAGTCCATATCTCTGTTGCATAGGCCTTTGAGATTCAGTCTGCCAAGCCTAAAAGCTAATTCTCTTGTTTCTTGATCATGAAACTGAGTGACAGTTTAGCATTATGACATTAGCAGATATGGATGAGTAACAATATAGTGTGTAATCTAGCAGGGAAGCTTTCAAACTATGTATTCAATTCAATTTTATGTTAACAACAGGCCTTGTCGCAAAGCAGCTTTACAGAAATCTGAATGTAGATTTAAATCCCTAACAAACCAAAGGCAACAGCGGAAAGGAAAAAAACTCCTTTAGACAACATGAGATAGAAAGACAAACAGTACTAAGTGACAAAGAGTACTAAATGTGTTGAAGGGATACAAAATATTTGGTCTGATCTTATTATGAAGAGGAGTCCTGGAATGAGCATGGGACAATTTTTAATCTATGGTATCCAAGTGACATTATTCACTAAAGCACTAAGTCTTAGGCATAAAATGTTTTGGAGGTTCGCCAGAAGATAGCTTGGAGCTGAAAAAGCAGGAAGAATAGACCATGAGTAGAGCATCAGGATGAAACAGACAGGTCCGCAGGTGGAGGAGAGCTACCGTAAGAAAAACATGTCAGGTTCTGGCACTGGCATCACACTGGGCAGCAGGAGTACATGTGCAATTTGGTGGACAGAGAGAACAGATTATTAGGTATGATAAAAGCATACAGTGACCTAAAAGGATGTATATTGTCATCAGAGTGCAAGTGGGGACTCCAGCAAGTTTAGCTATGACAGCATAATAAAAAGGGAGAGCCAGAAGGTAACACAGGCATGAGGGCACTGTGGGACAAAAAACATCCCACTGCTCCACCATCAACAAGCATGAGTGAATATGTGAGACTGGGGAGTGCAACAGCATCAAAATCTCCCAGTTTACCAAAACAATCTACATCCATGAACTCCCCAGATCTGTGCCTTTACTTCAGTGAAAAGCTATTTAGCCTGACTAAACAAATAGATTTTCAGGGTAGACTGAGGCTGTGTCTGAGTACTGAACACTAATTGTAAGTTTATTTCATAGCTAGGGTGCGTTGCAGGACACAAGCTCTGCCCCCTGCTGTAGTCATCATTATTCTAGGTTTTAATAAAGAACCTTCATCTTTTGATTGAAGCATGCTTGGCAGATCATAATAGACCAAAAACTTTGGGGTGAGACCACTGAGTGCTTTGTAAGCAAAGAAAGCACATAGGCATATTTCAAGTTCAATCAGTTTTTTATGAGTACATTAACAAGGGTAATGCTACCCAATTCACTGTCTATTTAAAGTTAGCTAGCTAGAAGACATGGTGCCTTATTCATCAAAGGTGCATTCGGTCAAGTCATAAAACAAGCATGCACTGTTTCCGTATTTATCAGTTTGTCATGTCTGTATAATCAAACTCGCATCTGGTTGTAGTGCGTGTAAATTTGCATTTAACCTTCTAACCTGAAAAATTTACAATAAACAATAAACAGAAGGATATAAGTATAGGATATATTAATTAGAATAATATAAGTAGCAGCATCTAAAAATAGCAAATAACGTTGAAAATCACAATTTTGTGCATGGAAACCTTATCCTTAAATATAGGAAATGGGGTTTAGTGTCAAAATGTAATTTGTTAATGTAAATTAGAATGTGCAAATATCAACCTTAAGCTTATTAGTCGTACAGTTCAGTAATAGGTGCAATTGCTTACAAGATGCACCACAGGGAGCTGACCTGGATGTGGTCTTAGGCAGGCAGGCTATTCAAATATGTTTAGAGATCATCACACAGTTAAATTAATTTAAGTTACTAAATGATTTTTCCACCATCTGCATTCTGTGCAGGGAAATCCATACTACCATCATTACAATGAAGAAATTTGTAATCTCTACAATCAACAGTGCAGGAATTGTGTTAACACATAATAAGATCATTATCTTTTCAAAACAACAACTTCTAATGTTAACATTAAAACTAACATCACCAAATGACGTGAGGAAGAATGAATGCCTATTAAGAACAAGAATTTATTTCTTGCAATGAATATGCAATGTTTTTGGTTGACTTGAAACAATAATAGATTAATAATTAAGAAAAAGGAATTTTTTCATCAGTCTGAGCTACCCTTCTGAAGCTACAGTCTGTAATCTCCTCCACACCTGCATATCAATAGAGGGCTGTGATTAGATAGTGATTAGTCTACATTTCAGTATGGTGCTACATTGATTATAATGGATTGAAATGCAATTAGGATAAGACAATAACATTTACAGCAATCAGTACATTTCGTTTTGATTCATTTAAGGACACACACAGCTAAGTGGATTGCAATTTAAAGTGGTTGCTTTTTGCACTCTGACCTCTAAATTCAGACTTTCTTTCTTGCAGAATAAATCTCTGCCCTTTTTTTTCATTAAACAGATGAAGCAATGGCAAAACAGTAACAATGGTGAGATTGTAATAATTCTGCAGAACTATTCTGAGATATGGTAGAAGGTAAATTTTGAGAAACTAAATCTGAGGGTTGACGTTCAATCAAAGCAACCAGTACGTTTTAATAATAATTTACAGTAACTTTTTTTTGTTGTTGTTCAATTCTTTGTCACAAGCCTTTTAGAATTCTCTGTGTTTTCATACATGGAGGATGTGCTCAATATTCGCAAGATTTACACTCTTTTACACTTCACAGTAAAGAAGCACAAAAGAGCTTAGGGATTTTGAGTTGACAACTCATTTAACATGATACCTATAAATTGTGTTGTTATTTGCATAGTAATAGCAGTCCATCCACTAGACTTTTTGTTTAAATAAGGATCTTTTGCTTTAATGGAGTGTTATAATTTGATATCACATTGGATGAAGTGAAGAGGTATATGTGGGACTGTTTGTTTACTCCTGTTCCTGCCTGCTCCTGAAGGAATTCCTCCTGCAATTATTTTTATTGTCCTTTAAAGATAAATAATACTGAAATGAATCCTTACATTGTGGTACTACCCTATCCCATTCAACTAGTTTAGAGTCTGAGCAGCGGAGCACGCCAGCTCACAGATGCTGATCTAGACCCACTTTCTGACACTACTGAGTTTAACATGGTGGAAAAAACTTTCCAGGCACTGCTGTAAACATCATCCATCCAAGGAAGCTGATCACTGAGCTATGATGAGGGTTCTGTAGACTGACATTAGCTTTGATGCTGTGCAATCTCAGTTCCACCCTATTGCCAATCCAACGATGCCACAGCCATCCATGGCTGCCTGAGTGGGAGGTATGCCATTACTCTCTCCACTGTCAATTAGCAAGACACTAGCCAGTCATGGGTGTCTGTGGGGTCATGTATGCAAAAGAGGGCAGATAGCACTTTCCTCTGAGTGTATTGCTCTGCGCTGTGATGCAGTATGAGCAGCTGTTCAAAATGATATGCTTGGCAGGCTTTACATGTGCAGGAGGAAACACATATTAAGCACTCACCGTCCCTGGTTGGTTGTCGCCTGATAGGGGATAGCTGGCTAGTGTGTGACAGGTGACCAAATGGGAGTGTAGGGTTGGGGGAGGGGTGTGGTTTAGGGTGTGTGGGAATGGGGAAAAATGAACTGATATGTAAATAGTGTAATATAATATATAGTGTAATATGATACACAGTGCAGTATGTAAATAGTGTAATATGATACACAGATTAGATATTTTGCACATTTATTGCACTGATGTATTTATTTTTGTTGTTAATAGTGCAGTCAAAAAAAGCATTAGAGCTGCTGGAAATGTAGGGTCTGTTTATGGCTGTTAATTAAGTGTGGATTCACATGTTTTTTATTTTCCACTAATAAAATAGTTTAAAAATAGCAAGTTTCTGCTTTAACCATGGAAAAGATGACTAGCTGCCTTTTTTTTAATTACTGGTCAACTTGTAAAAATGAATAGTCACACAAGCCCAAAAAAGAAATCTCATATAAAAATATTAATCATAACATAAGATTTGGAAGATGCAATATGTTCTTGTTTTACAATATTTGTTTGTACTAAACAATTCATTCATATAATGTACTAACGATTTCCAAAAGTGTATCAAATGTCAAGGTTTATGTGAAATATTTAAGCAAAAAGCACAGATAGATAAATAGTTGTGGATTTCATAGTATTCTTCTATCTATCGCTCTGTTGACTGCCCTTGAATCACAATCATGTTCTATACTTTCAGTTTCTTTAGGGTTGCATTAATGGGCCAAATTTATAATGTGCCTACTGCTGAGGGACCTTGAAGAGTCGATTTTTCAAACAGGGGATTAAATTGGATGACTTTTGAGGGGTGACTGCCACCAACATGCTGCACAGGGGGAGGCTGTTGGCCAGTGCTACTAGGAAGTCTACATGGGCCACCACTGACTGATGAGTAATTTTCAGACACAGCAGGTTGAGACCTGAAATTTTAGATAAAAAGGATTTGCCTACAATAATTGAATCCACACAGAGATCCTAATCAAAGCCTTAGAGGACTTGTTATATCTAATCAAGTCTGGAGTTATTCATCTGTAGGCAGTGAGAGTTGGGGATGCTATTTTAGTTCTTAAACAGCAAAAGCCATTTAACTACAGATGTATGGTATTAGGGAGACTTTTGTGCACACAACATTTTGTCAAATAGGATTAAATCTGTTCTGAAATGCAACTCTGAGTACTAATTAAATGTAGAGTTGCTGAGAAAAATGCATAATTTATTATTTATTCATAATTCACTCTCTGTGCCAATGCAACATGAATTCATAAGTTACTCATAAGAAACTAAGAGCGTTTTGACCCTAGATGACTTGTGAAAAGCTTGTGTTCTTCAAGATGCTGAAGATCTTGGGCAACTGACAGTGTTTGTTCTATAGTAACTTCAGGAAATCAATTTTTGAGCCACACAAAAAATTCATTTCTGAGCTGCAGCTTTCGGCATAGACAACAAACAGACATATTACAGCTTTGGAAATGTCTGGAGTAATACATCTGTTCTCTGACCTCAAGTGAAAGTCACACTTTAAGTGAAATTCATCAAAGAGCATTGACTCTTTAAGTGTTACTGAAGATGTTTTGCTGAATCTTTGAAAGTCACGGATGCATTGTGAGTTTCTTCACTTTGCTCTCAGTGTGGCTGGAAAGGATAATTGACACTGCACAAACCTATGATAAGGTTCTGACCCTGTATCATGTTGCCATTTTGGTAGCAAGTGAAGGGAAGAAAATAACAAAAAGAAAAAGAAGGAAATAGCAAATGTGAGGTAATGGGGGAAAAATTATTTTTTCAATATGATGTTTTCCATAGTTTTCTTATTAAGTTTTCATTTTAATATATATTGCATAATATATTTACATAGCTAATTATTGATCTGTGTTTTGTTTTGTTTTGTTTTTTAATCTCCCTGTTACTGGATTCCCTTACAGGTTTTATCTACAGTTTTACAGATGTGAGCTGTTATATTTTCAGCACACTAGTAATAACTTATGAAACTCATTTAACATAATATAACTTAGTTCCCTTTTGATACTACACTCGTACTGCATCGCTAGACTCTGTGGGGAAAACTCCTTTTTCTCTGATGACTGAAGCCTTTACAATCACACAGTGAAACTGCACGGCCATTGGTTCGTGCAGTGCAATAAAGCGAACCAATGGCTCAGCAGCGGAACTGCATGCGCCTATGGCAAGGATGCCCGCCAGAAAGGCAGGAGCCATCTGGCTATATAAGCGGGCATTGCGCCATAGGATCTCAGATCAATTCTCCTTCAGCGACGAAGAGCAATCTCTACGCTGAGCTACGAGACTGAAGCTACGAGACTGAAGCTACGAGACTGAAGCCACTCGCCGTTGACACGCCTCACTGCGGACAAGAGCTACTCGCCGGCGCCGTCTTGCTGTTCTTGCCGAACTTCCAGCCGCCGTTCAGCGTCCGGCGCCGATACCGGCTTGTCCCCTGCTGCCATCCGGTGAGCTAAAAAAGAGCTAAAAGAGCAAAAAGAGCTAAAAGAGCCTTTTTTCTCTAAAAGAGCCTTTTTTTCTCTAAAAGAGCCTTTTTTTCTCTAAAAGAGCCTTTTCCTCTAAAAGAGCAAGCGGCGTTGAGATAATGCCGCGCCGTCGCTGCAGCTCGTGCAGCTCCGCCCTGCACGCTGACGAAGGCCACTCAGAGTGCGTTTCCTGCCTGGGCTGACCCTATACGGAAGCCGCTCTGACGGAGATGGAATGCTCGCATTGTGTGAGCATGAGTCTCTCCTCTCTGCGCGCTCGGATCGTTTTCTTTTCTTTCACCCCCGCACCCCCGACCCCGTGTGCCTTGCTCTCACCGTGCAGAGAGGATTCTTCTGTCTTCTTTGAACGCCTGGACCAGCGTCCCTCGGCTGATGCGAGCGACATGGTTTCGTTTGGCGCGACAGAGGACGAACTGCTAGATGACAGCATGTCTCTAGCGGCGTCAGACGCGGAGGATATTTCGGGCTCTTCCTTCGACCCCACCCCTTTGCCGTCTACGGATTCCAGCGTCACCAAGACGAGTATGGATGCCGAGCTCTTCCGCATTCTCTCTAAAGCGGTGGAAGAGCTGTGTTTAGAGTGGTCCACGCCGGAGGAGCCCACTCGGAGCCGTCTGGATGAATGGTTCCTGCTGGGGCGCCGTCAGGCTCCTCGTCAGTGAGCCGCGCCTTTTTTTCCAGAGATCCATGACGAGCTCACTAAGTCGTGGCACGCTCCTTATTCGGCTCGCCTTCGCACGTCCGTTTCATCCGCGTTCTCCACGGTTGACGGCACGGACGAAAAAAGGGCTATGAGAGGCTACCTCCGCTGGATGAGTCAGTAGCCGCACACCTCTGCCCGCCCACTGCCATCGGATGGCGAGCGATGGTCGTGCACCCCTCGAAACCGTGCAGAACAACATCTGCCCTTGCTGGTCGAGCTTACTCTTCCGCTGGGCAGGCGGCCTCAGCTCTGCACTCAATGGCCATGCTCCAGGTTTTTCAGGCAAAGCTCCTCCAGGTTATGGACGAGTCAGGGCCCGATCCTGCGGCCTTCAAGCAGCTGCGTAGTGCGACGGACCTGGGCCTTCGAGCTACGAAGGCTACGGCTCAGGCGATCAGGAGGTCAATGGCCAATTTAGTGGTGTTGGAGTGCCACTTATGGCTAAACCTGACGGAGACCAAAGAGGCGGACAAAGTTTCTTTCCTCGATTCTCCAGTTTCTCCCACAGGGCTGTTCGGTCCCGCCGTCGAAGGGTTTGCTGAGTGTTTACTGCTGCGCAGAAGTTGTCCCAGGCACTGCGACACTTCTTGCCGAAGCGTTTAAGCTCTGCATGTGCCACCAATTGCCCTGAACCTGCCCCAACGCAGCAGCCGGCTAGATCTGCGCCCGCTCAGCCTACTCAACAGCCTGAGCTTCCGCAGCGCTCCCGCTCGGCCAGACGCCACTCATTTCTGAGACGGCAAGGACCCCAGCCCAAGTTGACACTGGATCCTCCACCTCGAGCGTCGTCCTGATTTACTGGACAGGAAGAGGAGGGGGCAAAGTCTCGCTGTTGTCGGACCACCCCCAAAACAATTTCTGTTATGCCCCCAAGCACCCCGTTCTGTTCCGGGTGCCGGTGGCGATGTGTTTGTAAATGCTGTTGTGGATACTGGGCCCGTTCTGAAAGCGCCCACACAAGCAGCCGCTGTTATAACAAGAACAATAAAACACAAACATTTTCAGACAGAGAGCATACTTTCTCTTCCACTTACAACAAGTGTCAGGTCTCCTCACGGCGATCTGCCACTTGAAACAATCCAACCCCTCGCCTCAGCGGTGTGGTTCCCACCATAGTGCAGAGCAAGGACGCTCACGTCCTTCGCTCCGAGGTGATGGCCCTACTGACGAAGGGTGCCGTAGAAACGGTCCTACCAGCGCAGAGCGAGTCAGGATTCTACAGCCGCTACTTCCTTGTCCCCAAAAAGGGTGGCGGCCTTCGGCCCATCCTCGATCTCAGACACCTGAACCGTGCGCTCATGAAGCGGCCATTCAGGATGACTACTCTGAATCAGATCCTCTCGCAAATACGCCCAGGGGACTGATTCTTTTCTCTGGATCTGAAAGACGCATACTTTCACATCCAGGTAGCCCCCCAACACAGACGATTCTTGAGTGGCTTATCAATACACAGTCCTGCCCTTCGGGCTGTCCCTGGCTCCTTGCACTTTTACGAAGTGCATAGATGCAGCTCTTTCCCCTCTGAGACAGAAAGGAATCCGCATTCTGAATTACCTCGATGACTGACTCATCTTAGCCCAGTCAGAGGCCGAGCTAGTGTCTCACAGATCCCTCCTCCTCAGTCACTTAGAGTGCCTAGGACTCAGGGTCAACTTTGCCAAGAGCTCGCTGTCCCCCAGCCAACGAAGGAAGGAACTTTGTTCCTGGGGGCAGTTTTTGACTCAGCCTGCATGAGGGCAGCAGTCGCGGCAGAACATGCGCTAGCTATTCAGCAGCTCGTGGCTTCCTTCAAAATTGGAGCCATTCGCCCTCTCAAAACGTTTCAAAGGATGCTAGGCCTCATGGCCTCTGCATCACCAGTACTACGGTTGGGCCTGCTTCGTATGAGACCCCTCTAGTACTGGCTGAAACCACAAGTGCCACCCAGTGCGTGGCGTCACGGTTGCCTTTGTATCAGGGTGACCCAGGCCTGCGTAGCGGCTCTGGCCCCCTGGACGGACCCCCAATGGTTCAAACAGGGCGTAACCATGGGCATTGTTCACAGGAGGAAGGTTGTCTCGACGGACGCTTCCAACACGGGTTGGGGAGCTCTGTGCGAGGGCAAACCGGCCTCCAGCTCACGGTCGCGGAAGGTCGGCTACACATCAACTGCCTCGAGATGAGAGCAGTATGTCAAGCTCTTCAGACCTTTTTGCTGGACCTGAAGGGGCACCACGTGCTAGTCCGCTCGGACAGCATGACAGTGGTCGCCTATATAAATCGCCAAGGCGGGCTCTCCTCGAAACACCTTTTCTAGATGGTAAAACGCCTCTTGGAGTGGGCAGCACATGTCCCTGGCATGCTGAACCAAGGAGCAGATATGCTATTTCGGAGCAACATCCCCTCAGAGGAGTGGATGCTCCACCCACAGATGGTTCAGAAAATTTGGGAGGTCTTTGGCAGGGCAGTTGGCCCACTATTGGCCCAACCTTCTCCTGTATGCTTTCCCCCCGATCGCTCTGATCCCTCAGGTAATCAGATGAATCAGGGACCACAAACACAGTCCTCCTAGTGGCCCTACTCTAGAGAAACCAACTTTGGTTCTCAGAGCTATCTCAGCCCTGTGGCCCATTCCCCTGAGGCAGGACATTCTCTCTCAGACGAACAGGACAATTTGGCACCCCCAACCCGAGTTGTGGGCATTACATCTTTGGGCTCTCAACGGGAATCAGTAGATCTCCCTGAAAGAGTCCAAAATACTATATCACAGGCTAGAGCCCCATCCACGAGACGCCTCTATGCCCTTAAATGGTCGGTCTTCTCTGCCCGGTGCGCAACCCGCGGCGAAGATTCTATTTCCTGCGACATATCAGTGATATTGTCCTTCCTACAAGAGCTGTTGGACAAGGGCCGCTCCCCTTCCACGCTCAAGGTCTATGTGGCAGCTATAGCAGCTTCTCATGCTCCTATAGCAGGACAGTCTGTGGGTCGGAACAACCTAGTTGTTCGCTTCCTGAGGGGTTCCAGGAGACTTAATCCGCCCCGGCCCCCTACCGTCCCTGTGTGGGACCTACCCATGGTACTGAGGGCCCTCAAGGGGTCCCCTTTCGAGCCACTACAGTCTGTAGACCTAAAAACCTTATCGTTAAAGACCGCGCTGTTACTGGCGTTAGCATCGGTCAAACGAGTAGGTGACTTACAGGCTCTCTCGGTGAGTCCTGCCTGCCTCGAGTTTGGGCCTAATGACTCCAAGGTCGTCCTGAAGCCGAGGCATGGTTATGTTCCTAAGGTGCTCTACACCCCGTTTAGAGCACAGGTTATCACTCTCTCGGCGCTTCCTCCATCAGAGGAAGACCCGGAGTTGAACCTTCTCTGCGCTGTCAGGGCGCTGAGAATTTACATCGAGCGTTCCACTCCATTCAGGCAGTCGGAACAACTCTTTGTGTGCTTTGGCGGCCAGACCAAAGGGTCTCCGGTCACAAAGCAGAGAATTTCTCGATGGCTAGTTGACGCTATTGCGCTGGCATACTCCTCCCTGGGCCTCCATAGCCCCATAGGAGTTAGAGCCCATTCCACTCGGGGCATAGCCTCGTCTTGGGCATGGTCTAGCGGGGTGTCCATGGCAGACATTTTTGCGGCGGCTGGCTGGGCCTCGCCGTCCACGTTCGCCAGGTTTTATAGCCTGGACGTTCTGGCCTTACAGGCTCGGATCCTTTCTGCCTAGGGGCACACGCCTGTTTATGACAGGCGTATTTCTAGTGCATTCTTGGCCCTTTCTAAAAGGTGCTGAGAAGACATGGGATTATTTGGGAACAATTATCCTAGGCTGGGCTGACCTCAGTGAGCTCAGCCCTCCTGCCTCCTGCGGGTTTCACCCGTCTTAACTGGTCCCACTGGGTCTTATTGCTCAAGGCCGGTTCATGCCAGTCGTTCCATTTTCATGGCACGCCGTGATTGTATTGGTTCCCCATAGCGTCTAGCGACGCAGTACGAGTGTAGCATCGAAAGGGAACATACTCGGTTACTAACGTAACCTCGGTTCCCTGAGATACGGGAACGAGTACTGCGTTGCAGGCAGTGCCATGACGTTGCACTCTGAGTCGTCGCTTCAGTCGAATTGACCTGAGATCCTATGGCGCAATGCCCGCTTATATAGCCAGATGGCTCCTCCCTTTCTGGCGGGCATCCTTGCCATAGGCTCATGCAGTTGGTTTGCTTTATTGCACTGCATGAACCAATGGCCGTGCAGTTTCACTGCGTGATTGTAAAGGCTTCAGTCACCGGAGAAAAAGGAGTTTTCCCCATAGCGTCTAGCGAAGCAGTACTCCCTATCTCAGGGAACCGAGGTTACGTTAGTAACCGAGTACGTTATAGGGTATAATCAATACATAGAAAACCTGCACAACTCAGTTGTAACAAAACATCAAAGAGCAGAACACACACCAACAGTACAGGACATCACCACCAGCATAGTTATTGTGATTCTCTTACATCTATGTAATTCCTGGGGATGCTTGGACTTTCTTTCTTTAATTAGAAAAATATCCTGGACTAATTTAATTTTGCTTATTTAAATCAATACATTTAGGTGGCACTGTGGCGCGGAAGGTAGCACCTCTGCCTCACAGCTACAGTTTTGACTCTGAGCTCAAGTTACTGTCTGTGTGGAGTTTCACATATCCATGTGAGTTTCTTCCTCCCTTTCAAAAACATGGCAGTAGGTGAAACTCTAAATTGCTGCTAGATGTGAATGAGCATGTGAATGTGTGTGAGTATGGTGCCGTGTGATTCATCCCATTGAAGGTGTATTCCTGTCTCTCACAGTGTTTCTGGGATAGCCTACAGATTCACAGTGACCCTGACAAAGTTAAAGTGATTACTGAAGATGAATGTACACCTGAAAATTTGTAGAAAAAAAAGTGCTGCTACTGAAGTGACCCTCAAAATCACAATAAAACCTTACTAGATCAGCAGGCTCTGAAATGAAATTACACTTGATTTGCAGTATCACACAATGTTCCCAAAATGGTGGACATTTTCTAAGCCAAAGAGGAGCTTGTAGACATTACACCCATTTCAATAATTTAATTTAACCTTCCCAGTAAGACAAATTTTCATTCTCATTATGGGTTTATTCTCATTATGTGAGATATCTGTATATTTGATTATTAAATATATGCTGACCTAAGCATCAATAACAATATTCCCTTACTCTCTTATTCTCTGGATCCACTGAGTGCAGTTGACAATCTATGGCCCATTAAGTCATTAATATAATGGACCTTCCTGGAAAGGGCCCTGCTGAAGCCTGCTATCCATTCCTAACTGTAGGCTACTGCTGGGAAGAAATAGAGAGTCCTTATTTATTATTAATTAATTTATATACCTTATATCTGAGTAGTATTTGGTACATTCAGAATTTCTCACTTTATGTGGCTGCACAGCTGGCCATTACAGTGTGCAGTGTAAAGCTATTCAGATCTGAGTGCTTGTTTAATGAGATTTATTTTTACAAAGCTGAGGCAAGAAAGCGGAAAAAGTGGACACAGTCGAAAAATACAGGCTTTGGCTTTATGCCCGTCATTTCAGAGGTAACAGAGGATTTGCGTCAGTACTGTGCATTCTTTTCAGCAGGCCCATTGCCTGTGTAATGTTGCACTATATCAGTTCTTTGTCTCACATATTCAGTGCAATAAAGCAGTTTAAAATGGTGAATCTGTTTAAATAAAACTGTCCTATTCCATATCTTCACTCATTACATTTTCTTGGTCATTTGCATACTTGGTTAAGACAATGGGAAACTGCTGCATAGAAATAAAATGGGGAGTGAAAGAAGGGAAAGAAAAGGAGAAAATAGCAGAAAGTGAGAAGTGATGTATTAGTGAATTTTCTGTAGTGTGCAAAATTGCATCAACAGAAGTGAGTGCTTGCTTCTGTTGATGCAATTTTGTGCACTATACAGAAAATACACTGACACTTCATATTTGGTAACTCATATATTATAGCTGAACTAAAATAAACAGTGGTGTGATGAGTCACAGCTTGACTTTCCTTCACAGTTTGGCTTTGTCTCTATAAATGTTCCCTTCACTCATTACCCTGTGGAGACAAGGACTCTTAACTACAGTTCATCGGTCATTCTCAATGCCCTTTGGTACACTGGAATATATAGATAGCCCAGCATATGGCTGTAAGTATCCTGTCTCCTGGGACCTTTTAAGGAGCCTTTTTTGCTTCTGAAACTATGCAGTGGTCTTTGCTTTAACAAATACAGGCCGAGCCCTTACCCTTTTTTAAGATGGAAGCAAATAAATCATCTTAAAGCTGTCAAGAGCTACAAAAGATTGGGGACATGAAAGAGACTGGGGAAACGTGTTAAACTAAGAATATCTCATAATAAGGAGTGTGCTCGTAATAAAAACTCACCATTCAATGTGCAGAAGATTAATTGAGGGCTGCGCTAGGATGCAGATTTGACAATGATAGGTTGCTTAAGAAAAAAGCATTCTGAAACTTTAACTTTTAAGTCAATGGTGGGGCAAAAAAAAATCCACTTTGCATACATTTTTACTAATGTACAGTAC
Organism: Pangasius sanitwongsei; assembly: GCA_037576675.1. Lineage (NCBI taxonomy): Eukaryota > Metazoa > Chordata > Actinopteri > Siluriformes > Pangasiidae > Pangasius > Pangasius sanitwongsei. The sequence goes on along the minus strand of CM075004.1, from coordinate 12,148,723 downwards.
TTGATCACTGGGACATGTTTGAGGTCCCATTTTTTCTTTAGTTTTGCACTGGACTAGTAGACATCTATCTCACTCAAAAATGTTTACATTAATAGATGTCCAAATCTGTATATATTTGCTTGACATCGATAAGCTACAAATAATGAATAGGATAGAGTCTCAGCTTCAAATAAACAGTTTTGTGAATGTATATTCCCAATGCCCCTGTGGCGACACACTGCCCCCCCACCTGTGAAAGAAGCATGCTTGGTGATTATCCGTGATGAAGAGTTAGTGTGGATTTAAAAATTTATGTTCAAACTTAAACTGCAATATTATCCACAGAATCCAATTTTTCATCACAGTTATATCTTTAAACATAGGGACATACTGTCACTAATGTAAAAGTTAGCAACTTAGTATAGTAAGTAGGTCAGGCTTGCTATGAGACACCACCTCTTGTCACCTCTTCAGCAGAGTGATAAATTGCGCTAAGGAAAAGGCTGATTCTGGTAGTCCAAAATGGCTGCCTCCATAATATTTCAACATTTTTGTAGGCGTAAAGACAAGGACTTCTGTTTAAAGGCAATGTTCTAGACACTATTGAAAAACCCCATCTCTCAGCTCTACTCAAGAACAATTTGGCAACATCAGAGGTGTGAACCACACAAGGGTCATTTTAAGCATCTGAATTAACTCCCCAGAAAAAACTTAAACAGCTGCGTAACAACTCTGAATATAAGGAACTTTCCCCAAACAAATAGTGACATACCTTTGAACTTATAACTGCGTGACATACTTTTGAATTTCCAACTTGGAAAATATACATTGGTTCAATTTTAAGGAACATCTGGGGGGTACGTTTTTAAGATAAAAGATTTTGAGTTAGACAGACTTCCCTTATTTGATAGCTACATTAGCTTCCTAGCTTACTTATAAATTTAATAAATGAACATCGGGCATTAACATATCTTGCACGATCAACATATGGGGTAAGTGGGAAATAGCGTAAATTATTATTTATTATTTTTTGTTTTTTCAAAACGTTTTAGTCTTGATGCATTACAATAGGGAATAGCTTACAGAATTATATACCACATTATGAAAACACACCTAAGAAGAGGTACAATTAAGGAGCCCACTGGAGCAATGTATTAGTAAATTGAGGTTCCAGGCTGAGCAATTAATGTTTGGATATAGCATGAGATCTCTGGAGAGAACTAGTTGTTCAGCTTCATATACAACATGGACATGATGCATAATATTCTTATAGTAGTCATATATAGTCATATAGTAGTATATATATATAGTAGTTTTCTAGTTTACTGTATAAAAGCAACTGAAAGATGAATGTGATGCACTGTGGAGTGATAACAAAAATCCACATAAGACCCAATAAGAGAAATAAGACCTGAAACTTCTTTTTTCCTTCTTTGTTCTTTGACAAAGAAGGAATAAAGATGACATGACTTGATAGGACATGACAGAATTTTAAGTTGGCTGAACTGTTAAATTATTTTACCTTTTTTAAGTAAGGTAAAAAGTGTCCTTAATATTTGGCAAAGTGTTTAGTGATGATTCAAAAGATGATCAGCTCAAAGCATAGGACACTTGAAAGTTGTCTTTTTATGTAATTCTCTTTCTTGATGTTTCATCTTATCTTTTCACAGGGAGTGTCTGCATCTCCCAGTCAGTTAAGATCCCTCGTGAGCCCAAAGCAGGAGAATTTGACAAGATTATTCATCGCCTGGTAGAAAACCCAAATGCCAGAGTAGTCATTATTTTTGCAAATGAGGATGATATAAGGTGAGTCGTAATAACACAGTGTTCTTCATCATTAGTTAAGGTTATTTACAGTACCTGTAAAGGTTCTTTATATTGATTTACTGATTGGAATTAAACAGAATATGACTCAATTCCTTCACCTAATTCCAATATAACTACCGACCTGTAAGCTTCTGTGTGCTAAGTACAGACTCTTGGTGCAGTAAATCTAGCCATAATAAGCATTTTAGCAATTCTTTCATGGGATGGATTTTTTGGTTGTCTGTATCTGAAATGTGAGATATGTCACAAGCTTTTATTGCTGGTTTTGCTTTTGAAAGGAAGGGCATTTAGAGGCTTGACTAAATTTACCATCTTGAATTCTCTGCCTGATTGAGCATCCCGCTGCATATAGTTCATTGTTAAACATGGTCAATACAGAGCGGTCTATTATGGATCGATTTACAATTATTCTAAATAAAGTCTTTAACAGGCTTTATAATATGTCACTTTTTTCAGATACTTACAGTATCTGTTTATTCTGTTCTCTTTAAAGGAGACTGCTGCAGGCAGCAAAGAAAGCCAATTTGACTGGTCACCTCTTGTGGGTAGGATCAGATAGCTGGGGTTCTAAAATTTCTCCTGTGCTCCACCAAGAGGAGATGGCTGAGGGTGCAGTGACTATCCTACCTAAGCGCCAGTCCATTAAAGGTAAGGAAGCTCAAACAAATAATAACTGTGACATATGTTTTATACGTGAAATACCTTTCAATGCATTGCTTTATGTATATATTAAATGTATGTCAGAATGCAAACAATAAAATGTACCTTTTGTGAAGGTTAAACTTTAAAATGTGGGGATATTTTCATTCATTACAAATTAAGCTTGGTGCTCTATTTTCTGATAAGAATGTCCAATAAAACATCCAAATGTCCTCAAAACATCAATCAAAACACGTTGTATTAAATAAAATGCACACATATTTATTTACAAGTATTTATATGTGAAATCTCATACTATTACCACTATTATCAAATGATAGTATTTTCTATTTCTTTCATATTTTCTAATTATTGTGTAAAAATACCTTAGTTGAGCATGTGGTTGAAGAAATGGTTATTCATATTGTAATATTCTATGTCCTCTAAAGTGCGGAGCTGTGCCCTTTCACTTGCTTTTGACAGAACACATTAAAGTAACACTTATTTTATTGATCTGCTCTCAGGGTTTGATCGTTATTTCATCAGCCGGACACTAGAAAATAACAGGAGAAACATCTGGTTTGCTGAGTTCTGGGAGAACAATTTCAACTGCAAGCTCAATCGGCATGCCTTGAAGAAAGGATCGGGCATAAAGAAATGTACAAGTAAGAAATCCTGGCTTCTTCACCACTGACAAAAGACTTTTTCCTAAAGCTTCATAAAAGCAATGAACAAGAGAAAGGGGAAGAGGAAGAGAGATGATGGGAGAAAATGTGAGAAGAACGGTGTGTATGTGTGTGTGTGTGTGCGTGTGTGTGTGTGTCTGGGTGGCTGAGTGGCTGGTGGCGGATGAGGGTAATGGAGAGGAAGGAGAGAAAATGAAAATACACACAATGGTTCTAAATCCATTCAGAAACACTCAGGGCCAGATGTACTAAGCTGTTTGTGCCTGTTTTTTGTGCAAAAAAAACCTTGCATGTTATGTCTGAAGCTGGTGTATGAGCCTAAATTAGCAATTTAACACAACATTTAACACAACACGAAAAGAGCACTTCTTTTCCTCCTATGTACTGTAGGCATTTAAGGCAAGATCACACAAAAAGTGGGATGTCAGCTCAAAAAAAGGAGCTGAGAAATACAAAGTGCTCCTGACTACATTTTTCATTTGATGAACTAACCCTTGGGCAGACTTCCAGTTTTGCATGTAATTTGGTCTGCCTACTAAAACCAAGTGTAAATTTTTCACCATGCATATTGCTCTGAGCTTTATAGGCAGTGGTATTCTTGCAGAATTGGCCTACTTTTAAAAAGTCAGTGTGAATATTTTTATTCATTAGCATATTTTTTTAATTTATGTCAAAAGGTGTAATAATACAAGACCATTTTACGACGGTGGTGAAACATCTATTTATTGAAACTACGTCTTTTTTTCTTACTGCTTGTCAACTGAGCTGCTTTTGTTGAGAGTATCTGGCAACCTTCATCATAGCGCATAGATCAGACACACATACTGTACATCAGTTTTCCTAACATGTACAGTCACAACATATCAACATATTTTAAAGGACGTGTGATATTATCAATTCCAAATGTTATAGAAGCCACAGTTGACCACAAAAAAATGGAGTACAGTTTAATTACACCTTATTTTATACACAGTCCCCTTTTCATTAAAACCAATTAGTAATCAAATAGCATATTAGCTGTGTTAATGCCCTCCATGCCATTTAATTGTTCTGACATGAGAGTCTTTATTTAATAAGAATTATATTTATTAATACATTGTCTCCATTATTGAACTTTCAGTTTCTCTTTAGTCTTTGATAACTCTGTGATTGATCTTTTTCAATACTTTATATAAACACTTTACACAGAGCATTTAGGCATCCTAGACACAGTTTACGTGATAAGCACTAGGCTTAGTAAACTTAATGTTAATTTCAGATGCGATGCAAGGCCATTTTGCAGATGCATCAAGTTGTATTTTGTGCTGCATTTCCTGATTTGCGTACATCTAGCCCTCAGCCTGCTCTGCTGACTGTCTGAGAAACTCTGAGTTTGTGTTTTTTTCCACTAGAGTCTGGTAAGTCATAAACCACAAAGCTGTTTCTCATAAAACTCATGGGCTAAGCATCATCTTCCGTGCACTACCTCTATAAAACCAGTCAAATCTACTGGAGAAGGGCTGATGACCTGTAATTGATTCATCTCTAGAGGGAGTGTCGTCAACAGCGTGCATTTTACCACTGTATCCATCTGCGGTCAGCACTTGACCCTTTGGACACCCAGTGCAGCTGTCTCATAGCAACATACCTCTGGCTGTGGCCAATCAGTGTGTGCTGTGTTCTTATGAGAAGGATGCAGGGCTTTCTAGAGGCAGATTTGCTGGAGGATGCTATTCACACAGTGTGTGCACTGCGGCAGTGAACAGGGCAGGAGGGATGTCAAGCTCTGGCTTTGCAGTCACGTTGATTTTTATAGCTGACTGCTTTCAAGATGACGCATCTGACCATAGCTTCACAGTTCACTAAATGTCATCTTATGAATTTTTGATTTTGTGCACATTCATAAGTACACTATTTTTTTTCTAGTTGGCCTCTTTCACATTGCTGTGCTGATACAAATGTAACTCTAGCAAACATACACATGCATGAATCAGTGCACCCACAGATTGACCCAAATTCCCACTGACACTGTTGATGACTAATGATGATGTCAGATATTCAAAATGTAATACTGAATGACTGAACCAAGGACAATAATAAAAAGTTATTTTTATTCATAAAACATGAATTCTAGCCCATCAGCTCTACAATTTAAACAGAAGATAGCCAGAGAAGATATATGCTGCTGAAGGAACAGATATGTACCCAGATTCAAGATCTTTTGAGTGAAATTTTATTGTAGCTTTCTGAAGAGGAAATGAAGGTACGAATAATTGTGCATTTACAAATACAGTATTATAGAACATATGTTTCCACACTCTTAGGTTCTTTGGTTGTTCCTCTGGGAGAACTCTTAAAATTAGAACTCTTTAACAGAGTATTTCCCTAGCAGAATGGATTCAAAGTAGAAGTCTTTTTAGAAGATAAGAACCCTTAGTTATCCAATGAACTCTTAAAGAACCCTCAAAGAACCCCCTTTTCTAAAAGTGTAATCTTCCTCACATTCACTGGTGTTGGATGGCAGAGAACAACATCAATGCAGTGATTACCCAGCCCTCCCAAAAGCCCTGTGGTTACTGGAGGATTAAAGGGCTGGATATCTCTTCTTTCAGAGTGCTCTTTCTCTCTCTCTCTCTCTCTCTCTCTCTGTTCACACCATCAGCATTATGTCCCCTTTCCAGCAAGAACAAACATGAAGAGGCCAGATTGGTCTGTGAGTTTTCAGCTGATTTACGCACTTCCACAATGAACATAATTTCAGTCATCAAATGGATTGAATCATTGAATCATTTGTTTTAAACTAGTTTGGTTACAGAAAGCTAGTGTTTTTTTTTTTTCAATCAGCTATTGAAGCTGTCAATTGTGCGATGTCTGGCTCGTTAGCAGATGATATTAGTCAATCAGCAGAAGATTACTGAGTACTGTTCCTGGCCGGTAGTTTGGTCTCCTTTTCACAGAAGGAATGAGAGAACAGCAGTGCATACCAGACTGTCTTTCAAGGCAGATTCTGTTGGAAAGCCATGAGAAAAAAATGGGCTACTTCAGATTATTTTGGTACACAACAGATTATGGGGGATTTATCAGCAAAACACAAGAGGGTCTTGTCATATTCCAAATGATTTTGTTGCAGTTGTTGTCACTCTTAATAAGTCTTAGTATCTGCACTGTCAAATCCAAAATCTCTGGTGATGCAAGAGTAAGTTAAAATGCCTTTGCAGCACTCTGCTAAGTCTCCCTGGTGGCTTGTGTAAGCCAGATGAGAGCAAGGGATAGTTGATGTCTAAAGGATTTTATGAAATTGATTTGATCAAAGGGCAGGAACCAATCTTTTATCTTTAAGAAATGCATGACGGTTGCAGTATTTATTGCAATGTGAAAGAACAGTGGGGTGGAGCTGATACCTTTCACTTCCAGGATTAAAGCAAAGAAGCATCCGGGTGGGTTGCATTGAGGGTCAGCTTTAGAAGCGCAAAACACTTTATTATGCAAGATACTCATGGTTTTATATGGAGAAAAATGCTTTTTGGTCTGTATGTGTAGGATTTTATATATATATATATATATATATATATATATTCATCTTACATGGTTATAAGCCCCATGTGCCAATATAATGATTCACAACACACATTTCTTTATAGGACTCAAATAGACATGCTGAATAAAAAAGTACTTCTGTCTGGCTCTTGGACACATACCCTCAAGCTATGTGTGTGTGTTTGTGTGTGCATGTGTGTGTGTCTCTGTGTTTTGCATCAGACCCAAAAGGACAGGCTAATAGGATTTTGTGATCTGAGGCTCAAAACAAAATACATGCTCTTGATGGCATTGTGTATTAATTATACAGTATAGTTGCTATAGTATGTTTTGATTAGAATTCTTGTGCCAAAACCTAATGGATTCCTATACTCAGAGTGTGGCTCCTCCACAAATATCTTATCACAGAAGCAGTAACATACAGACACTGTGTATAAATAAAGAGGGAAAGGACAGAAAAAGATGTGCAAACCCTCAAAAAAGCATGCCTCAGCTAATCCAAATGGTTTTCTCTAAAAGCAGTGTGAGCCAGCTGAATATGTGTGGGCATGCTGTGATTGGAGGATGAAGAGTCTCTCTCTCTCACTGTGTGTGTGTGTATGAGACAAACTGGGTACATGGTGATGGAAAACGTGTGTAACTATATGGGTGGGTGGGTGTCGGTAGAGTAAATACGAAAGAAGAGTAAAGAGAAAGCATGTGTGTAGAGCCCAGGAGAGTGTGTTTGCCAGTTGTTCTCCTTCTATGAGGTTGATATCATTTTCTTTCTTGGAGCAGTAGCCACCCTGCTAGTCTTAACTCTTTTTTTTTTTTTTTTTTTGGCTAGAGCAGTAATGCTCATGGCAAACAATTACCGCTTCTTTAATTTGGGCCTTTAAAGATTCATGGGCTTGTCAGGACTGTTAAATTGCCTTTAGTTTTCTGGAGCAGGCTGGGCTGAAGTGATGCTAATTACAGACCCTGAAGTAAAAGACTCATACATTATCTAAGAGCTATACTAACTTTTTTGGGCACTCTGAGCACCTCTGTTTAAATAAGGTACGGACAGTTGGAAGTACCAACAAAAGCTCTATAACTGAGTTAACCACCCTTCCAATACTTCCATATTGATGTACTAAGTACATTACAGCTATCCAAAGCCCCTTAAATAATTTGACTCTAAACACAAAGTCATCTAAGTGTTGTTGATAACAGAAGACAGCACTGTCATAGCTACTGGCGAGGTTTATTCTGATGACTGCACCATACAGTTGAGACCCGCCACCATGACATCTGGTGGCACGTCTCCCAGTTTAATTCGGCAGGGTCATAATTGAAACTGCTCCTCGCCAATTAAGATCTTAGAAAAAAACAGGCCAAGTAACTCCAGCGTTAATGAATATACAGCTGTCTGGCATGATTATATGAGCATGGAAAGATAATTAAACTTGCTTGCTCTCTTCACTGCATGTTATTCCACCCTTAAGTATTAACAGATCTATTCAATTTATCAGACTCAGCACATGATGCAGGGCTAAGATAGTGTGAATGAAGACACATTAAGTCATTTCATCAAAATCTATAAAGAACTGTCTAGTCTTTTGTGGTTCTGGATTAAGATATATTACACTCTAAAAATAGTTGTGCTAAAAATAACCCAGTCTTGGTCAATTTGAAAACTCAGTCCAATATGGTCTAACCTAGCAATGATTGTTTTAACCCAGTGAGGCTGGATTAGTATGAATTAGTTGGATGAGAAATGTGTACAAATGACTACATTGCTGGACTGAAGAAACCCAAAATTTAAACCACTCTTTTGGGTCATTCTATGATACCACAGGTGGAGTCTTTTTTTTTTTTTTTTTAATTTAACTTCATAAATTTCTTGGGATATATTTACTTTAATTCACTAACAACACCCAGACAGGGATAACAAAAACTATATATGAAGTAATATTTGTTATTCATCAAGAATAAGAATAAACAGTTCTAAATAACTGTTAGACAAGAAAACTAACAAGGAAACAACAAACACAGGTTAAAGGTACACTCTAGCGTTGCTTCAAGCAGATCTTCCTACCACATTGATAGTATGCTGTATGAGATATAGACAAGAATTTGACTTGTTTCTCTGTATCAGATTGAAAAACTTGTTTACCTCAAACTTGAAATGAACTTTAACAAACTGTAATTGAAGGAATCAATGAGCTGAAACGAAGGAATGATTTTTCAGCAGAAATGTTGCCACACTACTGTCACTTATAAATTTAGTTTCTCCTTGCTGTATCGGTAATGTGCGACCTTGTGTTGAAAAAAAAAAAAAACAGGCTAACCAAAAAACACCATTTTCTAGCTAATACTGGCTATGTCACATGAGCATTTTTTTACTTCACATAAGCACAAAAAAGGTTCAGGCAGGGCTTTTTCTCTACAAAAAACACCTACAACTCAATATCGTATCTGTGTACATTTTGAAACCATGAGCAATGAATATCAAGAGCAGGATTTGAATTAACTTGACTCCAGTGCTTGCCAATAATCTGAGATAATTACACGTAATAACAGAGAAAATGCAAGGTAATTTTTAACTAGCTAGAAGTAAAGCTTAAATAACTCTAGCTAGCATACTTTTTTCAGTGAGCTAACACTGGCCCTCAAACTACACATTAAAAAAAGTTTTTGCCTACAAAAACTTGTTCACACAGATATATATTGTTGAAAGGTTGAACTAAATTATAGTGAAATGTGAACAAATATTTGCATTTCTCACAGTTTATTTGTTTTAAATAGCTTGTTTATTTTTGCTTTTTCTGTTTGCTGCTCTGTCACAACAGGCACAGTGGAAAATTTCAAAAAACTAATCTTGATGCGACGTGTCTATGATCGTTCAGGTTCACATCCCCAATCCAGAATGCTGCTTTTTCTATTATCAACCCAGTTTAGGTCACATTGTCCCAACTACATGACCCAACAAGCTAAACCCAGCAACCGAGTTGTAAAAATCACCCAGCGTTTTCTAGAGTGTACACATGCATCCGATGTGGCAGGGCAGTGTTTTGTTCACTATCATTATGATGATGATGTTACTATTATTATTTTTAGTAGTAGTAGTAGTAGTAATAGTAGTAGTAGAAGAAAATTAATAATAGCTTTGAAGAATAAGAGTTTTATATATCTCAATGAACTAGACCATATTAGCCTACAGTAATGCTTGTTTGTTGTCACTATCCAACTAAAGCTATTTATTATTATATATATATATATAGATCAGCCATTAAACCACATTAAAACCACTGACAGGTGAAGTGAATAACATTGATTATCTTGCTAAGTCTGCTAAGTCTTACAATGGCACCTGTCAAGGGGTGGGATATATTAGGCAGCAAGTGAACAGTCAGTTCACTTTTGTAGTTGATGTGTTGGAAGCATAAAAAGGGGGAAAGCATAAGGATCTGAACGACTTTGACCAAGGCCAAATTGTAATGGCTAGACGACTGGGTCAGAGCATCTCCAAAACGGCATTTCTTGTGGGGTGTTCCCTGTATGCAGTGGTTAGTACATACCAAAAACAACTGGTGATCCAGCAGAACCCAGAGAAGAGCTACTATAGCACAAACTGCTGAAAAAGTTAATGCTGGCTATGATAGAATGGTGTCAGAACGCACAGTCCATCACAGCTTGCTGCGTATGGAGCTGCGTAGCCATAGACTGGTCAGACTGCCCATGCTGACTGCTGTCCACCACCAAAAGCACCTACAATGGGCACGTGAGCATCAGAACTGGACCATGGAGCAATGGAAGAAGGTGGCCTGGTCCGATGAATCACATTTTCATGTTTACCTGGGAAGAGATGGCACCAGGATGCGCTATGGAAGGACACAAGTTGGTGGAAGCAGTGTGATGCTCTGGGCAATGTTCTGCTGGGAAAGCTTAGTTCTTGACCTGTTGCTTTGAAACGTACCACCTACTTAAACATTGTTGCAGACCAAGTACCTTGTACGAGGCAGTGTCCTCTTTCAGTAGGATAATATCCCCTGCCACACTGAAAAAATTGTTCAGGAATGGTTTGAGGAACATGACAAAGAGTTGTTTGAGCATCTGTGGGACGTGCTGGACAAGTTCAATCCATGGAGGCACCACCTTGCAAATTACAGGACTTAAAGGATCTGCTGCTAATGTCTTGGTGCCAGATATCACAGCACACCTTCAGAGGTCTTGTGAAGTCCATTCCTTGATGGGTTAGAGCTGTTTTGTTGGCACAAGTGGGACCTACTCAATATTAGGCAGGTATATATATATATATATATACCTGCCTAATATTGTGTAGGTCCCCCTTGTGTGTGTGTGTGTGTGTGTGT
>CM075004.1:12113394-12136502 GCA_037576675.1 Pangasius sanitwongsei | reverse complement strand
CCATTGTGGTGGTGTATAGAGCCAAAAATGTTAGAATTGTGTCGATGTCCCAATATTTATGGACCTGACTGTAATATGGTCTTGCTCCCCTGTTTGCTTCTATAACAACCTTGTCTTTATGAAGCTCACTTTGTGCACAGGGGCACTGTCATGCTGGAGCATGTTTGGGCTAGGCTCATTAGTTCCAGTGAAGGGAAATCTTAATGCTACAGCATACAAAGACATCCTATACAGTTATGTGCTTCCAGCTTTGTGGCAACATTTTGTGGAAGACCCACAAATGGGTGTGATAGCCAGGTATCCACATACTTTTGGCCATATAGGAAAAAGATTGAGAGAAAAGAAGTAATAACATTATGGGATGTAGCACTATCTCTTTTTACATATTTTTTTTTTCTCTCTCTGCTTATTTCTCAATAAAGCACATATAGTTCATGGCTTAATGAGATAACATACTCTGTTAATATGCATTTACTCATTTTTCTGCTCATCATCTTTTTCAGTGCTTTTTTCTCCTCTTTTACACACACACACACACACACACACAGCCTCTCTCAGCCTTCCATGTCTTCCTGCTTTTATGGGCCTTTGAGTGAGCTTAGTTAGGGACTTCAATAGGCTGAGACAGAACGGAGCAGCCCATCGGTTTTCTATCCATGCAGCAATCACTCCAGGCAAATTGTACTCTGCTTTAGAGCATAAGTGAACTACAGTAGTTCCTCTGGCTGCCCAGCATACACACTTACCAAAAGTATAACTAGTGCAGATTTTGGCATTCCATGAGCTTGTAATTCTTTTCTTATATGCTCAGAAAATTTATAAATAAATTCAGTGCAGGGAGAAAGTAAGAGGGACGGCACTTTCAGTGATAAATCGTGATCTTGGTTGTACTATATATTGGTTAAGAATGAATACGTTATACTAAAGTCATGAAATATTGGATGGATGAATCAGACCCAATATATGCAGGATCCAGTAAAGCATGGATTCATCTGCAATTTGATTATTTTATTCCTCATGGTCAAAATATTGCTACTTCTCGCATCATCACTGAGGTTGACTGTTGACAAATTCCATGAACAACAGTTGCTTCATTTTACCTTCAATCAGCCCTTTTAAGTCTGTGTCAGTAAATCATACTTCCTAAACAAGTTTTGAAGCCTGGCAATGCTCAAGAACCACATAATTTGAGCTGAAATGTTAATAGATTGAGATATTAGACAATTACCATGTGGTGCTGGAAGTGTCAGTATGATTATATGGGCTGGTCAGTGATTACGTCTTTTGAAAGGATTCTTGGCTGGTCAGATAGTCTTCTGTGTAGAGGAGAATGTAGTGAGGAATATGTTCTTCTGACCTCCTGACCTCATCAGTTGACTTGATGAGCCATACCCTTAGACTTTCAAAGCTACTGGGCAGCAGATTTCTCTTCAGAGTAGCTCTTTACAGACACAAACATAACCACAAGATTTGTAAGTCAATACATATTTGTATTAATGGTAAATCAATTATTAAATTCAATTCAATTCAAGTTTATTTGGATAGTGCTTTTAACAATAGTCATCCTCAAGCCAGAGGCAACAGTGGCAATGAAGAAAACTTGAGTGGAACCAAACTCGAAATGCATGACACTGGATAGTGCAATTAAAAGTCATACTATCCAATCAAACAGTTCTGTGTGTGCTGAAAGGATGTTTATTGTGAGCATACTGTGAATAAAAGTCCTGTGAAAAACACAGGACTGTCTTCATGATTACAGCAACAGTTCTTAGATACAAGCACAGTGTTAGGGTATCCATGTGGGAACATCCACAGCAGCAGAAGGTGAGTCACAAGTGCAGAAGCTGCAAGCAGAAGACGCATTAAAGCGTGTCAGGATCAGGCACAGACATCACATCTGGCAGCAGGAGTACACTCAACAGCTCAACAGAGAGAGAGAACAGATTATTAGGCATGATCTTAGGTATGCGGTGGTTTAAAAGAGTGTATATTGTGATCAGCATGCAAGCAGGAACTCTAGCAGGTCTAGCTATGACAAGTATGAGGGAGAACCAGAAGGTGACACAGGCATGAGGGCACCCTGAAACATAAATGATCCTGCCACTTCACCAACAGTAAAAGCACATACTATTATTTGTATCTTATCTATGGAGTAGTTCTTCATGAAATAGTAGTGATGCTGCAGTTACCACAGCATGTTCATAAATAAATAAATAAATAAATAAATAAATAAATAAATAAATATTCACTGACTCACACTGATGTGGATTGGCCATCTTGCATCCTCCAGCCTGAAATAAAGACGGAGGATATTCATCAACAGAAATCTACCTCTCTTTCAATCACTCAGAGCTTTCAGAGAGAAAGCCCTATGAGGATTGTGAAATAGAAAAGTAAGCCAAACATGAGCGCCGAAAACAATTGCTTTTGCTGCACACTTGGCTGCTCTGGGATTTGCCAAGCTGGGGATTGGGGTTAGACATGGGCAAGTGCTTTGAATACAGATAGCTTAGCTCAAAGGTTAGAGCTAGAGATTGGCAAAAACTTGGCACAGGCTTTTATCAAGAACAAGACAACTAATTTGAAATTCATCATAGGGATGTGGCAGCATTGTTATCCACTTTTTCAATGGCTCCTGAAAGTTGAATTTGCGCTCACTATGCTTTTATTAAGCATGCTTAGTTATGGGTATGCTGTCATATTCTGCTCTCAATTTATATTGTAGATAGATTTAAATTGAATGCATACTGTATTTAATTTAGTGATATTCCTGATATTCCTATTCGTTTCCTATTGTATTGCATTCAGGATGTCACAGTTTTCAAATTAATTGATTTCAAATGATTATGGCCAGAAGTAGGAATTTTATTCATTTCAGAGTTGTCACTGTTATGAAGATTATGCTAAAGACTTTTTAACACATTTGGTGATTTTCTAATAATCTTTGCCTACTTCTGTTTTCAGGCATAGCTGGCAATCCGGTGCAGTTCAATGAGAATGGGGATGCTCCTGGCCGCTATGATATCTATCAATACCAGATAAATAACAAAACAGCAGAGTACAAAATCATTGGCCACTGGACTGACCAGCTGCATCTTAATGTAAGCCTCCTCTTTTAATCCTTATACAGTATATACAGTAACAGTACATACTGTATATTTCATTTCTCTAATGCCTTTTCCATGCTTCATATTGTGGGTGTTTTGTTCTATGATTAATGCTTGATTTACTTAATGATTTGTTTGAGTAATGATTGAAGAAATGCCTAGGAGAAACCCCTAATTATACATTTGTGGCAAGCTGTGAAAAAAATGATCAGTCAGTACAGATTTTTAAGCAAGACTGATTTTTAGTTACTACCTGGTATGAATAATGAGCAATATTTTTGCATCACAGATACCAGAGATGCAGTGGCCAGGTGGTATAAAGCAAATACCCTCCTCCATCTGCAGTCACCCTTGCAAACCAGGCTGGCGTAAGAAGGTTGTGAAGGGCATCCCATGCTGCTGGCATTGCGAGCGCTGTGATGGCTACCAGTACCAGGCAGACCCATTCACCTGTAAAATGTGCCGCTTCGACTTGCGCCCCAACAAGAACCATACAGGCTGCCAGCCAATCCCAATCATCAAGTTGGAATGGAGCTCACCATGGGCTGTCATACCTGTACTCCTTGCCATCATGGGCATTATGGCCACCTTGTTTGTGGTGGTCACCTTCATACGCTACAATGACACTCCAATCGTGAAGGCATCAGGAAGGGAGCTCAGCTATGTCCTGCTTACAGGCATCTTTCTTTGCTATGCCACTACATTCCTGATGATATCATCTCCTGATGTTGGGATCTGCTCACTCCGACGCATTTTCCTAGGACTGGGAATGAGTATAAGCTATGCTGCATTGCTAACCAAGACCAACCGTATTTATCGTATTTTCGAGCAGGGAAAGATGTCAGTGAGTGCCCCACGTTTCATAAGCCCAGCATCCCAGTTATTGATCACTTTCAGCCTGATCTCAGTCCAACTATTAGGGGTTTGTATTTGGTTTGTAGTAGACCCTCCTCAGGCTTTTGTGGACTATGAGGACCAGCGCATGGCGAATCCAGAGCTGGCACGGGGTGTGCTTAAGTGCGACATCTCTGACTTGTCACTCATCTGCCTGCTGGGGTACAGCATGCTGCTAATGGTCACATGCACAGTCTATGCCATAAAGACGCGTGGGGTGCCGGAGACCTTCAATGAGGCAAAGCCCATTGGCTTCACCATGTACACCACCTGCATTATCTGGCTGGCTTTCATACCCATCTTCTTTGGCACATCACAGTCCACAGAAAAGGTAGGAAATGAGTCTGGAACTACAAAGCATGCTAGAAATGTGACATGGTATTTGCAACATCGTTTTTCACATAAGATTATGAGAATATAGACAATGGTGAGAGAGAGCTAGTGATTTTGTTTTTGGCTCTAATCAAGCTACAGCATATTTATAAGCTGTAATATATAAATAGTTGAACACCATATTAACAATGATGTGTGCACCTGGATAACAAGAGGCTTCTCCTTTGCTGATCTTGTACTGTGTCAAAGATGAAAGCGGCTTTGAAACAGCAATGCCATAGAACGTTGACTTCCTGAAGATGATGTAACTCATGGATAGCAAATGTCCCAGAAAAACAAACAGAAGAAATGAGGATGGACTCATGAGGGAATCTTTTCAAGAATTCGTTTAGTTTCAGCACAGACTCCTTTATTCTGCATTTCTCATTTTAACCAGGAAACCTGGGACCTTCTGCCAGTAGGATTTAGATAAGAATCCTTTTACTCCATTCCTCTTTCAGTTTCATTATACATTATTGAATTAGCTTCATCCATTAGAACAAGCTGAGCATGCCATGCCAATGTAGGAATTGCTTTGCCTAAATACAGGTATTCCTCAAACCTCGGACCAGGTAAGAATGGCAAGTCATTTGAGTACAAGGGAGTGTTAAATCAAAGGAATATACAGTTTTATACTGTATTACTGTATAAAACAGCATTACTGTGCAAATGCAATTTTGTAGTTAGCAAACCACTGTGTTAGCAGAATGGCCAATATTTCCTTTGATGAATTATCTGGGAAACCCATGTTCCATAAATAATCAATCGTTATCTGTATTTTAGTATGTGCTATTAGATGGATAATGAAGAGAAGAGAAGCGGAAATTTGACTTTGTCCATTTTTTGAAACTTGCACGTAGCACTTGTGATAAGGCTCTGAGTGTCACATGGCAAATTTACATCATTATATTCCCCACAATTTCTGAAAGGAATCAGCACTTTAAAACAGCCCAGGCTTAGCATCATCCAAGTCGACAAGCATAGCTGAGCCTGGCCAGGGTAAGATGACTTGTCTTTTAGAGCAATTAAATGCATCTTTATCCCCTGGCAATTGATTTACCTTATCTGTCTGTCTTGTCACCCACTTACTGCCAGGTGTCTAAAAACAGAACGCCCACTCCATCATTTGTGTCGGTGTTTTATGTCAAACTGAACACAATGAATGTCACTCGGGGCATTATGAATCATTTACACCAGACCATGCTGTTTGGTCTCCATTGTGTATAATAAGTCTGCTGAGTGCTTGTTATAAAGGTAAGACTAATGTTGTGTTTTTCTAGCCATAATGACAGGGCTAGCATTGCAAATTGGTGAATACTGTGAAACTATGAAAGATGATTGCTTGTATTCTGCCTAAAACATGGAGGAGGGTGTGGCTTAGAGTATTAAATCCCACTGTGTCGCATCACTGTGGTAATTTTATTTGCTTGTCAAAGTAACAATTCAATGTAATACTGTAGTCTCGAAAATGAGGGCAAAAGGACACTGAGATCCAAGTATAAGTGTCTCTATTCGTATCTTCACCCCACAGAATTGCAGTTATTAGAGTGTTTGTGGGAGATTCTCCTCCATTTTGTTGTTGACAGAGTAATTACTGTCTGTGTAGTGAGAGAGAGCTACATCTCTTCACATACAGGTGTGTCTTTGAGAGCTTGAACCAGCAAGAAGTACTGCATGAGTTCCCTATCTGCCAGGTGCAAAGTAAAATTACAAATTAAAATTAGTTTGTTAATGTGCATAATACTTAAGGCATGGTGGTGCAGTGGGTAGCATTGTCACCTCAAAGCTCCAATCCTAAACCCTTAGGCTAGTGTCTGTGCAGAGTTTCTCCTAGGTTCTCCCTGTATTCACATGCATTTCCTTTAGGTTCTCCACTTTCCTCCCACTGTCCAAGAACATGCCAGTGTGTGGATTGGCCACACTAATTTGCCTATAGGTGTGAATGAGTGTGTGAATGTTTGTGTGTGTGAATGGGTGTGCATGATGCCCTGTGATGGAGTGATGTCCTATCCAGGGTGAATTCTCCTGCTTTGTGCCCGGTGTTCCTGGGATTGGCTCCAGGTGCATCATGACCCTGATCAGAATTAAAGCGGTTACTGAAGATGAATGAAGTAACGAATTAATGAGTGTGCATATCTCTATTTTGTTTAAGTATCTGTATGTTTTGCTTTCACTTGCTACAGTTCAAAAGAAAATTCTCTTCTTACTCTAATTTCAAAGACTACATCACTTCATTTCTATATATGACTTATCTGTAAAGTCATAGGGTGACTTTATAGCACCAGACTTGTGACAGCAAGAATAAGACCTAATATCCATCACTCTAATCTATCTGCTGCTATGTACATTTTCTATTCATCAAGACAACTTGCATTGTGAAAGCTAGCTATTAGCATTCAGCTACTTTATATCATCAGAGTTATTATCATGCTCGCTAACATTTGAGATTAGAAATGAAGCTGTTGTTAGGTAACCTTGGCTAATGTTTTCCCACATCTGCCGTTCCTTGGTGAAAGGGTTACTAAATTACTACTAATGTGTGCTCCTTTGCTTTCATACTTTAAGCGAATTTAAGAATTTATATTTTTTACATCAATTGCTCTTTTACTGAGTAAAGAATTTGTGAACTTTTACCACCTCTAGTCTCTTGGTGCACAGAGGAAAGCGGTCATTTTAATTGTTAAAAAATACTTTACAGTGATTCTCTCAATTTAATTTTGCATCAGTGATGCATTTAGAATTGTTGTACCTCAACATAAATGAACTATGCAAGTTTTCACCAAAGCCTTGTTAACATTTTCAGCTCTACCTCAGACATGATAGTTTGTACACAATTCTTATGAAAGATAAATTAGTAGAGGCCATTTGTAGAAGCCTAATGATCCATAATTATGTAAAGCTGTGATTTTTGTGATCACTTGTAATCATTCATTTTTAAACATTAAACTTTACAGTATGTATGATATATTGAGACATTATGTTTGAATATTATTCAAACAAGATCCATCCATTTATCCACTACCTACCACAAGAATGATGTAGGGTGACAGAAAAAATACATAATATAAATATATGGAGAACCATATAAAGCAATGTTTATTCATATTTTCATGCTATTGACCACATAGGTATGATGTCTGTCTAGCCTGGCTACTAATATTTACATTAATACTGTTTCAAGGTAGGATTTTAACTAATAACTATGGATGAGGAAGTGTGGGTGTAACCAGCATAGAGCTAGCATTTTGAGAGGGCTAGGTAAAACCTGGATAAAACTTAAAGGTTATCATTCCATGATTTGTATTTTGGCTTTTGGATGTCAGCAAGAATGTCTGATGCACAGATAAAACAAAAATAAAAGAATATATAGTTTGGATACCATGCTTTTTCCCACTGAGCCTGCTGCCTCAATTCAATTGGCCAAAAGAACTTGCCAAAAGAATTAAACAGCACACAGTACATTACTACGCAATGTTTTGATCTGTCCATCCAATCCACATAACTTGCTTTCCCTTTGCACCAACGGGACAACAGTAAACTTATTTTAAAAAATCAGATAGAGACTGTCAGCTTTGTGGCAGGTGTTCACATTTTACCGAGACAGTTCACTTAAAAACATGACATAAGTCAATGTGAAAGTGAATAATAGGCAATATTGGTGTTTATTCTGATCAGCCTATAATTATCATTATTGTATAGACACTTTAAACACTATTGGCTGCACAATCATGACCTTATTTCATATACTGTATATGATGATTTTGCATATGTAAGTTCATAGCGTATAAAAAGTGGAAGAGTAGGGTTTTAAGGCATCTGTATGGACATAAATAGAGACAGGGTGTAAAGCTAATGCAACAGCGAGCATGGGCTTGCATTTTATGCACATCTCAAGGAGCTCTTGCGAATTGAAACGCTGGTTAAAATGGATGTGTGTGACACGTGTCAAAAATCACTTCAGAAACTTGTCTGGTGTTAATTAGCCTTTGATATAATAATTGAAATGCATCACGCAGTGTTGCGTCTTACAAAAATGTTGAAATAAGACGTTGATGGAGAGAGAAAAGAGATTGAGGACATGTTTGTTCTTAGCCCATATGAGTTCTTCTTTACTGCTACAGTGAAGAAGCTGTAGTATGAACGAATACATTTTTATCATTATCATGAAACAAAATGAAAGACTGTAAACTGATATATGGCCTTAATCAGCTTAGGGAATAGACGCAATAATGACTTCAAGGGCCCAGAAAAGGCCGATATTGAGTTTGACCCCCCTGCCTTAGTTTCAGCAGATCGTGGAGGAAATGAGATGGGAGAGGTCTACCTATATGCACCCTATATGTCCGGCCTGAGGGAGAGGTAAAGCAAAATTAAAGCAAATCTTTGTTGAATTATAGACAAAACATACAGCTTTAAATTATCTTTAATTTAATCATCATTCCATATATCTAGTAAGACATGGAACTTCTGCTTAGAAAATTGAGGAAATAAAAAAGGGACCACTAGGGGCCCAAAAATATAGTTTTCTGTCTGAAACAGCCAGGCTTCCCTAACATATGATATTTTAATGCATTTTACAAAACATGATATGATCAACGAGAGGGTGTTCTCCATTAACAAGGGGTTCTACAGAAAGGCAAATATGATAAGAGAAAAAGGGCATCCCTGGCATGTTTACTTATTGACAAATCAGGGAGAAAAAGTGTTGTTTATGAGAACCAATACTGAAGATAATGACCTTGTGTAATCAAAAACAAACTTTTCCAATACCTTCCCTAGAATTTGTTTTTTTAGTCAATCAAAACATCTACACAGTATGCTCAATGACATTGCATGCAGCTTGTTTGCTAGCAAAAAATGGGGAAAATGTTTGCCCAATGCCATTTTGAATTACTGCTAATGGATGTTAAATGTTAATATTCCACTTTTTATAGCTTCAGACAAGTTGCCATATTCAGTTGCAATATTCAATTGCAATTATTCAGTTGCTGACTGTAGTCAGTCATGTGTTACTGGCTTAACGGCACCCCAAAAAATAGATTATCTCAATTATTCATGGGAGGAAATTTTCATGAATGGAACTTTAGATGAATCTGCTTATTACATAGCATATTTTAAGAGGGACTGCTGACTTACAACACTGCTGGATTTAAATCACACATACTGAAGGATGGCTGAAATTAGCAGATGATCTAAAACATGTTCCCAGTTAGCAAACAAAGTGCTTTGTTGACTACTGAGATAATATATCCTTCTGCAGGCAGACCAGAATCTAGTGATGCTAACAAGTAATTCACTGACTTACTTAGTACTGATACGTAAGTAATTAATTATGATTACTGCACAGTCTGCATTTCAAGGCAGCAAGGGACCCAGCTGTCTGGACTAAACTCATTCCACTAAGTGGCAACAGTACATAGAAGAGTGTCGCCTGTCTTCACTGTGTCTTGAAGGGTTTGGGATCAAACCAAGTAGTACTTGTGACTCAAAAGGCTCAAGGTACAGTACAGGATTTAATATTTGCCATCAAGTAGAGGGGAGTAGGTCCATTTTTAGCTTTGCTGTTGATGGTTGCAGGCAAGCATCAGAGTTTGAGTATAACATGGATGGCCACAGGAAGCTAGCGGAGAAACATGGGTGAACCTAGGAAAATTAAAGACAATTCAGGCTGCATTTTGTAACAGTTGCAAGGATTTAAGGTTCAAGGTTCTTTATTTGTCACATACATATTACATACATGTGATGTATTAATGTAGTGAAATGTTTTTCCTTAGTGCCACAGTGCAACAGTGACACATAATGAAACAGAATATAATAAAAGCAGAATATAATGAATAAAATAGAAAAATAAAATAGAATAGAATCTAGTAGACAAATATAGACTTATATGTAAAAATATGTTTAGCAGCTTTTGAAGGAGTGCTTAGCAGAAGATTTAGTGGCATATGCAGTTTCACGGCTCAAGTTTCGAGAGGAACTGAACAAGCATGACCGTTATATCCGCCTTATGTTGTACTGGAGAAACCTGGAGACTAAATAAGTTTTCCAATGTGCCAACAAAAATTTTCATATGCTTTCAGATAAAGTGATCAGGGAGTTCGTGATGGAACTGCCAAAATGAGACTGTTGACAAGTAGGAAAGTGAGCATTTGATCAGGGGATGTAGAGTATGAGTGAAATGTCATGAGCATAACTGTGGCAGGAGAAGCCATGGGAAGATTTTGCATCACTGGGAGAGGGGATTTAGAGAGAAAAGATAAGTAGACCAAGCACCAAATCATGTGGGATAAATTTGAAGTAAATCAAGTAAATCACTGCCATGCTGGTCCAGTAAATCCAAAGATAATAAGATTGGTTTAACAATGCTGCTAGAATGATGCTCAGAGAACACAACCAACCCAGGCTAAGAATATATGTGGGATTTTTATTTTGGCACGTACCTTTGTGCCTTTTTCAAAACTAGTAACTTTGCAGCTTTCCAGCTTGCTCACTGCTTTGCTGTGTTCACTGCGAGAGAGAAAGAAAGAGATCACATAAATATAATTGAGACAGCAAGCAGTTGTGCCATGTTAGTCATTACTCATCTAGATTGTCCCCTGACCACCTCCAGCCCAGTGCATACACATGCTAAACCACGCCCACACTTACAGTGGATATTAAAAAGTCTACAAACCCCTGTTAAAATGGCAGGTTTTTGTGAAGTAAAAAAAAAAAATGAAACTAAGATAAATCATGTCAGATCTTTTCCCACCTTTAATGTGAAATTGCAAACGATACAAATAAAGTGAAATACGAACAGAAACTTTTTTAGGGAAAAAAATTAAAAAAAAAAAAAAACTTACAATAACCTGGTTGCATAAGTGTGCACACCCTTAAACTTACACTTTGCTGAAGCACCTATTGATTTTATTACACCACACCATTCTAGATCCATCAAATTGTGAAGGCATCTCCTGTGCACAGCCTGCTTCAGGTCACTCCAAAGATTTTTAATTGGATTCATGTCTAGGCTCTGGCTAGGTCATTCAAAAACACTGATCTTCTTTTGGTTAAGCCATTCCTTTGCTGATTTAGATATATGCTTTTGGGTCATTGTCATGCTGAAAGGTGAAATTCATTCAACTGGTATTTGTAGCTTTTCCTGATTCCTTTCAACTTGATTAAAGCCCCAGTTTTGACTGAAGAAAAGCAGCCTTAAAGCTTGATGCTGCCACCACCATGCTTCACCTTGAGTATGGTGTTTTTTTGGTGATGTTCCTTTTTTGCACCAAACATACTTTTAGGAATTATGGAATTATTATACCTTTAGGAGTTGGTCTCAACTTTTTGCCACACAATTTGGTGTGATTTAGTAGGGCTTGGATGTTTTTTGTGAGAAAAGGCTTCCGTCTTGCCACCCTACCCCATAGCCCAGACACGTGAATAATACAAGAGATTGTTGTCTCATTCAGAGAGTAATCAGTACTTGGCAGATATTCCTGCAGCTCAATTAATGTTGCCGTAGATGTCTTGGCAGCCTCTCTGGTATGTTTTTGTCTTGTCCTTATATAAATTTTGGAGGGATGTCCTGTTCATGATAATGTCACTGTGGTGCCCAATTATTGCCACTTGTTGATGATGGTCTTCACGGTGTTCCATGGTACATCTAATATTTTGGAAATTTTTTTGTACCTCCCTCTTGATCGATACCTTTCAAGTGAGACACCATGCATGCTTTGTAAGCACTTTGCAGGCCATGGCATGAGCAGTCAGATAAAACCAAGAAGATCCTACAGAAACAGCTGGTCTTTATTTTGGGTTAATCAGAATAATTTCATTGATGACAGCTGTATGATAATTACTTTTGTACATGAGATTGAATGTGATTCTGACATGGTTAATCCAAGTTCTGACATGGTTAATCTTCGTTTCATTTTAACATAGAAGAGTAGACTTTTTATATCCACTTTATTGCATACCCCCACAGCCAGGCACCTGCCATGATGACTGGCAAAGAAGAAATTTCAGCTTGTAACTTGGCAACCTCTGCTCTCTGGGACAGTAAGAGATGGTCTCCAAGAGGGATCTGAGAGGGATTTCATGTTTCTTGAACACTTCTGTTCCAACTCATCTCTCCACCGCCATCAGCAGAGCAACTCTCTCCACTACTTGTGAATGTTGATAAATTGTGAATGTTGGTAAATCTGCCAATTCGTCTTGGAAAGTGGTAAAATGCAAAGGCAAGGGATAAAGCAGCTGGTGTTGCTCTAAAAAACTGCTACTTATATAAAAAAGTTGCATTTGAATATGTTGGAAAATGAACAAGCAGTAAAGAAGAACAGCATGAAAAAGCTATGTTGAGGAGAAGTGATATAAGAACAAGAAGAGGTAGCGTATTTGGAAGGGTAAAAGGTTGATGACTACAGGAGGAGAGTGAAAGAGGTAGGAAGAAGAAGATGACAGACAGTAGGAAGAAGAGATGTGAGAAAAAGAGAAGAGGAAGATATAAACAAGAAGGATCTTAAATGAGATGAGAGCCACTCTAACTGAACATGTTTTCAATTATGGTCTCTCTTTGAGAGACACTAGACTGAAACAATCCAGTGGACATATGCAGTATAATATAATTTTTGTGAATCCATCAATGACATGCTTGTTCCACAAAAGCAAGACCAGGAACAACTGGAACTGAGGCAGTTTGTAGTTGAAGCAAGTCTTAAATTCCACTATTTAGCACTGGTGGACAAGTGGATTGAAGCACATCCTCATTTCCTAATGGTGCATCATATTCTCTCTTTTGGAGTTCTGTTTAGTTTTTATCATCTTGAAGATGGAAAAGTATCAACGCAACCCATATGACAAAGTAACACCTCTAAAGTCCATGGAACCTTGTAGAGAAATTTAGGCAAATGCATATCAGGTGTGTATTCAAAACTTGCTGCATTCTTTCCCAGGTGCATTGCATTGTGGATGACATTTAACATACAGTTAAAGAAATGTTCATAATATAGAGCAGTGGCACTATGCTTGTCCCATAAGTATTTTTGTCTTCAGTGTACCGGTATGATATAGCTCAATAGTTAATAAAAAGACAACAGATCAGTAATTTTGAAAATAATATGTATATAATTTAATTAAATAACACACATTTTTAATGGCTGTTATTGAAAAATGTGTCATATTGGTTGAGAAAAAAAAAAAAACTGTAGTTAATTTACCATGCAAATATTCAAGGCTTTCAAGTACAGGGCTGACACTTATACAGTGCAATCAATTTACAGAAAGCAAATGCACCATGGATTCCAGAAAATATACATATACATGTTTTGTCAACAATTTGACCTCCAGAAATGTATGTAACATTGCACAGTCTAATGAACTAGTGGTGACCATACAAATTGAAACATGTGATTGGATCTGGCTGTGCTGCACCTGAAAGGTTGCCCAAGAGCAATCAAACGCTTGGAACTCGAGTCAGTGTAATCCACAATCCATTCTCCTGGGCCAGGTGCTTTGCTAAAGAGGGTCTTTGATAATTGAGGAGCTCAGGAACAAACCCTGGTCAGAGAGTCACTGCTACACACCAGGGATCTTTGTTCTGTGTGCCACCTGGAGGCTATATAAAATACAATTATTATACACACTGACCAGGAGGGCAAAAGGACAGAGTCTCAATTTACTCCTGGGGTCTATTTGTGCGTGTGCCTGATGTTCACACTGATATATCTAAAATCTTGAAAACCTTTGCACCATTACACTAGTTGCTACACAAGGCCAGTTGTTTGAACACTCATAATGTATTCAGATGGCTTATGCATCCACTGTTTATTGTGACTGTTGATTTGACTTTAAGCGTCTAATCCAGATCCATTCACATGTTTCAATTTATATGGCCACCACTAGTCCATTAAACTCTGGAATGTTGCATACTTTTCTGGAGGTCAAAGTGTTGGTAAAACATGTGTATATGTTTTCTCTAATCCATGCATGGTTTTCTGTAAATTGATTGCGCTGTAAAAGTGTCAGCCCTGTGCTTGTAAGCCTCGAATGTTTGCATGGTACCTTGGGAACATTTCTACTGATCAGCCAAGGTAGTATTGTAGTATTATGTCTTTTTGTTTTCTCTCCATTATTCTTGATACACTTGCAATTATTGTTGCAAAGCACTAATATTTAATGAAAGACCCGATCTTTTCATTCTGAAGAAGCTCCCCCACACTGGCTTGGTTCTGACAAGGACTCTTCCCCCAGGACAGAGGAAAGAGATCACAGCAATGAGTCACTATTAATAATGCTGTGCCAGAAACCTAGAGCTGAGGTTATGTATCGGGGAGGACAAACACACAGCAGTGTTTTAAACCAACAGCAGGAGGTTCACAGTAGAGCTGAGATGAAGCTGAGCCATTAGTGCATTTTGGTAATGTGAGAGCTAGAACAGATTGTGTGCACGCACATATACTCTTTCTGAGACTGATTGCTTAAAAGTCAGTCATTGTTTAAAAGCAAGCTTCATCTTTACTGGACGACAGACATATACAGTAGTCATCAAAATAATCCAAATGGTGCACCTAAATTTCCAATTCAAGGCATTATGTATGGGATACTGCTTTTGCAGTATGTGTGTTTCTAAACGGAACAATGCTAAAATAAATTTAGCTGTTGTAGTGTTCCATAATAAGAGAACAAACCAAGTTTACATAACACAATACAACTGCCACAATACTGTATTACATGCTTCCTTCATGAGTGAATTCAGGTTGAAAATATAAGTGATGTGAACATTATGTCAAACCAAACTGCACAGACATTGTGAAGCTACAAGCACATGACAGGCAGATGGTGAACAAAATGTGAATAATGAAGATACCTTTGTTATTTTTCTCCCCTCTTGTACAGATGTACATCCAGACAACGACTCTAACCATCTCAGTGAGTCTGAGTGCTTCAGTGTCTCTGGGACTGCTCTACATCCCCAAAGTCTACGTAGTACTCCTCCATCCTGAGCAGAATGTGGCCAAGCGGAGTACACGTAGCCTGAAGGCCGTGGTCACTGCTGCCACCATGTCCAACAAGTTCAACCCGAAGGCCAGCCTGCGGCCTAATGGAGAGGCCAAGACCGAGCTGTGTGAGAACCTGGAAACTCAAGGTGAGAGGGTTCAGAGGGAACGCTATGGCTGTCCTCCTTGAACACAAGGTTGTTGCCATTTATAGGCATCATAGGCAGTTGTCTAGGGCCTCTGTATTGCCTGGGGCCTTCACTTCAGTGCTCTGGATCAATGGAAACAGCAAATTCATTCTTTCATCTGCAGAAACCACTTTATCCTGGACAGGGTTGGAGTATATCGCAGGGCACCATACACATACACATTTGCACACTCATTCACACCTGGGTCAATTTAGTGTCACAATCCACCTGCACAAATATATTTGTGAGGTGGGAGGAAACCCACACAGACATGGAGAGAACATCTGAAACACTACACAGACAATAACTCAAGCTCAGTATAGAGCCAGGGGCCCTGGAGCTGTGAGGTGGCAACATTACCCAATGCACCACCATGCCACCTGAAAAATACATATTGATTCAGAAATAAATTTACACATGGGCATTACATTTGTTTTTAGAAAATATCTTTAAGACCATGAAAAATATATATTCAATCTAGCATGTCCAAACTTTTGACTAGTAGTGTATATATTTTAAAACATATATTAAAAGCACAAAAATAATTTTATGCAAACAGCGAAACCACTTTAAAGTGATGTTGCTATTGTTGTGTTTTCAATTTTTTTCCCAAGCTAGCCAGTTACAGCACAATTTGTTTTATAGCAGCAAAAAGGGACAGCTATGAAATAGCATTGTTTATTGCACAACCTCACTCGTATAATTTCCTAAAACATGGGTTCTGCCGGGGCCACTACTTCTAACATAAAGGCCTATTCGAAAATGTCGCTAAACATCATGAAAGTGTGAAATATTCTCAAGCTTTTTTTCACACCACAATCCTTCATACCAAGCCTGATATTTGCCATATGAACAAAAAGTTAGCAAAAATCTGAAAAGGTCGCAACATAAAAACATAAAATGATGTCCAAAAGCATTATAATGGGGTAATGTAATTCTTTAAAAAAAAGGCTCACATAAAATGAGATACTATATCATATAGAGTATATTAACTATTAGTGACAGGTTTCACCTAAGTAAGAATGACTGTATGGTCCAGTTTGCTGTGTTACTGCAAGTGTTGCATGGTCTCTAAACAACAAAAAAATACAAAGAGCTAATCAAACTGAGAAGCATATGGTTATCTATTTTTAAAATTTTAATATAGTCTATTAAGTTAATAACAACTGTAAAGCCAGAAGCATTTATTGGATTTCACTGTAAATCACTGTTTGTTAGTTTTGGTCCAGTACTGACACATACTGTACATGGTTTCACTTAGTTTTAGCTGTTTCTATCAGTACAGGATCAGTACTAATGTTTCATTACTTTGTATGTTAACTATTTTATGCAATGTTTTTCATCAGTGCCATAAACAATAGCTTACTGTAGATGTGTTACTGTGTTACCACAAAGCTACTGAGGCCAGTGGTGAACATGGCAGTCATTATCACTCTGGCAAAACCTCCCAGATGCTGCTGTAGACATAGCATGCTTGATCCAAGGAAGCTGGTCATGGTGCTATAATAAGACTCTATAAGACTCTGTTGACAGTCATGAGCTTCTGCTCTGCTAATTCTCAGTTCCAGAATGTTGTCCACACATGAGCACATTTTAAGAATTGGCATGTCCTTAAATAGTACAGTATGATAGACATGTTTATTTGTTTGTTTTTTAGCTTTTTTTTTTAATATTGAAGCTCGAAATTTTAACTGCAGCCTGTGTATGACTTAATTGAAGTGTGGTTTGACAAATTCTGCTGTTGTTTATCAGCATTTAAGCGCACTAATAAAGCAGCCTAAAAATATGTCTTGAATATAAAAAAATGAATAAGTCTTTGCTTTAATTAGGGAAAAGGCAACTAATTGACTACTTTTTTGTAATTATTACTCAACTAGTAAAAATTAGCAGTCATGCATGCAATAGCAAACACAAGCTCACACACACACAAACATGTAGCTGTGATGAGATTAATATGTGGATTATGGATGTAACCAATTCTGAATATATTATTCAGAATGAACAGATAAATTATTCTACACAGATACAGATAATACATTTATTTTGCCAGAAAGGATTACATGGCATCTGGTTGAGACTAGGGGTGTGCATTGGGACTGGGATCACACGGCAAGCAACTGAAAAGTCACGTGAGTGAGTGGTCAGATATGAAGTCCATGAGTCAAAGAAACACCACATTAATTAACATGAACCTGAACAATGCATTTATGTTGTTCTTTCATTCATCCTTAGTAAATGCCTGGTCAGGGTCATGGTGGTTTAAATTAGGCTACTGGTTTGTTTATATTTTAGGAAATAGAACCAACTTCATTAAAAAAATGCCACGGGCAGGTACAAACAAAAACAAGAAAAAAAAAGAAAGAAATAATAAAACCCTTCCAGTTCAGACCATGCCCACTTCGGGTTTAACTTTGAATACATATACAGATGCAAATATTTGGAGCACTAGACAGAGACAGATACACCTACAGGCATAGTGTTACACCCCTAATGTAAATGTTGGCTTTGGCCCAAAATCAGCAATTAGGATGAAATTTCATTTGAATCAATGCACCAGCAAATTACTGGAAAACATTATCTATTAAGAACATCTAAACTGGGTATCAGACTGATCCAAGTTTTTCAAGAATGCTGTTCTCATTTTACTTTTCTTAATTCTGTGATGAAAATAACCTTCATTTAAGGAGCAGGCCAGCTGTCATTTAAACAAACATCATTCCCATCTAGTAAAAGTTGAATTGGCTCTTTAACACACTGCTTACCATCTCACAATGTGGCAGATGATTTGCTCTTCAAACATTACTCACAGCTAGTAAAAGGTTAAATTGGCAGTCTTATTCACTGCTTGGGCATGGCCCAGTATAAATTACCAAAAGGCAAACTGGTTTACTCTCAGTAGCACAAGCACTGAGTCACTAATTTGAATATGTATAAAACCATGCAGTAGACAGATGGGGTGTGCAAAACAGCAATAAATAAATAAACCATAAACAGCTGAATCAGCGGTAGCAACTTTCTGCGATTATGTGTACCCACTCCTCC
Organism: Pangasius sanitwongsei; assembly: GCA_037576675.1. NCBI lineage: Eukaryota > Metazoa > Chordata > Actinopteri > Siluriformes > Pangasiidae > Pangasius > Pangasius sanitwongsei. The sequence continues at coordinate 12,117,923 of CM075004.1, read as the reverse complement.
AACCTGTACAGACAGAGATAGGAAAGTCTGTGGCAAGAGATAGCTTCCATATTGTTGAGAATTTACACTTGGGGTAAAGACTCATAAGTAATACTATAGATTGTCACAAAGTCAGTATACAATATACCCAGTGACAAACCTATAAGAATATGTGTCACACTAATACACAGGCGATATTTATAAGTATTTAAATACTGATACCAAAGACAAGTTGAAGGAGAATTAAAATTCTGATTTTCTATTGAACTATCCATGACACCAACAACCTGCATGGTTTAGAGATAAATATATCATGCTGTTTCCTCTTTTTCAGGACTTAGCCCCAAACAAACATACATCAGCTATAGCAACCATGCAATCTAGCAAAAATGAAAAAAAAAAAAAAAAAAAAGGCTGATTCCTAAGAGTGACTTGTGGAAGACAGCCTCTTAAGGTGAACCAATCTTCTGGTTTCCAGATGGAGGAGAGATTTGAACACAGCCTGCTGACTCCATCCATACCTTCTGGTCTAAGAAGATCATGAGAAGACCCTGAGGGAAAAGTGGGATGTCCATGGTGTTTCAGTAATGGTACTGTATCTCACATCAATAACTGGCATCCAGCAGAACTGACCCCATGCTGGAACCATCTGCAAAATCCCATTACAACTTCTTTTATCATCTGTCTTATAATTTGATGTCATTGCTGAAGTGACACCAAAATAATGACCAGGATTCAACATATCACTTTCAAGTGTTCATTCATAGGGGGAGTGGCTGAGATCTCTTTTTCCCAGCAGGGGTTCTCATGTTTTCCTCTTGGCGATGGTGACAAGAGCAAAATCCATTGTTTACAAATGTTGAGCATGCTGGTTTGGTTTGGGCATCCTGTGTTGTGTTTTTTCTTTCTTTCCTTTTGTTAACATTTCTGGAATGCATTTAAACCATGTTGCTGTGCTCTTATCACACTATGAGCCCTTATGATAAACTATTTAGGTGTAAGGAATTTTGGGATAATGTTCGCTTGTGCTTGAGTACGAACCCTTTATGAAGTCTAACTAACTAACTAACTAACCTTGCGCTGTGGTCCAAAACACTCAATAGCTATCACTGCCAACTGTGCTTTGGCAAAATGCGAAATCACAATTTAGTACTTAGCTCATTAAAGAGTATTTTACTCCTTGAGTCCCCTTGTTGATTAATTACTCTTAGACATGATTCCAGTACTGAAAAACTAAAATCACAAGTTTCCTATTCTTATGAGCAATTTGAAAAGAGAAAATTTAAAACAGGATGCATAAAGCTTACATGCGACAAGAACTGGAAAAAGATATTAATTTAAAGAACTGTCAAGTGATATATTGCAGCAATGCGTGTTGTGGATGTCCTGTGAAATTAAGACTCACCGCCTATGATTTCTCCTCTGTTTATTTTTGCACTATTTATGTTGCCGAATGCAATATGTTCATATTGACCATGGTAAATAGCAACTTAATGTGTGTTCTGGTAATGTTTGCATTTGTCTAAAAAAAAAAAAAAGAAGAAGAAGAAAAAAAAATAAATAAACGGTGCCTGTACTGAAGTATTTGTAAAATATGAAAATTGAGGTATGTGAAGCATGATCATTTTTATACATAAGTTGTTTCTAATAAAAATTTTTTTTTTTTTTCAAAATTCACTGTATATCTTTACTACGTCCTTCATGGATGAATGTGATTTTCTCCATTAGTGACAAATAATTACCTCGTCATATGATTTAATCAAATATGTATTCATCTGCCAAATTAGTGACACTAAAACTGTTGGATTAGAATTAGAGTTGTATAATACCGTGATTAGCCGTTATTATGGTGTGTTCAGACTGTGCAGTAGGGGTTATTCATGCAACTCATTTCCACAATGCCGTAAAAGAAGGAAAGTAGACTATTTATTTTAATGCAACTGCAACCTCCTTTATATATTTCCATGAAGAACATTTTCTGCTTCTTTCCTATCAAGAAGAACATTTTCTCTCTCATTAATGGTGCTTAAATACTCAGGTAGACAGAAGAGGCAACAAATGTGGGATTGGGAAATGTGTTTAGTTAGAGATATATATTTTGCAGGAAGTGACTATCCATCATAGATTGAATTTAAAATGGCCCATTAGTATTTGTGAGTTATGTGGGCTATCAGTTCAAACAGTGCAGAAGCAGACAGGTGCTATAAAGTAGAGCTATGGTAGTGAGACTCCTTGATGTAAAACAGCACAGCTAGAGATAAATTATTGTCCACATCGGACTTATTTAGGTCCTGCTATAATATAGGGTATAAAACAGGGGGCTGATTGGAATGCTAATCCATCTTTCTGTCAAACATGACAGCACTGTAGCAGTAGGGGAAAAAGAAAAGTAAAGGCAACAGAAGATACAATGGCAGAATGCAGTAAACTGTATTGGCAAATTTGGAGATGTATAATGAATTGCAAATGAAATGAATTCTACAGTAGTCTATTCAATGTTGTAATAACTTGTTTATGCATATTTCAGTTGTTCATTTGAGTATAATTATTTGTTATCTAATCACAACAGGTTTGTTCACTGACATACTTACGTAAATGTTCATGGTATATTTTATCACATCATGACTGGATGTGTTCATTCAAACAGCATGCTTAGATGCTGTAGACAGGGTGTATTGTGTTCAGTGAAACAGCACCACTGTGTGGTTGGGCTGTAAAGCTTCTAAAGTGGATTCACACTGACATGCACAAATCCATAAATGATAAAATCAGAAATAATTAAATATTGTGATGGACCAGCGGAGTTCACCTGTCTCTAGAGCCATTGGATAAAGAGGAAAGGTCAATAAAATTAGGTTTAAATAATAGATATTTTGATTGCACAAAGGTAACACCAATTCAGACTCTCAGATAATGTGATATCACTGAAAATGTCAAGCATTCATTATTATTTACAGTAAGTGGAACTGTTAGTTTGTAGCCATTATATAGTGAACAAGGTGAACATTGCTTGTCGAGATTTATTAAGCCTGGTTACAAAACTGAAGTATAAATCAGATGTGTGAATGAGATGTATAAATATCTATAAATAACCATAGCATGTGTGTACATGAGAGTGAGTGTGGGGTATCTGGCACTTGCTATCCTGATCAGCACCCTTTTTTTTTTTTTTTAAACAAAGGTGTCAATTTATTATTGAGACAAGCAAAGCAGAGTAAAGTTGTTATTCACTTCAAACAATGAAAATGGCAGTTTGGCTGCAAGAAACAAGGAGCCTGCGAAAGAGCAAAAAGTAAAGCAAAAGTAATTCACTAAAACAACACAAAGTCTGCTACTATTTTTGCCTGTTTTTGGAGAAATAGTTACACCTAGAATATCATCCATCTAAGAGGAATCATATTCATCTAGTAAATCCAAAACTCAATAGTAAAACCAAAAGTTACACCAAAACTCTTACTCCAATTTCCTTTTAGAGTGAACAATCAAGAATAAAGCAATAAAAGTCTGAAAATACTTGAAGTACAGTTAGAGAAGCACATTCACACCCTTTTATGTGACTACACACTCAGCATAGATTTCATGTCAGATGTCAGAGCATGGAATAAATCATTTTTATATGGTTTTTATATGGATGTGTCACAAATATTTGAAATGTTGACTTTTTTTTAAGTTGACTTTTAGGTGCTGTGCCCTGTTTAATATATATTAAAAATAAATAAATAAATAAATAAATACCTAGCTCAGTTCTGCAGTAGGCCAATGATTTTGCAGTATCCATGTGTGAATGTTGTGCAGGGTCTAAAGGGGGCTTGTTTGTTCTCCCTTTCACTACATTGCTACTCTACCTCCATGGCCATTTGATTGATGAAAAGTGACCTGTAGTTGCTGTGATAAACAGCCTCTCTCCAACTTGTCAGTAAGATATCTGGCATAATGTCTTGCTTTTACTTGTCAGCAGATTAGACTGTGTAATTTGACCAGTGCAATCATGACAATGCCCAAGTGAGTAAAGCCTGTAATCAAATCTCCATTGGGGGCTTGTACACTGCAAATTACTTCATGTTGGTGTTGTGGCAGCATTAATTTGCACTCGCTGAATGATGAAAATAGTAGTGCGTTCATTCAGCATGCAAAATCCATCATACAGGTGTACAGCCCTATACGCACAGCGGGATAATTTTCAAATAATCAAACTAATATAATAAACATGTGTATTCAACAACTGCTGTTAAGCCTCTGAGGATGGTGTGCTGGTACTGTAAAAAACAACATGGTCAATATCACAGGGCATATAACAGAGACACAAAGTTCTCTGGATCAATTGTGAGACAACTCTCAAGAAAAATCAATGTATGTAATAAGGATCTGAGGATGCTGCATTATCCAATTTATAGTGCATTACCTTGCGACTGTGCTAATAACTTATCAAAGGCAATGTCACATGAGCCAAAACATACTATGCCGCCCTTAGTCACAACGCGAAGGCTGAGGTTCCGTTCACAGATGTTTAATGCACCCATCGACATAGACAGAGACACCAACACCAACAC
>CM075004.1:12097091-12113294 GCA_037576675.1 Pangasius sanitwongsei | reverse complement strand
CATCTAGTGGAAATTGATATAATCAACTCAGATACCCTTTGTGACAGAAAATAGAAAACTTTGAGGCAGCAAATACACATACTGTATTCCAGACGAAAGATTATAATGGCCAAATTTAGTTGCCATTTTTCCATTAAAAATGTAACAGCAACTGAGAGATTGTCCTTTTAAACATAAGCAAGAGAAGTGAGCACCTTTATGTTCATAATGAAATAAATTAATAACATTATGATAGGGAAGTTTAGGAATTGCATTTTCTTTTTCTCTTAAAATAATGATTCTGTGTTTTCACAGTTTTAAATCCCTTCAATGTATACTATATGACTAAAAGTTTTTGAACATCACTTATTAGTTGCCCATTTGCTATTTATAATAACATTTTATAATATAATACTCTTCTGTGAAAGTTTGTGGGGATTTGCACATTCAGACATAAAAGCATTAGTGAGGTCAGACACTGATGTTGGTTGAGGAGGCCTGGGACGTAGTCTGTGTTCCAATTCATCCCAAAGGTGTTCAGTGGGGCTGAGGTCAGGGCTCTGTGCAGGCCACTCGAGTTCTTGGCAAATCATGTCTTCATGCACCTCGCTTTGTGCACAGGGGAACTGTCGCGCTGGAACAGGTTTGGGCCTCTTAGTTCCAGTGAAGGGAAATTGTAATGCTACAGCATACAAAGACATCTTAAACAATTGTGTGCTTCCAATTTGTGTTTGGGGAAGAACCACATATGGTTGTGATGGTCAGGTGTCCACAAACTTTTGGCCATATAGTGTACAATACAGAAAGAAGTTATACTTTAAATCTCTATTTCTAAGCATGATGTTTTACAGCTTTCACTTAATTATCAGTGCCTCCATGAGGCAGGTGAGTGTGAAAAGTGAAAATAGTATGCAGAGCTGTGACCCTCAAGGAATTAGGTTTAACCTCCATTGTCTACTGAATTTTAGTAGGTAACACCTAGCGAATCATTACCAGTCTATCTTGTTTACTTCTGCAAATGATTATCTAAATTCACTTCTCTCATGTGTCGGGCATCACATGACACAACCCTTAGTCTTATTTAGATGCAGTTCCTGGTAGATTTAATTTCTACAGATTCTGTCCCTGGGGGTCTTTTACACACAACTCAACAGATAATTATCATGCACTTCATGTAGTGAATCAGGTGCTTTGATGCAGAAAATACGCAAAAGCATGCAGTGTGTGGGCCAACACAAACGCTTCTTATTCCAGAATGTGCCCCCATCCTCCGCGCACTCTGTAGTGCAAACTAAAACCTTTTCTTGTTAGGATTGTAAAGGAAGATCAACATAACAGTTGTATTCCATTCAACCATATGCTTTGGTGTGTGTGTGTATGTGTGTGTGTGTGTGTGAAATATCTTTTCAAGTTATGGATGATAAATTATGGCTTATCCATGGCCTGCACTTAACATGTCTATAAGAACTAAAAGACTGTGCACTGAAATCCAAGGGATTAATGAATGCAGTGCCAGTATGTAATGTGAACATGAATGCAAGAAGTAATATTATAGCCTAAGCAATCTCTTATCTTGTAGTACTATGGAAAGAAAGAGAGCCCATTTTCCCTGTGCCGCACATGTAGTTCAAAGCTATCAAACAATCTGTTCACAACATGCTTTATGAAAGGAGCTCTTTGATTATAAGATGCCCTCATAAATGTTTACATGACCAGAGCTGCATGTTTCTCACTCTCTCTCATCCCTAATCCGATTCTCCAGCAGCTCAGAAGCTTTCAGCAGACCCCCTGGCTCAAAATCGGGCCAAAGTGCAAATCAAATCTGAAAAAAAAAGAAAGAAAAACGCTTTTACAAACTAAAATGTATGTAAAAATAATTGACATGAATAATTTTATTACTTCAGTGTTATAATTCAATTAATGTGAATGTACTTTCTTTGCAACACCTAAGAAATACACATAATATAGAGTGCATTGGTTTATTAGTGAAGGATGTCACTGGATTACAGAATATATTTTGCCAGACTGTAGGCCCTCCTGAGCCATATCATGTTCCTGCATGGGAGCTGACACTAATCCAGCTCAGCGTGGCTGACTGGTAGCATATGATCTATCCTAAAAAAATAACTGAGGACACACTGGCAAATTAAAACAACCCCACAGTCTGCTTATTTTCCTGAGAAAATCATTTAATCTTTACTACTTGTACAACAGTCATAATTACAAAACAAAGAAGACATTGTAAGTAATGAGTTGCACACAGTCCTGCTCAATATTTACCACCCACACCTCTCAGTTTGCAGAAATAACATGGTTGCTAACAAGTGCTGTCAAAGTCTTACAAAATTTTTTCAACCTACAAGAATACTGAAAGTAGCACAGGTCAAGCAGGGATTCTTTATTTTAACTATTGCAATTTCTTTCCATCTAACACGTGTTTACTGAGGTGACAAAATGAAAATAATCCATATTAAGTAGATATAATAACCTATTTATAATCATGAATAGAAACATTACTATGCATTTACATATTAAGGTCCCATTCATCCAGGTACCAGTTATTATCAGTTATTATCAGTTTATTGCCAATATCCAGTTGCTTACTACCTACTATAATGTTATTCATTAAAGTATGAGTGATTATGAAAGCCATCAAAGTTATATATGTTTATCATTAAAGGAAAAATCCATCCTGAATGACTTGCATATTAATCTATAAAATTAAAATGTGATCCTCAGTGCAGCCAAGATTTATTATATAATAAAATTCTGAGTTGACTTTTTTAAACTATAGACAGGTTGGTCTATAATTTATATAGTATACTACCTGCCACGAGTAGAAATTAGTCCATGCTTCAGCCATACCTAAATAGAGCATTGTACTTTCACTTTAGTCCTTTAGTTTGTCCAGCTTTCTCACCTCCTCATCTGCTCAAACAGATAAGGTTCGAAAATGCATTGCAGCTTTATGAGTTGTGACAGTGACCCAGCTTGGTTAGTTAGGGATCAGTGCCTTTGTGCTGGTCATCTCATAGACTGCTAACTAGACAAGCCGATTCACGGCATAATCCAGCATAACTTCAAGATAAAGCTTTACTCTCTCTCTCCACTGATTTCTCAGTAATATCATTTTCTCAGTAAAAGTTGAATGTCATTGGAAAATGATGAGTGAGAAAAGAAGCTTGTGCTCTTCTGCTTTTAGGAGCTAACTGTGAAACCTGACCATTGTCCCTCATGGTTGAGTTTGTATGTTTGTTTTTTCTCCTACTAACTCCATTGTTACTATGTTAACAATGTCCACATGTGACACAAAACACAACCACCAATTTCTCACAGGAATAGCTACAAAAAGATTTCTGTTCAAATTGCACCGGGTGTCATTATAAAAGACATTGTCATTGGTTGGAAAGATTTCACACAACAAGTAGCCATCATGGCAATGATGAAGGAGTTTCTAAACTTCTCAGGGACAACTTTATGAAACAAAAAGCCGGGGAGCCATAGCAAAGATATTAAACATCTCTGCCACATCTGGAACCACAACTAATCATCCATGTGCACCACTCAAGATTTCAAAACACACTCTCAGGGTAATGATAAGTAAGGTAGAGAAGCCATCAGTCATTCAAAAAGAGCTGCAGGATGACCTGAAAGCAGCAGAAACAACAGTTACACAGAAAACAATAAGCAATGAACTGCACCACCATCATCTCCATTCCTTTACTCTATGCAAAACTCCACGGCTAAAAAAGAAGCACTGATTTGTGTTTAAAAACTGCACATGAGCTTTTAGACAAATCAAAACTCTTTGGAACAAAGGACAAAAGAAAATTAGAACCCTTTGGCAATAATTCAGCTCATCCTGTTTGGAGAAAGCAGGGTTGCGCATATGATCCCAAGTTCACTGAGTGGGAGCATCATTATATGTGGCTGCTTCTCTTCAAACAGTACTGGGCCATTACATGTCTTTGAAGGAAACATGAATGGACATATTAGAGGAAAATTTAATCTCATCAGCAAAGGAACTGAATCTGGGGAGAAGATGGACATTTCAACAAGACCAAAATAACTCAAGACTGGTTTCTAAAAATGAAAGTGAAGGCGCCTGTATGCATCTCTCCAGTCTCCTGATTTAAGACGATTTGCCAAGAGGAATGGGCCAAAACTTGACCCAGAATTTTGCAAAAAGCTAATTATACCTTATCATAGACCTTTGAATGCTGTAATTACCAACAATGCCTTTGCAACAAAGTATGAATGTTGGTAGTTTGTGGTGTCTGAATACTTTTTCCCCCTATTTTTTTTTAAACATATCTTTGTTTATGCTTAGGAATACATACTTTGTTGTTCATATTAAAAATGTTCAAAATCAAAAGATATTATGTGTCTAAATGTGAAGTGGATTATGCATTGGAAGTATATTAAATAACAAAAACAATAGTGTCTGAAACAATACTTATGTTTCCCTCACTGTAAACATATTCAATGTGTATCATAAAGTGTGTGTAAATCAGCAAGTGTAAAAAACGGCCTGCTCTACTCATGATGACAGACAAAGGCCACTGGGCATGACCATTCGCCCTTATAATGTCCAAATTCTCTTTGTAATTGCATTTGTGACATTCTCAACAACAAGACATTATAAGACATTTTGACAAAGTAATTTCTGGGCTTCGCTTCACATGAGGTAAACAGCCCTGAGGCATTTGGTACTAAAGATTCACCTTTAGCAAAATGTTGCAGCTGCATCATGATAATGGAAACTACTAGTGCATTTCTTTAGGATCTGCTGCCTTGAACTTTTAATAACATTTTGCAAGTGCAGCCCACACCTTTAACTGAGTGGCATGGAGAGTAGTTGTAAAACTGTAATAAGGGGGAAGAACAACTCTGAGAAGATGAAGTGGAGTCTGCTATGCACTAGAGCAAGCTCCCCAGTGAAGAGTCTTGGATAGTAGTGGCTAAAGTAGGGAAGAGACTGGGAGGTGGTTGGTGCAGAAACCTTGTCACAAAGAAGTAGGGACGTGAAATGATGGGAAGGGAAATGATCATGTGGAAACAGAAAATGACAGGAAGTTAGCTAAGAAGAATGGAGAATGGAAGAGTGGAGCTTCAGATGTGGTATTGCATTTTGAAATCAGACAAAATAATTGGTGCTAGAGTACAGGGGTGTGAGTATCTGGCCTTTGTCATACAAATGTTCAGTCAATTTAAATTTTATATTTGTTAATTTGTGAAAATTAGCATGTGTTAAAATGGCTTATTTTACTTGTGATGACAAGGACTGCTGGCCAGGACTGTGCACTCTTGTTATGTCCAGAGTGTCTTTGTAATTACATTTGTGACATTCTCAAGAACAAGATATTATAAGACAGTTTAGCAAATACATGATCAGTTGTGAGTTAAGGGTTTTGTTTTAGGGGCAAGCAGTGGCTTTCTAGCAGTTTCTTTTTTTTTTCAGAAATTTTATCTCACAAATATTTGAGCCATGTCCTTTATCTAGTAATTAAAAGACACTTGATTTTATTTTTGTGCATTCCCCTCCAAAAGAAATATCTCAGGAAAAGCAGCAAATTAAAAAAGGCAGGTGCTCTGTCCCAGATTGTGCATGCAAAACACATTTAACAATAAATAGAAAAACATAATATATTCAATATTGTACAAATTATACTAAAGTAATGCAATTATAAAGGTCCTCTGAGCCATGCAGAAAGGAGCAGAAAATCTTCAACAAAAACTTATTTATGCACGAGCAGTGCATGGCACTGCATTTTAAACACTATGCTACTGTGACAGTAGAAGAGATCTTAAGTGACTGAATTCCAGTGAGTGAAGCAACACATTCATTGGATGCAGTTTCACCCCAGGCCCATGATGTATCAATAACATGTCCTAAACTGCACACATTACTTTAGAGGCCCTCCACCAAAAACAGATCAATAGCATAATAGCATATTCATAAAATTCATCTACCCCCAAAACAGCCATCAATCCATCAGGATATTAATCAGAAACTTTTTTTTCACTGTTTGTTTTCCCGGAAACCCTGATACACCACAAAACGTTCAGATCAACAAAGAGGAAGCTGCTGTCTGTAAGGAAGGAGAAGGCAATCTGAGATACAAAGGAGAGACAGATGAGAAAGCAATAAGCACGATAAAAAGAGAGAGATAAATAACCTACAAATATGATTCTTTGTTAATAACAGAATTTGCACCAAAAGCGCACATTAAAAAGTACCACAGCTTTATCTACAGCTGATTCTTTTGTTGTAAGAAGTGTACCATCAGCAACACCTGTAGTGTGACACAGATCATTTCCTTTTTATGATATTTGAGGTCTGCCTTTTAATAAACCATTCACAACCATTCACTCTTCACTTGAAAGGGCATTCTATGGCATAATGAACAGATATGGCATATCAAGTCAAATATGGTATAATATATCTGTCAACAAAATAAAAACTGTGATTTATTTGATAGCAGGTTCAGTTGTCAGTGCATTTTATGATAAATTAACCAATTTCAAATGCACTGCATTTGGGCCTAGATAGATTTTTTTCCCCCTTTCAAATACATCTAACTTGACTCTCTTTTGGCTTGCATTCTGCATCTCCTCTTTAAGCCAGTTTCAGACTGGGGGATTTCAGCAGTCTTTTAAGATTATTGCTTGTCACACTGTACAAGATGATCCCATTAAAATCTTGGCCAAAGTCTATAACAGACTGTGTGATAACATCTTGCTTATAACATGATGTTCTCCATGTCACATTACACCATGAAGATCCCCTAATGATAGGCCTGAGATTAAAGAAAATTACTATGCTCTGCTTACATCATCAATCTTGCATGATGCAGGCTATTGCAGAAAATGGGACCAGGAACCAGGAACATTTTTCAAAGTGTGCTTCAAGAAATAAGAATATAAACATGTTTCATTGATATTTTGCCATTGCCACTACCATATTTGTTAGTTTCGCATAGTTTCGCATCATCCTATGCTGCTTCCTATTGGTAACGTTTTGACGAGTGTCATAGCAGCGGTAACTGAAATTTTGATAAAAAATTTTTGACAGTGCCAAAACTTTGAGATCAGTTGACTTCATTATGGCACTAAAATCACCACCAGTGAGCACATTACAATATTCACTCTAAGTTTCACACCAATCTTGCCTCACAACTAAAGAGTTCTTTTACAATGTGCGGATTTTGATGTGACAGCAAAATTGGGTTGAAAATCATAAAATTTCCAGCTTTAGTAATGCATCTCCACAGAGCCAGCTCCATCATCACTTGTAATATGGACATGCCCTAGACAAACCTCAAAAGAACTCATTTGTATAGTTCTGCTATGTTGTCTTTAAAAGGAAATGTCCATATCACATGTAGATAAGCGTGTTCAAAAGTTTCCTAAGGCTCTAGAAGCAACCTTCAGAAAGCAAATATGTCTTGTGAGATGTGAGAGATTTCTGATGATGTAATTTTCGAAGCAGCTCTCACAATTAGATCCACCAAATTGAGCATGAAGCTACAGGCCATTACCCACAGCATGACAGCTGACAGAGAATGGACACTTTACCAATTATGATAAATAGATTAGGCTTGATATCTTTCTTTATTGTCTTGATACAACCCTTGTTAATCCTTCTACATGATTTAATCTCTGAGGTTGTTTCCACATACAGACATGTATAAGTTGATGTGTAATATTAATATAGTATGATGAGATTTCTATCAGGAATTTGTACATTTGTGTTATTGTTTGCATTACTGTTTGCATATTTACTGAGTTATAAAGTGTAGGTTTCAACAGGTTTCCAAAATACAACTGTGTAAATTAGGAATTGTAGCCAAATATGAATGCATTATTTAGAATGAACAGATAGTGTGTTCTAAACAGATACAGATATGAATATAATATTTTTTCCCCCAGAAAGGTTCACAGGACATTTAGTTGAGACTAAAGTTGTGCATCAAGTCACACAAGTAGGAGGCTTTTACTTTCAGTGAGCAAGAGCGAGCGGTCAGATATGAAGCTTGCAGGACAAATAAAGACCATTTTAATTAACATATGATGCATTTATAGTGTTCATTCATTAATTTTTAGTAACTGCCTGGTCAGGGTCATTAGTTATTTAAATTAGACTACTATTTTTTTTGTGACATTTTGTGTGAAAATATTGTGTGTGTGTGTATATATATATATATATATATATATATATATATATATATATATATATATATACGCCTGTGCAGTACTTTTCTAGTTCTGCACATTTCTATAAAAAAAAAAAAGAAAGAAATTAAAAACCTTGCATAGATGCTATTCCATTACACCTGTAGTGCAAATAAGTAATGCAAAAATATTTGTGCATTTAGGGAAAAGCAGTACATAACCTGTTAACTGATACCACTTTGGCAAGAGCTCTCCTGTGTAAAACAAACAAACAAACAAACAAATAAATAAATAATCTGTGCTATATTAGTGGTGTTAAAAAGTAAAGCATCACCAATGTGCCTGTGTACCCCTGGAGACGAGGTAGCAGGAGCAGAACCATGCTGACAGGCTTCCAGTTAAATAGGCTGTGGATGTACAGGTAACGTATGATTTATTCATGAGGTCTGGGGAAACCCATAGAAACACAGATTTAGCTTTAACACTATGGGCAGGGACAACAAAATTGATGAATAAATGGAATAGTGTTTAGGGTAGGAGAGGAGAGCTGAAGCAATTGAATATCAGCCATGGAAAGGGAGGTGTGACCAGTAGCTGTGAAGGTAATGAAAAAAAGTATGAGAAAATGCATGGCACTCAGATGAATAACTGCTGGTGGCTCCCACTGAAATATTATACAGAAGCGAAATGAAACACAGACTGCAGCTGTAAATAGAGACATCTTAGTTATCCACTCCCCCTCCCTCTCAGTGTCCCCGGCACAAAACCCCCACACACTCCCAGCACTACTCTCTCTAAAGGCAACATCACTGAGCAGACATACAGCTAGGCAAAGGAGCTCCAGGAATTTGGACAGAATCATGCTTGAGGTGTGCAAGGCTTAATATAAGCTGATCGGTAACCAAAGCACGTCCACATCTCTCTTCTGCTTCCATGTGATCTGTCGACCCTCAGAGACTGCATTCTTTTCAGTGTTTTTTTTCCCCAAATGTTCTCACACAAGGACATGAATCAGTTATACAACTCATGATTTCTTTAGGAAGTGAAACTGTAGCTATACTCAAGTAGGTTACACTCTTAACATTCTTATGCCTGATCCTATAATTTGTAAACAAGCAGTAGTATTGGAGAACAGCATTCTTTGCATCAAGAGCAGGTAATATGAATGCCATGCAGCCATTTAAAAGCAAACCCTTTGAACTTACACAATTATTTACTAGTAGTAATTAATGACAGATATGGAATTTTATATGTCCTCTGCACACATTGAATACACATTAGTGATGTAAATCAGCACCCTTACAACACGCCACTGGATGATCTGCTAAACTGTTATGTTACAGACTAAGATTTCATTTATATTTATAGAGCATCACGATGGATTCTATCAGCTTATTTGGAAATGAAAATTTAGTATAGCATGGCATCAAGATACAGCAATTTGGATTAGTAGTCAGAAACTATTGAAATCTTTGCTATTAAGAGGATTATGAAACTATTCTATTCTTTAGACAATAGAGCAACACGTTCATGCTATCAGCTCTTCGCACTGAATAATTTCTGAATGATGTTAGTCTCTGGTTTGATCCTGATCTTAGGTTACTGTCTGTGTAGTGTTTTGCATGTTCTCCCTGTATTCATGTAGAATTCTGGGTTCTCTGATTTCCTGCCACCTCCCAAAACTTGCCAGTGGGTGGATTGGCAACTCTAAATTGCCCCTAGGTGTGAATGTGTGTGCAAATGTGTGTGCATGGTGCCTTGAGACGGAATGGCATGCTAACCAGGGTATATTCCTGTCTCAGCACAGTTTTCGGGATAGGCTCTGGATTCACTGCAACCCTGGACAGGATCAAGCAGATACTGAATGAATGAATGAATGAATGAATGAATGAATGAATGTTACTGCAATTTATTTGACATGTAGGCTACACAGACTTGTATAAGTCTGCCCAAAACATATCCAACCCAGAAACAAGAACAAGAACAAGAACAACAACAACAACAACAACAACAACAACAAGTCAACAGGAAAGAAACTTTTGAGGCACTCCTGGTAAATAAGCCAAAAGATAAAACAGGTGACAGTTGGCAATATTGGTCTGCCACTATCTGCAGAGACCAGAGATGACCCTGAAGCAACTGTCAAATAATTGTGACATTTAACTGGATTGAAAAATATGTTTTTTTTTTATCATCAGGAAGCAGTGATTTACTAAATACAACCTGCAAAATAAAATAAATAAATAAATAAAAATCTAAACCCCTGCAATCAATCAGTTAAATGATATAGGAATCCTGTATTTGTATGCATATAAATAGTCCTACATTTTATTCCGAACATTTATTATGAACATTTTATTATGAATATTTATTATTACTGTTACAGGAAGTCTATCACCCTTAATAACCACCCGTTATAACCGTGGTGGGCAGAAAAGCATCTCAGAACGCACAACATTTTAACACACTGAAATCTTTAAGGCAGATGGGCTACAACAGCAGAACAACATATCAGATTCCAAGAACAGGAATCTGAGGCTCCAGTGGGCATAAGCTCCCAGAAACTGGACAGCTGACAGTTAACCTTCTGTGGTCTAACCTTCCTTTTGTGTACACTTGTGTATATCCTGAGCCATGGTCAGAGAGAGTATTGTTGGAATAGCTGCTCTGTCGGTGTTGTAAATCAGGGTGAGGGACGAGTTACTGACCTTTTGCTTGAGAGTACTTGTTTGACCAATAAATTATGTTTGTCAAAGGGATAAGTTTTATGTGCATTTCTGACCCCTATCCAACAAGATTTTTTTTAAATTTAAGTGTAGAAACAAACCGTTATACCTATAGGATAGCAAAAATGTAAAAACTATTTCAATATCATGTAGTACTCTTTGCTCAGACTCTTAATTCAGGCCTACCCAACAGCCAGGAGTGTTCTTCCCAAAAGTTGCTTAAATATGTTGATAAGTTATGCTGGCCTACTTATGTACAATACGTATGATCTTCATACTGTATATTGTAAGCAGTAGGTTGAAGTGCACTGAATGTACTTTCATTGTTAAACCTAGTTCCTACTGTTACTATTATATCTTTGACGTGCCCTTAAAATAAAAACACATAAACTATGGAGACTTAAGAAATGCTTAATATGTAACACGATATCCAGCATAAAAAAAACAAACATTGCAGACCATCACAAAAGTATTATGTCCCGAGCATGGTCTATAACCAAATGACTCTGGGGACGGAAGTATGGTGCATGAATGGTAGAGGGAGTAAACAAGAGAGAGGGAATATGTTCATGACAATAATGTGTGGGGTGTTAATACTTTTACATTACCTTGATGTACGGTGTATGTGATAAACTGCATTGAGCTTTCAGTAACCTTTCTGCAGCCAGTTATTTCATGAGGCTACGCAAATAGCTACAGATTTACATTCTGTCCTTAACCATGTTCAGAGAGAATATTGTTGGAATAGCTGCCCTGTCAGTGCTGTAAATCAGGGTAAGGGAGAAGTTGCTGACCTTTTGTGTGAGAGTACTTGTTTGACTAAAAAATTGGGTTAATGTCTGAGATTTCTGTGCATTTATGAGCCCTATCTAACAGCACATTTTGAAAATTGTGTTGGACCAAACCATTACCCTTATGGGATAGCAAAAATATATGAGCTGTTACACTATTACATTAGTACTCGTAACTGTTGCTTTTTTGTACTGCACATTTAGCTTATACTCTTAACTCAGGGATGCCAAGCTCAAGTAAGTGGTTTGGCATTCTAATCACCAAAAGTGTGTTTCCCGAAAGAATAGCTCTCTAACAATGTTGAAAAGTTATGTTGGCCTGTCATTAGCTTTGGTTTTCCTCAAAAGCTATGATAGTTATGTATGTATGGTGCAGTATTTGAAATAAATTCCATCATATAATGATCTTTCCCTAGAATGTCCTCAACAAGTTGGTGCAGGTGCCAAGGAAGACTTGGACCATATTGGACTTTGAGCCAAAGTTCAAATCTGCCAGGCAAGTGTGGTGTGTGAATATTGGCATTGATATGCAGGCAGAGGCTGCATAAGCTCTAGTTACAAAGCATGATTATTTTTGACTACCAGCTTGCTATAACATGAACTATTGGTGCAATCCAACATAAGTGTAGAAGGAATACCAAATAAAAAGCTGTGAATTAAGAGGAAGCCAGCAAAATTAGAAGGTTCTACAATAAACTGAGCATGGTATATTGAGAGAAAACCACTCAACCATGCTAGCAATGTGTTAGTCACAAGGCTGCTAGGTGGCTAGTGGGGGGAAACAATTGAATGGAATATTCAAAGGAGAAAATGGAGGGGGAGTTACCAAATTAAAGAGAAAGAGAAGAGTTTTAAGTGTCACTCACCATATGGTAAATGAATGAAAGCAAACAGAGCATGGCAAGTGACTAGTTAAATGCAAAGCAGTAGCAGCAAAAGCTATTGAGGGAAAAAAACAACTTCAGGCTCTTGGACACTTATCAGAAAAATGTTCATAATATGAAATAGAAGAAAGCACACTCAGTAACAAAGAACAGAATGAGAAGAGGCTATCTTCAGCTTTAGGGAACTGGTCACCTGTAGCTTTGAAAGCTGTTGTGACTTGACATGCACATAGACGAAGATGAAAGAGAAAGATGTGTTTTTGGTAGAGAATACAAAGCACTTCTTTAAGTCTCTCTGGATAAGGACATTGGCTAAATAATGTAAATGTAAATCTGTTTGATGGTGGCAATTATTGCAAATATTGCATCATACATCATCACTTCACGAACTTGCATACACACAAGGTATTTCATACTGACCCTGCTGGTTAGGAGGAGTTAAACAGGACCATAATTTGAATGTTTCTAACTATATAAAAAATGTTTAATAGTCTTTTCTACGTATGTTTTTTTTTAACATTTGAGGCTATTCTGATACATTTGGATAGTGAAAAAAAAAAAAACATGTTTAGGTGTAGGTGTAAATTTTTAATTTAAATCAAAATGTTAAATGTAAATTTTAATTGTAAATGTTAAGTGTAAATATTAAATATAAATGTTAAATGTAGATGTTAATGTATCTTTCATATATTAATTGCCCCTGCCCTCTCAGATTTTTGTGCTACTGGGAAAAGACAGCTCCAGCAGGGTTGCCATGTCGCTATATTTAAGCAATTCTGTGCTAGTTCTGGAGGACTAGTGGTTAGGCCACAGCACTTTTACCGCTGCGGCCTGGGTTCGATTCCCGGCTAGGGAACCAACCCCAGCCACTGGGGTTGCGTGCAACAGTGCGCTGTCAGTGCTGGTCCCAAGCCCGGATAAAATTGGGGAGGGTTGCGTCAGGAAGGGCATCCGGCGTAAAAACTGTGCCAAATCAAATATGTGGACCAATGATCCTCTGTGGTGACCCCTAACGGGAGCAGCCGAAAGAGGCTTCTTGTGCTAGTTTTGGAGCAAGGTTGAGAGTGTAAGCAGAAAAGTCTGCTCATGGCAGTTTTTGGGCTGGTTTAAAAACCGCCAAGAATTTGTTTTAAAACTAATTACTGCTGACAGTGTAGCTGTATACATTCTTCTCTACATCTGTATGTCTGTAGTTTCAAAGATGAAACTACTTACAGGATTTACTGCGTGACACCAAGGTCCCAAATGAGCGCCCTGAACCACAACCCAAAAAAACGCCACCCTCAGGCTTGCTTTTTACACCTACAAACTTGTTCCAAAACTAGCACAAAATGACTTAACAATAGCAACAAAGGCAACCCTGCCAGTGCTGGTTTTTCCCACTCAGAGGGCATGTTTTTTAGGCTATTTTATGTATCCCTACTTATATTCAATAAGCCATGCAGACAAAACAAAGATGAAGAGAAAACTACGGAGCAGGGGTAGTAAAATAAAAACTATAATACAGTAAAGTCATATTAGTCATATTAAATTATCTTTTGAGAACAAAAAAATTTATATTTTTTTTGATCCAGTTGTGCTGCATTTCTAGGCCTGAAGGATGTTTGTCTTTCTTGTTGGAGACTGTCACAGACATGGCGGTCTCAAGTGGTGTGCGGAGTCCAGGTCAGTATTTTTGTTGCAGGACAAAATTAATATATGTCTGGTGTATGCATATAAATAAGCTAAGGAACCAAATATAATCAGCACCTGAATGACAGCATAAAACCTAATCTTCAGCTCAGAGTTTAGCAGCAAAAGCAGCATAACTAGTGAGCACATGGAAAATTAAAATACACACACACAGTAAGTATAGATGCCTATATGCCTAGATCTATAATGTGGGCTTAAATGGTAAGTGAATTTGATGTACCTGCTATTGAAATGGAAATATATGCAGTCCCTGGGGAAATCTTGCCATTTGGGTATGGAATTGCACATTTTACTTTCAATCTTTTTTTTTTAATAAAAAAAGAGAAAAGGCTCATAATTATGCAGGTATGAGCATGAGATTGAATAAGTGTATACATAAATAGGATTGAGGACCATAGACAGGACATGTATTTCCACTAATGTTACCATAACATTTAATAGATCTTAATTTTAAGCATTAGAATTAAATGAGTGAAAATACATATAAAATATACTTCACACACAGCAGAGCAGCCAGCAGGTGATTACTGATTTTATTGTTGCTCTGGCCCCATCCCAAAGCAGCATGGCGATGTAGCTTACAGCAGGTTATGGTCGCTGAACTGCTGGGTGTTGAGGTGGTGCTCCGAAAACAATGTGGGCTTTATAGCCTTGAGGGCAAGGCTGGCCTTTTAGGGTGGGACCGTGTCCATCCCACTCGGGAAGGTGCTGCTCTCATTTCTTGCAGCGTAGCACATAGTCTCAGAACAGGCCCAGTTAATCGGTGACAAACCAGGGCCAAGGCCAGGGAGCAGACAAGCAGGCTAAACCGACCGTCTGCTAGCTGCACTGAGTTGTCACTTAGGTTCCAACGAATTGAGACTGTGTCTGTCAAACTGAATGCATAGCCAGCACCATTAATCTGAATATTAGATCTCTTATGTCTAAAGTGCTTATTGTTAATGAAATTATTACTGATCAGGAGTTTGATGTATTGTGTTTAACAGAAACATGGATTAAACCAAACGAGTATGTAGCATTAAATGAAGCTAGTCCACCTGGGTACAGTTACATACATCAGCCCCGTCTAACTGGCAGAGGAGGAAGCCTCGGAGTCATTTATAATGATAATCTAAGGCGTCGCACAAAAACTTATTCATAAATCCAACGCATTTGAAGTTCTTTATATTATCATAACATACGTAGCCACTAAAAATAAGTCTACCAAGGTGATTCCACTAATTATTATTTATAGACCCCCATGGCCATATTTGGAATTCCTATGTGAATTTGTGGATTTCATCTCTGACCTGGTTGTTTCCTTAGACAAAGCATTAATTGTTGGAGACTTTAATATTCATTTTGATAATCCAGATGACCGTCTAAGAACAGCAGTTGTGTCCATTCTTGATTCAGTAGGGGTTAATCAGAATGTAATAGGACCCACTCAAAGTGGTGGTCACATGCTTGACTTAATACTAACATTCAGTTATAGTCTCATTTCCACAGTCTGAAGCTATCTCAGATCATTACCTCATCTCATTTAAAACGTGTCTTAATCATAATATATGCACCTTGCCATGTTACCGCATCAAACGTATTTTCACATCAACAACTGCACAGAGTTTTACCAGTAATCTCCCAGATTTATCAACCATGATTGGATCACGGTCTGATCCCGAAGAACTTGACCAGGCAACTGAATGCTTAGAATCAACGTTCTGCTACTCGCTAAATAAGGTAGATCCACTTAAAAGAAAAATAATTAGAGAGAAAAAGCTAGCACACTGGTATAGCGATCACACATGAACTTTAAAACAGACCACTCAAAAACTAGAACGTAAATGGCGTCAACTAAATCGGTAGTATTTCAAATAGCATGGAAGGAGAGCCTTTGAGGTATAGAAAAGCTCTTAGTGCTGCTAGATCAATGTATCTCTCCACCCTAATTGAAGATAACAAAAATAATCCTAGATT
>CM075004.1:12058208-12096991 GCA_037576675.1 Pangasius sanitwongsei | reverse complement strand
ATTTACTGGTTGCACATTTGCACTATTTGTCCATATAGTACACAATAACAGAAGGGATTTATTTATAATTGCACTATACGTTGCACCCAGATGAGGATGGGTTCCTCTCAAGGTTTCTTCCTCATATTGTCTCAGGGAGTTTTTCTTTGCTACCGTTGCCTCTGGCTTGCTCATTAGGGATAAATTCACATATTTACAATATATTTTTTCGAATCCATTTATTTCTTTAAAGCTGCTTTGTGACAATGTCCATTGTTAAAAGCGCTATACAAATAAAACTGAATTGAATTGAATTGTTGTTGGGCGTCTTGGATAACTTCTGGAGACTTTGACAATCTCATATGCTTCTGTTCCTGGAGACAGCTTTTTTATATAGATTTTAGATTTAGATTTAGACTTTATTGTTACATCACAGTTTACATCTAGCTTTCAGGATAAAACATATAAAAGGTGAGTAAAATTCCTATGTTACAGAACTCCCATCTAGGAGATCTAGCAGATCTTGGAGAACAAGACATAACATATATGTGCATAATGGAGAAAATGTAGACAGACAGACAGACAGACAGATAGATAGATAGATAGATAGATAGATAGGTGTAGTACTTTACTAATCCTGCAGCAATTACAGACATAAAATATGACATTACAGATGCCAAATACTAACAAGACACACTTAAATAAATGTGCTATATTACTAATATAACTTTATACTGTATATTGCACTGTGCATATTGAACTGTGTGGTCACACAGAAGATAAAGAGTAAAATAAGCATATGCATAGTAGCAAATGTAAATCGTATGCCTTAAGTCAAGTCAAGTCAAGTCAATTGGAGTTTACTGTCTTTCAACCATATACAGCCAGTTAGTACATAGTGAAATGAAACAACGTTTCTTCAGGACCAAAGTGCTACATAAGACAAACACAGAACAATGCAGAACTACAAGAGACTACATAAATTTATATAAGTGCACAAGTGCAGACAGCACAAGACAGTACAAGTAAAGTTTAAGTGCACCCTGTAGATTACAGTACAAGAGATAATGTGTGAGGCAATGTGAACCTCACTACGATAGACAGCAGACAACCTTGGTGATGTTATGTGATTTGAGTGCTATAACTTTCTCAGTGTCATTTAATTTACTACCAGGACAACCAGCTGCATTCTCCTGCTCGACATTGTCAGATATAAATGGAAACTTGCGAACTCGTAAGCAAACAACATACCATTGAAAATAGAAGCCATGAACACTGGAAAGGCATTCTTGTGATCTTTAATTTTAACATCTATTACATTTTCAAGTTTAATATCTGGCTAGTCCCTGTACAGCTAATACCATTAGACAATACAAGTCATCCATTTACTGACAGTTATCATACTTTGTGTGGGTTAAATTATCATAATTCCTACATGTGATATCAGACAATTGATATTATCTATCTATCTATCTATCTATCTATAAATTTATAAAATAAATAAAAAATATAAAATATATAAAAATATATTTCTGGTTAAATTAAATGTGTCCTGCATGTTTAGTGGAACACTAGTGTGACCTGAGGAAATTGGAGGAAAAAATAAATAAATACATACCGGGAGGAGAAATTATGAACATAGAAGAAGCTAAATAGGGTTCTTCATAAAGACAATGTGAACAGTTTTACGTGAAATACAAGAACACAAGAAATACGGGAATTAAGTTGTTAAAAGGTTACAGAAAAGATTACACAAATTGTTGTTGTTTCAGCTGCTCCCATTAGGGGTCATCTTCCATTGTCCGCATATTGATTTGGCACAGGTTTTATGCCAGATGCCCTTCCTGATGCAACCCTCCTCATTTATCCAGGCTTGAGGCCGGCACTGAGAGTGCACTAGCCTGTGTACCTCCAGTGGCTGGCAACAAGTGTGGGGCTCAAACCCACGATCCTGACATCAAGAGTCCCATGCTCTACCAACAGGCCTAGCTTACAATATAGGTATATATTACCTGTAAGGTAATTTGTAGTTTTTGACTGAATTGCTCAATGTAAACACTAAAAAAATCCCCACTGTCCACATGGTGAAAGTAAATGTTCATGGACTTCCTCCATAGGAAAACTCTCTGCTACACAATGCTGCCCACTCATTCCCCTTCCATCTAAGACCTGTCAATAGCACAGTGTGACAATTTATTACAAAAATCATGGACCCTTGACCTTTGTCCAGAAGGATTAGCCAACTTTTCTCACATCTTCTCATCACTACTGAAGGTCAGGGTTATTATAAGTGCTAGGATATCCATCTCAGGCCATGTAAATGTCACCATCTGTTTTGGTTATGTTCATTTCAATTTTAGTAATGCAAATATGACAAATATAGTTACCTTACTGGGAATCTAACAGGAATACTGGATTTTATGGAGAAAGTATATAACCTACAGTACTGTGCAAAAGTCTTAGGCACCCTTTTTTGAAAACAGTTTTTATCTTGGATGTTTCTAACTTCTTAGTCAGTGAAACAAAAACATTTTAGATTTCTTAAAAAATAAGAAATTAAATGCTATGTGAGTAAAGAAAGTCACCATACATAATAGACCACTTTTCAGACAAAAAAAAGGAAGCTGTCAGGTATTATCTGCAAAAACAGAAGCAGGTACAGGTCTATGAAGGAACTGTGGCAGATTGTCCAAGATGCTTTGAAAAACTTACCAGCCAATTTCCTTCTAAAACTGCACAAACTGTACCTGAGATGACTGATGCATTTTTAAAAAGCGAAAGGTGGTCACACCAAATATTCAGATATCACTGTGATGGGCTGCAGTGAAAGATATGCACTGTTCATTTTTTTTCTTCTCTCACTCTCAGCATAATTTTCATCCTTTACAGAAACTGAAAGATTGTATACGTGTAAGTTGTACAGTACTGTGCAAAAGTCTTAGGCACCCTATTTTTTTAGTACAAACTTTGTTATAGATTTTTATTTAATGACTTCTACATTATTGATTCAGTACAAAAACATTTTAGATTTCCAAACATTAGTTTTCCAGCACAAAATTAAATGTTACAGAAAAATGTTTGTATGTCAGTAAAGAAAGAAGCAGATTACATAAGAGACACTTTTCAGACAAAAAAACATAATGAAGGCTGCTGGGTTTTGCTGCAAAAATAAGAAGCAATGTGACAGTTAAAGTCTCCAGAAGAACTGTGGCTGCTTCTGCAAGATGCTCAGTAAAATTTACAGCCCATTTCCTTATAAAACTGCACACACCTGAGACTACTATTTTTTTTTTTAATCAAAGGATCGTCACACCAAAAATTGACTTTGTTTCATTGATTACTGTTTACTGCTCTTTATTTTTTTCATTATTTCATATTTCATTATTTTTTTTAAAGCATCTTTGCTCTACAGCATTTATTTTTGACTTTTGCACAGTACTGAATATGTATATGTATGTGTGCAACCCATACAGCAGGTTCATTATTTTCAGAAGGTTTTTGCCCTAATCTAAGCTTATCTTAGGAAAATGTAATGATAACTTATTGGATTAAATTTCTTTGCACAGCAGCTTAATTAACCTTTATGTGTATTTCTCTGTGCCAGTGTTAAGCTGAAAAGTTGTTTAGTATTACGATGTGTCAACAGGGAGGGGGCTGATAAAATGCCTCACTGACCCACCCGTCAGGATACACACTCACACCCCTTTACTCACTCGGACACTCTTTTCTCTAACTTTTCCATCCACCTACAAAGGGAGGAGACGTTTGTTGGTGAAGCCAAGGTTGAATGCAAGGGACAACTCTCTCACACACACACACACATTGCTGAAAGAATTTATTACCTACACAACTCAGAGGCACAGAAGTATCAGGGGAGCATAGAACATTACATTGTGAAGCTGGGAGGACAGCACACAGGACTGAGAACAGGTAGGATGTTTCCTTTATCATTTCACTGGAAGATTAGTGACAGTCAAATTATGATTAAGAAGGAAAAAAATATTAAGAAGTTTAATCTACCTTTCTGTGGCTCTAGGCTTTTTAATAAAGCCTAAAAAAATTTAAATAAATAAATAAATAAATAAATAAATAAATAACATAATGTAGCACTCAGGGCAGGTGGATCAGCTTCATTTTCTGTAATGCACTTTTTGGATGTATATCTGCCGTTTGAATGAATTTAGCAACTGTGGACCATTTTACAGTCCCAGGCAGAGGTGAACTGTTGAAAACCTCATATGACCTTGAATGTAGTGTTAAAATGAAGACAGTATTCTCAAAGCTATATCACTTTATCCATAGTTATGAGCATTTTATGAATCTTGTTAGACCACCTCTAACTACTCAATAAATGTCTGAGGCATTCTGTAGAGCTCAGCATGCATGTTTAAACAGATTGTTCAGGTCGCAGTTGATTTGGGGGTCACACATAAAATCATTTAAGTTGTGGCCAGTTAGTTCATGTTCTCAGTTCATGTTTCGCGGTGTGGAATCTGAGAGCTGGTCAGCTGGTGTGAAGTCATAGAAGAGGGTGATGGGGTGAAAGCTAACTATAGATGAGTGCAAAAGATCACAGGACAAAGATCCCAGGACACAGTATAGTAAAGTGGGAGGTGTCTGAAATGCCTATGTCATGTATTATGCAATTTGATGTGTTGCCAGTTATTGCTTTTAGTTACATGTGTAAGTCCATGACATATAGGACACCCACATGAGGAAATATGTCTGACAGCTGAAAGATGATGTCTTATGAATTTACTAATGTGATGCATACTGATATTTTAACTAATAAATGCCGTTAAAAGGCATAAGATATGCAGGTGATAAACAAAGATATGTACGTTAGATGCATTAGAAACTATAATAATTAATGTAAACTGCTACACTGCTGCTATTATGTTATTGCCTGTTATTTACAATTCTAAAAATGTGAAGTTGCACATGTCATGGAAAACACAAACCACTTGGTAAGGAACTTGCATATGCATAATAAATGCTGTGCAAAATCTTTTTTGTTCATTAAGCTGAATTGTTTGATTAATGTTTGACTATTGTTTGATTATGCCTATGTTATAGTCTAATTTTACACCTGCAGTGTATATTTATATATCTAGTTTTCATTTACACATGTAATGTTTTTTAATTTTGTACTTATAAATATGAACAAAAAAGCATGTATTCATAAGTGTAAACAAAGATATGCTTTAAAAAAAGAAATCAATAGTGAAAAAAAGGATTCAGACACTATATTAAAATATATGTAATAGTTACATAAAAAGAAATAAACTCCAGGATATAAATGCTGCCAAAAAGAAAAAAAATACACACAATAAGTAGCAATAATGGTGAAGGAGATGGAGTGTCCTAAAGTTCTAAGAGAAAAAATTATTTTAAAAAATGTAATAGACCCATAGCAAAGACCTTAATCATCCCTGTCAGTACAATGGGTTCGCTTATATGCAGGTGGTTCATGGAACCACAACTAATCATCCCTACAGAGGTGCGCCACACAAGATTTCACAATGAACTCTCAGACTAATGATAGCTAAGGTAAGACAGAAGCCAGCAGTCACTTGAAAAGAGATGCAGGATGACCTGAAAGCAGCAGGAACAATAGTTACACAAAGAACAAGAAGCAGTGAACTGCACCACAGTCACCTCCATTCCTATGCCCCATGCAAAATTTAAAAAAGAAGCACACATGCATCTAAAACATTGAGACAAATCAGAACTCATTTGGAACAATATATGCTGGTCAGATGTGCGTATGGTCCCAGAAACACCCACAGTGAAGTACGAAGGTGGGAGCATTACATGTCATTGAAGGAACCATGAATGGAGTGATGTAGTATGCCATATTAGAGAATTTAATCTCATTGGCCAAGAAATTGAATCTGGAGAGAAGATGGGCATTTCAACAAGACAATGATCCCAAACATGCAGCCAAAATAACTAAAAAAGGCCTTGCATGGCCTAGCCAATCACCTGACTTGAATCTCATTGAAAATTTATGGAGGATTTTGAAATTGCCAGTCCATCAGAAGGACCCTCATAACCTTGAGGAATTGAATGTGATTTGCCAAAAGGAATGGGCCAAATTTACACTACAACAAACTACTACACTGCAAAAGGCAAACTAATTCTAACTGTAGACATCTCGAAACTGTAAATAATTAAAAAGCTTTGCAACAAAGTACTAATGTTGGTAATTTGTGGTGTACAAACACTTTCCCTCCTATCAATTTAATTTTTTAAACATATCTAGTACAACATAGAACAAAGTCACAAGACATTATATGTGTAAATGTGAAGTGGACATATGAACTGGAATTATATTTAAACAAAAAAGTGTCCAATTTCCCTTGACTGTATATGATGGGTGAGTTAGCTAACATTTACTTCCTAGCTTGCCAATTTGCTTTGTGCTGAGTTCTGAGCTCACAGAATGAGCATAGTTAAAATGTGGTGTTGACGATCAGGTCTGTGATGAATGACCAGACCTTAGGACAGAGCACACTCAATCAACAGGTGATCTAGCAGGTTAAACTTAACCTTCTGGATAAAAGACAAGCTCCTTTAAGGTGAGAAGTTTTTCTCGTTCACCTAGTTCTCAGGTACTGGGACAGTCATGCTGATGTGCACAATAAATATTTTATTCTTATAAGCAATATTGTGCAGATAAATAGTATGTCTGTAAATCACATGTCATTGCTATTTAGATAATTAATTAAGTGTGCAGTTTGAGTGCAGCCTTAAATTGTCCTTGAATGTATATTGACTCGCCACTCACAGTTGTCAGATTAATCTGCCCAGTGGAGAAGGATGTAGCATGACCTCTGTTACAAAATCTTCTCCATTGAGTGGTTTGCAATGTCAATATTTTCTTTTAAACGGGGTTAAATCCCCAAAGCTTTCAGTAAAAAAAAAAAAAAAAAATTAAACAGTGGGTACATAGTGTTACATGAATAAACTGAAGTAAAATAAAATGACATAGATATAATAAGAATAATAATGTTATGTATTACTTATGTGTTAAATATATGCTTATTTGCAAAAATAAATGCTTGTCATTAACTTTTTATTATGAAAAAAGTGAACTGGATCTAATCTCTGAGGTTTGAAAAATTATTTAAAAAAAAAATACCCTAATAGAAAAAGACCCTGAAGGTTTGCAAAGGTTATATTTAGCAAAACATTATAAGGTCATTTGACTTATGAAGTTAATTTTCACACTACTTTTATTGCCCCATGGTAACAGCTGCAGCACATACTGATCAGTAATTATGTTATTAAATGTGGCTCTGATTTCTCACGACAACAAAAATACCCCTTTTCCTGCACACATCTTATCAGAGAACCAGATGGAGAGCCTAACAGCCTAATAGCATAATCTGTCTCATCAAGTCTTCGTCAGTCTATACACAGCTAAGTTGTTGGACACTAAAGGCACACTATCTTTAAGCTAAATTAATCTGGCATGAAAATAGATGAACTGATTACTTACCCCTCATGTAAAAGCAGGTGACACTGGGTCAGGTGGTGGTGCTGAGATGAGGTGTTGTGTAAGTTGGAATGGCCCACACCTCTTCCCCCTCCTCAGGCAGCTCGAATTTCTGGCTGCTCTACTTGAGAGTGTCAAAGGACACTGATTCATTTTCTGGCACCAGCCAAGAAACCTATAAGCCACAGCCCTAAAAAACATACAGGACATACAACTAGACACATCCAAGACAGTTGTTAATACTACAAATCAGTTAATTGAAAGTGGCTTAAATAATAGTCGAATGTCTTATTTAAATGGATAAATCTATTAGTAATTCTAAAATATTTAGATAATTTTAAGACAAATATAGGTAACATGCATCATTTTAAGTAAGCATCAGTGGACTTTTTCAGATTAGTACATGTCAGCTGTTTATCATTTATAAAATTATAAATTGTATATGTATTTAATGCTATTTTAATTATACATGCAGTTTAGGAAATTGCACTCACCAAAAAAACCAAAACAAAACAAAAAAAAAACACATCTTTTGCAACTTATATAAATGTCCACCCATTATCTAAACAAACCATTACAGAGACTTTCAAATCAGAGCTGCCATAAGCTTGGGTTTTACACCAGAGATATGTACGGACACAGGTACAACATGATGGGAAGCATGCCTTGTGCAGTTTTTATGTCAGGATCATGAACTCCTGTAATAGGAGCCTAAAACAGAATGAGAAATTTGGAGGTTTTCCAGAAGCCAAGAGTACTGCAGCAGAATGGGCTTTCAGTAATAGCCAAGTAAGTACATACTACTGTATCTCCAAACTTACTATAACGAAGATGTCAATGCTCAAAACTTGTCATCATCACATGCCAAGAGGAGACATAGTGTCTGTGTCTGGTGGCATGTTTGTGTGCACTTGTGTGTTTAGGAGACATGAATGACTGGAGCTGCTGGTTTCTGACAAGGCCTCTGACCAAGTCTGTAGTGCAGCCTAATGTACTACACTGTCACATTCCATCACACACTAGGTATCTGGCATGTCAGATTACTTCTGTGGGTAATACCATCTCCATTACCTTCTAGTTATTTCTTCTGTGAATACATAATCTAGACGATTTCGGTTATATTTGCCTTGAGAGCATCCTTATTCTTGTATTTTTCCCATGTGTATTTGGATGAGAAGACAATAAAATGTATTTGACATGACCCCTCCCATAACAAAATCTGAACTGCCTTTCCTGGAGCTGTTGAATATACATTGGGTGCCAGCAGTCTGAGACCACACTGAAAATCTGGTCATTTAAAGTTTTAGAATTTAGAAATATTTAAAACAAAGAAAGCAACTGTTCAATATCTTGAAGATTATGCACAATTTCTAGGTCCCTATTTAAATGTAAACAAACTTGTGATATTGACCATGTTATCTGTTTTGTACAAAAGGTCAGATTTTCC
This sequence comes from Pangasius sanitwongsei, assembly GCA_037576675.1. Classification (NCBI taxonomy): domain Eukaryota; kingdom Metazoa; phylum Chordata; class Actinopteri; order Siluriformes; family Pangasiidae; genus Pangasius; species Pangasius sanitwongsei. The sequence continues at coordinate 12,088,064 of CM075004.1, read as the reverse complement.
TCATGTCTAATCCTTCTATTGAAGCATGTGTTTAGACAACACTATGATGGATTTGATCTGAAATGGATCATAAGGTTTTGCTTGTGGAGTCCATGTCAGGCTATACCAAATACTAAGAAACTCTGAAATGCATGTAAATATTTTAAAGATTCTACTTTTCACTCAAGTTGTTGTCAGTAATATAATTTGTAATGAAAACTGTGGTACTAAATTAGAAAAGAAAAAATAGAAGCATTTTCATTAGTGCTTTCAGACTTTTAGACCCCACTGTATACCAAAAAAAGGAGAATTTTGAAACTGTAAAAAAGCAAATGCAAGGAGAGTAGTATTTACTAAAGATACCTATGGAAATCAATGTCATCTTTAATTAATCTCAGTTTTCTAATCTTATCTAATTCTAATCTTTCAATTAATCCCTCTCTCTCTCTCTCTATCTATCTATCTATCTATCTATCTTCCAGTGGCACTGAAATCTTATAAAGAAATTTAAAGATGTGGAAGAGATCAAAAATTACAGATCAAACAGCCACAGGGCAGGGTGGTAAGTACAACCATACACTCTGCAGTAGCTCTATGCCCACTACAAATACATTTAAGCTTTTACACATCCCCTGCCAAAATGACAGAAATCACAAATCAACTTTCATCTGTTCCATCTATCTATCTATCTGAACTAGCCATGCAAGGTAATGGCTTTTCATCTGAAAAGCTACCATCAACAGTTAACTCATGTCTCATTTTAAATGACCAAGAACACACTTTTAGAGAAAAATGTACTTACATATAGGACTTACTTCCATGGTTATCCAAAACATTTAGCGATGCAGCTAATAATGCAATTAGTAAAATAGCAAGTAAAATAAAATTTTGGATTAATTAGAAGGACACCAGATTATATGGAGCACAATCGCCACAAATAACAGAAACACATATTCTGACCTTTTCAGAGGTTTAGAGACAGACATCACAATGTTTAATGCTCTGTAATGAGTTACAGCAAGTTCACAGTTGAAATGGTTGCCAAGTCTCTATATTAAAGATGTCTGGGTCAACAAGAATACAACACGTTTTATTTGCAGTAGTAGAAGAAGCATAAATGGGGTTTATCTTTATGCTTCATCAGTTGACTCTTCAACCAACTGTATGCTTTGGAGCACAGCAATTATGTAAGGAATAAAATGTGATGTGTGCTGTTATAGGAAAATAACCAGTATCAGGATGGTGTGATGCTGCCCCAAGAATGCAGCCATACTCTTACAAAAAACAGCTCTTAAAAGGCCCTTGAAGGGTCCATTTGATAATTAAGTGTTCATAGCTGCCTAATATGGCTCTTCATGGGAAACCTTTCTAATAGGGAAGCACTGTATTGTAGGGTTCTACAGTGAACCTTTAAGAGTTCCCCCAGAAGAATAAACAAGAAACCCTTAAGGGTTCTAAATTTTATGAGTATAGAAACAGTTATTCTCTCACCAGGTACTCTCTTTTTTTCTCCCTCAAAGTTAATAAGACAAAAATTGGAGCTTCTTGTGTTACTGAGAAATCATAAAAAAGTGAATTAATCTGCTCTGCTCCCAATACAGGAAAACTTAAAGGAAAAGCTATATCTCTGAATGTTATGAATCATTTGCATTGTCTCCAATGTTAAATAAATTTAAATTATGTGTCAGCCTATGTGACCACTATTACTTTAGAAACTATTGCATATTATCGCTCAACTACGGTTAGAGCTGCTGTTATAGAAAATGAATAATCTTCTGACCAACCAGATATAAGACTTCAACGGTGCTGTGGTATAATTAGCAGTGAACAGAAGCATAGGGCCCTTTTATTCTTTTTTCAAACCACTGATTATGATAATTAATGACTACAATAAATCATAGCATCTTAGGCCTACTTGATGTCCAGCTCCTAACACATGGGCTTACTAATTTCTGCTAATATACAGTATTGAACGATGTGTAACATTATCTACACTATGCTTATTTCCTGTGCATTTTGGCAAAACTCCTTTTACATTCCATCCAATCCATGATTGGATAGTCTGGGGTTTTGCTGGCAAAGCTGTTTAGTGTTTAGTGTATGTCATTTTTGTGTTTGTCCTAAATCCTGTTAAAGGAATGGCTCCTCAACTATGCTTTGTCAAGATTAACATTTTCCTGTTCTCCTACTGTTTCACCATCCTCTATGTTAAACCTCTATGTTATACCAGGAACAGAGAATCAGCCTCCCAAGAAAAAAGGTAAGGGAACTGAGTGGTATAAGGGAACTGGTATGGTATAGCCTATGAGCTATATGCTATATAAGGGAAGAGAAGATCTCTAAAAACAAACAAACAAACAAACAAACAAACAAAACGTTAATGTGTTGTTCATAAAAGATTATCTTAGCTGATATTATGTTATTCTAACATTTATTAGTTGATGTATGCCAAGTATTATCCATATGAAAACATTTGAATAAGCCTGAGATAAACATTTCTACTTGTGTTTTTTATTATTATTATTATTTATATTGATTTTAGGACCAAAAAAAAACTATGAAAGTAGAAAATTTGAGAGTAAATAATTATTGGACATTGGATATTATAGGCTGCAAGATACAGATTATTAAATATAGAAGACAAATATTAACCATTTCCATTGCTCAGTACATGCTCAGTATAAGCTAACAAAGTAGAAGCCCCACAACAGAGCCACACACCCACAACCAACAATTAACCTTAATTAAAGCCATCCAGTCATAACAAATGTCGTCATTTGTTGTATTTGTCATTTCTTGTATTTGTCATTTCTTGTTTTTTTCTTATTTTGTGCCATAACCTGACATTCCTAATCACAAGTGATCACAATAACATTTCATCCTTGTTTCTCTTTATTTGCATTATTAAATGCATACAACTATTGATTTGTACTAGAAATGTTGTCGTATATATACAGAGTCCACCTATTTTACTTTCAAAGAAAGTTTGAGAAAAAGAACCAGATAGCATTAAACCCATTCATTTACCAAGATGGTGTACCTTCTATGGACCAAACCTCAAAAGTGTAAAGTTGTGCTGTCATGTTATAATGTTACAATTGTAATTTCTGAGAAACTACACACTGGCTGCAAATTTATACTCTTCATATGGTTGTTCTTAGGCATCAAAAGGAGATCGAAGGTCCCTGGGGTTATGATTACACAGTATGTGGAGGAATTGCCAGAGGGGAAATCTACTCCTGATTTCACCCGCAAACCCATTGCTTTGACCATTCAAGAAGGTATGGATATTGGCAAACTCAAATACAGAAATATACAGTAATATACACCAAAACAGTATTACTCACTGAAATAATTCACTGCAACCCCCACCAGGAAAAACAGAAGGAAAATGAATGAATGAAACAAAATATAATAATACAGAAATGATGGCTAATTCAGACATGAAACAAGCAAAAAACAAATTGAATCCTGAATATAAAAATTTTACCTTTTTTTGTATATAATGATTTTTTAAAAAATATTATTTGAATATTATTTATTTGTTTGGAAGTACACTAGAAGAAGTATAGGCGACCACAATAACAAGATTAATAGGTAAATAAATACATAGAATAAATGTGAAATGTACACAGAATGCAGAAACGTGCAGGACTTTCAGATCATGATCATCTCTCACACATGACTGTTATTTACTTGAGAGGAGATTGCACAGAACAACTTAATTTTAATACCCATTTAATTTTAAGAAACCATGACAGTATACACTGATTCATTTTTACAGAGGCATAATTAGCTTATATTTTAATTACAAACTTTTACTAGTTTTTTTTTTTTTTCCAAAGATAAGCATTTTCTTCTTTGATTGTTTTTAAATCATATTTTTCCTATTTAAGGTAAATTAGCCATCTTTAAAGCCATCGTGATTGGAGAACCCAAGCCCACTGTGTCATGGAAAAGAGCGAAAGGAGAAATGAATGATCCAGAAAAGTTCCAGAACAAATATGACCCTGTGACTAATGAACATACTTTAGAGGTTGGCACACTAAGTCACTAAAATTAGACAACAAACATGTTCATAGCCTAGAGTATCCAGACTAAAATTAACTAGTTAACAAATTATTTGTTATGTGCGTATATATATATATATATATATATATATATATATATATATATATATATATATATATATATTCTAATAGGTTATTTTATCCCTTTACAGATGCCTAAAGTTAGTGGTGAACAAGCTGACACATACAAATGCTATGCTGTAAATGAATATGGAAAGGCGGTCTGCACTGTCATCCTAAATGTCATTGAAGGTACAGTACAGAATTTAAATTAATATGAAGTTCATAGCATACACTTAAGTTTTAATCAACTCCCACAGCACTATAACATTTTTTTTCTCTTTTGCAGTTGGATTCAAAAAGAGTAAAGAATTTCAAAAGACAGAAGATTGTATGTTATAGAGCTGCTTCTTATCCATTCTCTCCTTATTTTTCATTACTTAAGAAATGATTTGTACATTTTAAAATATAATATAATAAACTATATAAATTTAATTATAATTACAGTTTAACTAAATAAGTCAGTTAAAATGAATTTACAATAACCATCTAGTGTCCAAGTTAAGCTGTTATAATCTATATATATTTATAATTATAATTACATTCCATTATTTTCAGTGGAGGATCCTTCAGAGTTCAGAAACAAACTTAGGAGAAGGTATTACCTTCATTATCTACAATCTGCAGACTATATTTTATTACTGTACCATGCTCAGAAACTGAATATAAGTTTTTGTGTTAATTGTAATTCCTTTTGCTAAATACTAAGCTTCCTGTTCCATCTGCAGTGTTGGCAAAAGGGTTGTTGAAAAAAAGGATGGAGAAATTGATGAGGCAGTGTGGGATCTGTTACTGTCTGCTGATAAGAAAGACTATGAGCGAATTTGTGTTGAATATGGCATCACTGATTTTCGTGGAATGCTGAAGAAACTGACTGAGATGAAGAGAGAGAGGGAGCAAGAGCAGGCCTTGGTACACTGTGGTTATTTACTGCGAAACACCAAGATAAAGCCCTGATGCATAGTTACTCACATAGTTTGTCTGAGATGTGGAATATAATTTTTTTTTTTTTTTATTAGTTCATTCAGCAAATCAGTAATTTGAGACACATTGAAGTGAAATCAGAAGATTCAGCAACTTTTGAGCTGGATATGGAACTCAAGGACCCCAACAGTCGCATTTTCCTCTATAAAGTAATGACCGTTTACCAAGTTTAGCGTTAACCATTTGACCAAATATGATGAATATGTACATGTTTTGGGCTCCAGTACTATTTTGATAAAGCAAATTTATCTGCCTTTATGTTTAGAATGGCGTCATGGTTCCATACAGCAAAGATGCGGACAGTGAGATGAAACACTACTTGAAGCAAGTTGGAAAAAAGTATGTGTTCACAGTGAAAAATCTTAGTCCTGAGGATGCTGGTATTTATCAAGTGGATGTTGAGGGAGTCAACGTCTTCTCAACTGATTTCAAGAGTATGTTTTAAGTAATTAGATAATGACTTCAAAAAGGAATTCTCATCAGCACATTAGTGGTTTGGGGGATTCCAAGTGCTCATTGTGCATCTCTGTTTGTTTCATTCAGTCCCTCCTGTGGATTTTCTGGTGAAGATTCAGGAAGTGAGGGCTGAAGAAAGAGAAGATGCCATATTTGAGTGTGTGACCTCTCTACCTTTGAACCAAATTTCATGGACACTGAAAAATAATCCATTATCCAATAGTAATAAATATGAGATTACCGTTTCTGAGGACAAACTGATTCACCGTCTGAAAGTCATTGACTGTATGCCTGTGGATGCTGGAATCTATTCTGCTGTGGCTGGGATAAAGTCATGTAGTGCCTGGCTTGTGGTAGAGGGTAGGTTTCAGTCTACAATGCATTAATCACCAAAATGTTTATATATTAAACTGAATTTTAATTTAAATTAAACTTACATGATAGTGAGAAGATATGCTGTACCTGTAAAATTGTGTCTTTTGCAGCTAATAAAGATCCTGCCATGAAAGGTAAAAAGACAGCCCGCAAGACTACACAGGCTGGTGGCAGGGGAGCTGACCTGGCTAAAATCGCTGCTGATCAGCAAGAAAAAAACAAGAAGGCGATGGAAGATGCCCTGGAAGCTGCTAAAAGAGCTAAGGCTGAGCAAGATGCTGCTGCAGCCAAAGCCAAAGCAGAAGCTGAAGCTGCACTGGCAGCGTCAAGGGCTGCTGCAGCTGCAAAAGCAGCAGCTGCAGCTCAATCTGCTGAGGCTGCACTTGCAGCAGCTAAAGCTAAAGGCATGTCACAGAAAGATGACAAAGCCCAAGCTGAAGCAGCGGCTGCAGCTGCAGCAGCAGCAGCAAAGGCACAAGCTGAAGCTGAGGCGAATGCCAGAAAGTTGGCTGAGGCTAAGGCTAAGGAAGTGGGCTTCAGTGCAAAGGACATTGCTAAGGCAGGAGCAGCTGTTGCTGCCATGCTTACTGAAAATATAGCTGCAGTAGAGGGACTTGGACTGGGTGGAGCAGGCATGGGTAGAACAATGGGAGATGCAGAAGGTGCTGGTCTTGCCAGAGATGCTCATCTTGGAGGAGGTGCTGATCAAGGTTCAGGTCTTGCAGGAACTGCTGATCCTGCAGGAGGTGCTGGTCTCTCAGGAGGTTCTGGTCTTGCAGGAGGTGGTGGTCCTGCAGGGGTTTCTGGTCTTGAAGACGGTGTTGGATCTGCAGGAGATTCTGGATTTGCAGGAGGTGCTGATCCTGCACTAGGATCTGGTCTTGCAGAAGGAGCTGGAGGTGTGGGCCAAGCAGGGGTTGATGCCTTATTGAAGAAAGGTGCTGATGCTAGTGCTAGGTCTAAGAAGCATGCAAGAACAGAAGCTTTAGTGGCTGACACTATCAAAGGTAAGGACACATACAGAGATACATGCATTCCACACTCAAATTAACTAGTCTGAGAGCTCAGAGATGATCAAGTTTAACTGTTTATTGACATGTTATTTACCATAAATCCTTTATAAATAGGCTCTTGTTTAGCTCTATGATAATATTTGACAGAATACTGTCATTTCTGTCATGTGCTATTGTTAGCCATTCTTTTGATATGTCATATGTTGACTTGCCAAAATGTTAGTGCTTCTGCTACATTTATTGTACCTTCAGCTGTGACTGTGTTTGCTTTCTTTGTGTAAGAATACACACAGTTAAAAAGCTGTTCAAATTCCTGAGAAAAGTACAAAAAAAGACTAAACACAGGGAAAATTATTTACCATTTACACTAATAGTTACGGTAGCAGAACCAAATTCACCCGAAGTTGCCCCAGTCGAGCAAACTGGGCAGGCAGAACAGAGTGAGGAACAGCCAGAACAGGCTGAGAAGGAGCCTGAGCAGACTGAAGAACAGCCAAAACAGGTTGAGAAGCAAACTCGTGTGAGGCAAGGCCCACTGCTGCCAGACACAGTCATTGGTAAGAGTCTGGGTTAAACACTAACTTAATCAATATAATATAATCACATAGGACACATCTGAAGCCATCATTAACTCTTTAATATATTAGCATCTTAAAAGCAGTGTTGAGGTGAATTATTGAGTGAATGTTGCAGAACTTTTTTTTGCTAACTTTAACTTGATTAATAAGCATAATGATTAATAAGCATGTATTGTCACTGAATCCTAAAACTTAATAAAAGTTAATAAAAGTGAGGACATTTTAAATAATACGATTAATTTCAAAACTAATCCTGTTTGAAATGACCAATATTTAAACAAGTTTCCTAGATTAATCATTCACTTGTGCATATCTAGAACCTCTTCTTAAAAAATAAATAAATAAATAAATAATAAAATGAATAATAATGTAATGTACACATTGTGGATGGTGTCAGTGTTCAACATTAGCACCATCCATTATATTCCTAATTGATGCATGCACAGTTTTTAATCACACCATCCACAGATTTAAAAACATGTTGTTCTGTTGTTCTGTGTCTTGTGCTCTATTGTGTCCCTTTGTGTCCTTTATGTGTACATACTCATTTGCTTTGTGTGTGTCATTTGTTTGTCACTGTCAATCACATGTCTTAGTTATCTGTGCTGAGAAAACTTAATGATCACCTGATTTAACTAATTAATTCTTGGTATAAGAACCTAATTAGTTTCCAAAGGTGATACAAATATCTTAAGACAATCTCCACATTTTACATTACTTTTCCCTGTCTCCAGTCTCTCCATTAAGACTTTCAGCAAACTTCCAAAAGAAAAGATTTGATAGCATAAATACTTTGTTTCCTCCCATCTCTATCTATCATTTTTGGCAAGTTTATATTAATGTGAAAGCACAGTGTTTGTCTACATTTCTCTCATGGTTATTGTCACTGTTTAAATGTTATTTGCTTTTAATGTCATTCTTTATAATCTTCTCTGCCACCATCTATCTTCTAAATGCTCATCAATGTTTGATCAAATAAAATACCTGAAGTTGGACGCAACCCACATGATAACCCAAGCAGTAACCCGGGTCATAATCCAAGTGGTAACCCAGGTCATAAGCAAGGCAGTAACCCTGGCCATAATCCAAGCAGCAACCCAGGTCATAACCCAAGTGGTAACCCAGGTCATAAGCAAGGCAGTAACCCTGGACATAATCCAAGCAGCAACCCAGGTCATAACCCAAGTGGTAACCCAGGCCATAAGCAAGGCAGTAACCCTGGCCATAATCCAAGCAGCAACCCAGGTCATAACCCAAGTGGTAACCCGGGTCATAACCCAAGTGGTAACCCAGATGGTAAGCCAAATGGTAATCTGGATGGCAACCCAAGTGGCAATCCAGGTGGCAATGGTGTCAAACCCGAGGGCAGCGAGGGGGCTCCGCCTGATGGTGAGGCCACTGAAGGCACAAAAGAGGAGTCAGCTGAGGCAAGCAAGCGTACAGGCCGCACAAGACAAGGTCCCCTGCTTCCAGAGGCAACCGTTGGTAAGAAATGGCAAAGGCTGCATCAAAAATGCATGGAAGCATTATTTTAATAGAAGGTCATTTGGGACAGGAGTGGATTTGCCATTGCTTTGTAGGCTATAGAATATCAGTGTGAGCCACTGTTGGGCTATTAGGTCTAATGCCTTTGTTATGTCACTGACCCTTTATCCCTTTGAAATCTGTCTCTCTAAATTGTTTGTTTTGAAAAAATGTCTTGATGTGCAAGTGTTTGTGTGTTCATATTGAGTGCATTGTCTTTACCAAGCTTGCCTGAATTAGATATTTACATCCATGAAAAAATGAACATAGAAGCAAAGGCAGTGGTGCACTTCAGAAACAAGAATAAACACTGACACAGGAGACCACTGCACACAGGTGAAAATGGAAGCAAGCACATTAAGATCCCTTTTTTGAGAGCACCGAGAGAGATTTTTTTTATGTCACTGAAGCTAAATGATCATTGAATCCAGCAGTTGTTAACAGATTTTTTGAACTGAAAGACCAATGATCAAAAAATGAAGACACAACAAGCAGAAAGCAGAATGTATCATATGTTGATGTTGTGTTAACAACTATATTTGTTGTTAATACAAGAAGACACCATTTTCAAGAAGAAGTAGAAAAGAAGAAGAAAAAGAAGAAGAAGAAGAAGAAGAAGAAGGTGATCCTGGCAATACAAAAGTGCAAGAATCCTGAACCTCATCATCAAGAAAATATGGAAAAATTCAACAGAGAAGACAGACATTTCTCTGTCAATATTAGATTTTTTAAAATTTATTTTTATTATTATTATGGACTCCTGGCTTAATTTCAAACATGTATTTTATGCATTAAAATACATGGTGATTGTAACAAAATATAAAATAACAAGCTGAATACATATTTTATATGAGGTAAGTACTCTCAAATACTACCATTATTACAGCTTATATGATTGATAATAAGATGTGCCCAAATGACTTGTAGATCCTGGTGTTCACTTCTCTGCTGGCCTGGAAGATTGCAGGGTTATTGTAGGAGAGGCAGCTGAGCTGATCTGTAAACTCAGCAGTGCAGAGTGTAAGGGACTCTGGTACAGAGATGGAAAAGAGGTATGGTAGGACTCTCTCTACTATAGTACCTAAAGGAACCTAAAAATTTGTTGAGAGAGGTAATAATATAACATTAAAAGAATTATTGTGCATCCCACAGAAAGGTTAAGCACTGTTTGCAACCACAGTAATCTATTAACATTGTAGGTCCATTAAGCAGGAGTGAGGATAGTTCCAATAAAAGATGTAATCAGAGTTTATGTTTTACTTTTTTATAGATTTCTGATTCTACTGAGGGTATGACTATCAGCAAAGATGGTGATACTCATAAACTGAAAATCCACAAAGCATCAGAGGAGTTTGCTGGAAAATATAAATTTGAGGCTGATGGCCGTAAAACTGAGGCTATGATTATTGTTGAAGGTGTGTTTTAACCACTCATCTGTCTATTTTGTATTATACACCTGACTATTATTTTTTGGATCGCTAAGATGTATTTATTTCCTAGATCCACCAAGATTTGCTACAAAAGACCTTGAAGAATTTGTCAAACCAAAAGTGGTAAAAGCTAATCATAAAGCTGACTTCAAAATACCATATGTTGGCCGTGAGGCCACTAAAATACAGTGGTATAAAGAAGGCGAAGAACTTACAAGAGATGCAAACTGTAAGATTGATACTACTGAAAGCCACTGCCGTTTGTCTCTCAACAAACTACAGCGCAAAGACACAGGAGAAATTAAAATCAAAATAAAAAATGAGTTTGGCACTGTTGAAGCAACTACTAATCTAGTTGTACTTGGTAAGCTAATCAAATGAAGGTTTCTGGTACTAGATTAATTTTGTTATGCATTTAGATCTAATATGTTGTCTTGATGTCTAATAGACAAACCTACTCCACCTCTTGGACCTCTTGAGATAGTGGAAGCTTCCTCAAACTGCATTGAGTTCAAATGGCGCCCACCAAAAGATGACGGGGGCTGCCCAATTACTCATTATATCCTTGAGCGCAATCAAGTTGGACGCAACACCTGGAAGAAGATTGGACAGATTCCTGGGGAAGCCCATTACAAAGACACTAATGTGGATCATGCTAAAAGGTACTGCTACCGCATCAGAGCTGAGACCTCGGAGGGTATCAGTGAGGTATTCGAGACAGAAGACGTTCAAGCTGGGACTAAATGTGAGATTTTCATTTCCTTTGGCAATAAAAATCTCTGAAGTTAAAATCCCTTTCACGCATAAAAATATAGGAAACATAAGTAACATTATTCACTTTTTCAGCATATCTTGGCCCACCGTCTGCTCCTAAAGTGATCAGTGCCTTCAAGGACTGCATCACCTTGTCATGGACCCCTCCAGCCAGCACTGGAGGAACCAGCATTGTGGGCTACAACCTTGAAAAACGCAAAAAGGGGAGCAACCTTTGGAGCCTTGTTCATCCACCAGAGGAACCAATCAACAGTTTGTTGTTTTCTTTGTCAAATTATACTATGTCTTTCTTACCCAATAATACCTTTGTCATAATACATTTATGCTGTGATCTATTTTTTTTCATAATTCCATTTTCTTCTACAGCCAAGAAATATGCTTGTAAAGATGTTATTGAGGGCATGGAGTATGAGTTTCGAGTTTCTGCTGTCAACATATCTGGGCCTGGTGAACCAAGCACACCATCAGAGATTGTGTTTGCTAGAGATCCTAAAAGTAATTCAAACTCATCTGCTCAATCATAAAAATGTATATAAAACAGTCTAGTCTCTTACAAAGTAGTACAATTAAACATTTGCATATGTATAAATTTTTGTGCACTAGCTTTTACCTCCATGTTCCACCAACTGTTCTAAAATGCCCCTAGATTTTTCATTTGCTTCTGCCTCTGGCATGTCATTTTTCCTTGCCAACAAAAATTACATTATCATTATTTCTCCCCTTTAGAACCTCCTGCTAAAGTAATTGACCTTAAAGTGACAGGCTCCACGTATAACACTTTGTCCCTTTCTTGGACAAAACCAAAAGAAGAAAAGGGAGAACATGATGAAGCTAAAGGATATTTTGTTGAAATTAGACCTGCAGAGAGCACAGAATGGAATCGCTGCAATAGCAATGCCATTATCATGGCCTCCTACACTGTAAAGAGATTGAAGTCAATGGCCATGTACTGGGTGAGAGTGATAGGTGTGAATGAAGGTGGAGTGGGAGAACCTCAGGAGTTGAAAAACTACATTCTAGCTATGCCTCCTCCTGGTATGTCACTGGATTCGAAATCATCTATTTTTGCATGTTATGTCCTCATTATTTATTCTGTTAAACATAACTAACTTTCAAAATGTAAAATACTTAAACAAATAGTAAAAACTGCTACAGAGCCCAAATATTGTTCTTCTGTTTTTGAATGTTGTGCTTCTATTTCTTTAGTGAGACCAAAGTTCACAGATGTCAAGATAAAGAGCTTCATGATAGTCAAAGCTGGAAACTCAGGACGATTCACTATTAACTTTGTGGTAAATATCAATTCATTGTTTCATAAATTTCATAAATTCTATTTCTATTTAAAAAACAAAATAATTTAAATGTCATATAGAAACCAATATCAAAAGTCCATTTGGTTCACATCCGAAGAGTATTTTGAGGATAAACTGTCATGGATTACTGTGCAAGTGTACAGAGCTTAATGACATTGGTGATAATGCTGTTTAGAGTGCTTAAATGACAAACGAATGCACTGCATGCCTTGTCAGGCTTCTCCATGGCCTGAGGTCATTTGGCTTAAGGACGGCATTCCTATCTCCAAACGTGTCACCATTAGCAACACTGAAGGAAGCTCTCAAATCCTGATTCCATCAGCTGAGCGCTCTGATAGTGGAATCTACACCATTGTAGTAAAGAATATTGTGGGCCAAGAGACGTTCAGTGTTGAGATCAGAGTCACAGGTAAACATGAACTCTATTCCATAATTCTCCACACATTTGCGTACTTATTTGTGTATAATTTCTTATTAATATATTTACATATTTAAGTAATAATCATAGTTACATATTGGCATTTTATTGTTTTATATGATTTTCTAAACAATTGTACGGTCAACTCCATAATTATTGGCATTATTTCCCAAAAGAATTAACTTATTGTAGAAAATAAACATGACACACAATAATTCACACTTTCTACTTTCTAACATTTGTAGGGAATACTTACACAAAATTATTCTAATAAGAGATATAAGAATAGTATTTTTCTCTCAGAAATATGTCAAATTTATTGACACTTCTAAAGAAAATGTTAAATAAATGCAAACAATTCCCATCCTCAAAAAATTTACTTTTTAAATTGCTGCCACTCTCTATATTCTAACTATATTTTTGCTAAATATTAGGTGGAACACAAATATAAGATCATCTTTGTCATTCTTCAATGAGTGCTTAACACAAAGAGACAGTTGGTTGTTGGCATGCATAATTCAAGCAATCCATATAGAGAAATACATATAGACAGGTGACAAATGAAACAAAAACCAACGTAAGTGTCTTACTAAGCCATTCGGCCACTATAAGCAAGCAGAACAGCTTGGTATTGATTCTTTGGAACTGTACTGGAGGGATGAATATCATTCTTTCAAAAGATAACAAACCTATAAAATATTGGCATATATTATCATATGTTATCAAATATCACTCGTTATTTATTTTATGTATGTATTTTTGCCCATTTTCTTTGCAGCCAGTGCCGGTAATTCTGGATTTGACTATACATTTCTAATACAAATAAAACATATATTGTACCTGCATGTCTTCATAGATGAGCCTAAGCCTCCAGGGCCTGTGGAACTAGATATGAATGTACCAGGCACTGTGACAATCAGTTGGGCGGCCTCACCAGATGAAAAACGAGACGATCGTCTGCACTACATGGTGTCCAAGAGGGACTCTGTTAAACAAACCTGGCACACAGTGGCTGATGGCATCTTCAACAACAGGTTCACAGCCTGCAACATCATGCCAGGGAGAGAGTACCAGTTCCGTGTCTATGCCAAAAATGACATGGGACAATCTGCTCCCTCTGAATCTCCAAAGTGGCTCATTACTGAGAAGAAAGGTTTGTAATGAGGCTCTGTTACACTCCTATTTAATTCTCTTCTAAATTGAATGCATTTTCTAGGCTGTCATACACTGAGTATATTTACTAATTTTCTGTATCAGTAAAAAAATTAATAAATAAATAAATCAGTGATATTTAAGGACCAGTTCACAGAGGCTCATACAGTTCTTAAAAGCTTGCTTGTGCTATACTCAATCGTGTAAGCATTATATAGTGCCCTGTAGCCCTAGGGTAACAGAAGGTAATCAAAAAGCTACTGCTGCCCATAATGCCTCAAGACAGTTTTTAACAATGAATTTACATAGATTTAAATATTAGTTAATATAATGTTCACTGGATGTTGGCCACATACAGACAGGTGACAAATTAAATGAAAAACAGTGGCTCTGTTTTACTCTGCAGGCATTTCCTGGCATGGTTTAGGTGCATTCCTCCCTTTTTAATACTTTTCCACCAGATGTGTTGCATGGCTCAGCTCCTCTCAGCAAATTACCTATAATCCTCCACATGGTCACTATTTCCACCACCAAACAAGACGCAACATACATAAATAACCATGCTGAATTTGTTACCTTTGTTACACAGGTACTATGTGAGCTGAGCCAGGACATACGAGTGAGTGCAGAAAATAAAATGCTGCAGACCATCACTTAATCAAACAGTCAGAATGATATCCTGATTAATGCCTCTGGCTTGCTTCTCTACTGGCACTGAAATCTTCAGTAGTAATGTAGTGTCTGCCAAAGTTTTTCACTCCTTTCAAAAGTCCTCTTGCAAATTAATGTTTTAAATTCATTTAAATTTATTTACCCACAGCAAAATGTTCTTATCACTATGTAGCTTTATCTTACACTTTTTCTATGTGATCCAAGTAAAATCCAGACAAATTTCAATTTTATGACTACAAACATGCCCCACAGTATATTCCCACCCCCTTCACTGATTGACAGGTTTCTGTGCAAGGCATCAGAAATGCAAATGCAAAAGGAATAGCGATTCCATTTGAATTCTGGCAGGCTCCACACTCTATGCCGAGGAAGTGAAATAGCAAACATGGCAATTGCTATTTCAATATGACAGGGTCATAACTCATAAGACATGGGAAATGCAATTGCAAATGGACTGTCTGTTTCCAGTTGAAATTTGGCAGACATTGTACGTTCTTGTAAACGAAAATGCAAACGGTAATACACGATTTGCATTTGCATTTGAATTATGTCACAATTTATGCACCCACAAATAGGAGACACGATTGTAAATACAGTTTGCAGTTGCTTTTGAAATTTGTCTGGAAAGTACTTCCATAAAAAGCTTCTAGTTGGGGCTAATTTGAAATGGTTCCCTATTAACTTCGCACCCTACATAGAATATAACTTAACAGGGCTGAACACTTTACCTAGTGCCCTGAAGAGCAGTTTAGACAGACATTGAAACAAACTCGCTATATCACATGCTTACTTTTACTGTATTAGAGGGCAAAACACATTTTAACATTGAATGAGATATGTCCCTGGTTTCTTTTAGAAACTGTTTCTTAAATTTTGAGTAGTAATTTACTACTATCAAGTCACCACCTGATAAGGATGTAATCAAATGCCAATAGATTATTAGGATTGAACAGATGATGTGTTCTAAATGGATACAAATACAGATATAGGAGGTGCACTATTCCTTTTTTCAAGAAAGCTGGCAAGAAGGGTTTACAGGACGGGGATCCTGTGGAAATCAACAAAAATGTCACCCAAGCAGGAGGTTTTTACTTTCATCAGAGCCTGACTGAGTGGTCAGACATGGAGCTTGCGAGACTAACAAAGACCACATTGAGTGATGTATTTCCATTGTTCATTTATGACACATTGACATTGCTAGCTTTTCTCAGTGTTTTCCACTGTTTCCAGGGGCATAGTGATGGGGTTCATTTGTAATTTACAAAGGCCTCACCCACTTCTGATTTAAGTTTGAATACAGATACAAATATGAATATATGGAGCATTAAACAGATACAGGTTCCGATAGTTACACTGTGTTACATCTCTACCAACTGACAGCCTCCTGAGAAGCTGCTCTTACTTCCACAGCTAATGTTATGTGATAAGAAACAGACAAATGTACTCAGCCAGGTCCTGGTGTGTGTTGCTGGTCAGTGGAGATGTGCTATTGTAAAGGACGGTCACTGGAAATCAGTAAAAAGTTATTCTGAAACATTTCTATTCTGATGGGAGTGGTCTCATCCAGGATGATAATACTTCCACACACAGGGCACACAGGCTCACAGAATGGTTTGATGAGTACATAAATTATGTTAATCATATGCTATGATGCACTGAAGCTGTTCTGGAGGCTTGTGGTGATCCAACACCTTAAAAAACTCTTTATGTTGGTTTTGCTTTAATTTTTCACCTCCCTGTGGTTTTGTCCTTGGGAGGTATTATAATTGTCATTGCTGGTAGTTTCATCAGTGTGAAATATCACTGCTGGAAACATTGTGTTTCATTTGTCTCCTCTAGAGAAGTACTTGTTAACCCCACCTGAGTCAAAACCCTGTAATCTGGAGGGGCCTCCTAAGTTCCTAGTCCCTCTGAAGCTGCACACAGCTCCACAGGGCTATGAGTGCTACATGAGCTGTGCTGTGAGAGGCAATCCCACTCCGCATGTCACATGGTACCGCAATAACATCAGTCTCAACACAGATGCCAACTACTACATCACCAACACGTGTGGCGTCTGCTCCATGCTCATCCTGAGGGTGGGTCCCAAAGACACCGGAGAGTACAAGGTCACTGCAGAAAATCTATTAGGTAGAGCAGAGTGCTCTACCACACTGACAGTCAGAGGTAAGACTTTTAATTCTCCCTTTCTCTCTACATGTTATAGTTTATGGCACCACCTACTGCAACTCAAAACCATTATCAATCAGAGAAGTAGATAAGCAAAGGACCATATCACCACAAAGAAGCAATATATTTGCAGAGTTGTATCCATCAGTCCACAACATATTAAAACTAACTACAGTGAAGTGTAGTGAGGCGCCTTTGCACCTTTCTCACTGCAGCAAATCTTAGCAAGTGAAAATATCTTGAATATACTCAAATGTAGCTAGTATTTATTATTATAAGATTACAATAAAACAAATATAAAATAAGCTTATTTCTAGATATTTTTTTTACTCATTTCAAGCTTAAAATTTTCTTGTTCTATTGGCAGATAAATTTTGCTAATGTTAAGCATTTATTTCTAGAAAGCAGAAAAATTAAATGTTGGAAGACATTTTAAAGCTTGAAATTAGAAAAAAAATAGAACTCTATAATCTTTCTCTTATCTCAGCATTACTAATTCATATTTCTAATTCATAAAAATCTTATATTTTGCATATTGTAATCTTAGAATTAAAAATACTATGACTATATCCAGGATATTTTCACTTGCTAAGATTTATTTATTTATTTATTTATTTATTTATTTATGAATTAGAAATATGAATTAGCAGTGCTGAGATAAGAGAAAGATTATAGAGTTCTATTTTTTTTTCTCCCTGGAAACATGCACTGCAAAGAAGGATATCTTTGCAGATGAAAATATCTTAAATATGGGCAAATGTATCTAATATGTCTTATGAGATTATTCTAAATACTGTTATTCAGCATGTTTTAGATGCTTTTACACATTTCAGGCTTTAAATTGTGTTATTCTATTAGCAGATAATTATGCTTTATTCTAGAAATGCTTAAAATTAGAAAAACAATCTGCTAATTGAACAAAACTATTTCAAACTGAGAAGTAATAAAAATATGTAGAAATAGGTTTAATAATAATATATATGGTTTATTGCAATCCTATAACAGAAAATAGATAAAACTAGATAAACTACTAGATGGTATTGTTCCAGAATTTGTATTTTTTTATATAGGAGGTAATCAAGCCAAAAAGTAAATGTTCATTTAATTATTTTCATTTAGTTAGTTTTATATACAGTATATTTATACAACAATTACACTGAAATGATTATGATAAATTTAGTAGCTGTGAGAATTTAAATAAAAGTGAAATTTATTTAGTGCAAATACAATCAAATCTCAACTGCAATGATCCAATAATGATTTTTTTTTCTTTCCTAGAATAAAGCAACAGCTGGATAAAGGCAAAAAAGGCTTCTCCTTTAAGTCTTTATAATTATTTATTTGGATGTCTTTCAGCTAAAAAAATGATATCTTTAATATTCTTTGTTTTGCATACAGTTTATTTCCATGAGGATGTTGTTATTGCTATTGGTTTTGTTAGCTGCTGCTGATTTACAGTATAATCAATCCCCACAACCAACACAACCTTTCAATCACCACTACCTTTGCTATTTTGTTTTCCTTTGATTAGTTTTCAAGCTAAAGTTTGTATCGTTTTGCTAAACAGTGTTTGCCACTTGCTGTTTATTTACTTTTACTCAAAAAAAACCTAAATTATTTATTTTGAATGAATGTCATTTTTTTGATTGATTTTAAATCCTGATGCACTTATATTTGCTTATACTGGCCACAGAGAGAGAGAAAAAAACAATATAGAGGGGATTTGAAGCAACATATTCCTTAAATGATGACAAGAAACTTGACATGAATAAATTATTAAAGTTGATGAGGTGGCCTATGAATTATTTACTGTAAGTTAGTATTGTAACTGAATTTCTTTGTAGCATCATGAGCAACCTATGCATGAGCAGGTACTTAATCAACGTTATAGTTACCATTTTCCTGCTTGTTACCATTGCCAAATACAAGTCTTCATACTATTGTTATGTACTCTATTAAGACTAATGCATTGCTATTAATACATGTGCAATAAAATTCAGAAAGGAAGACCACAACAAAAATATCCCTTCTTTGCTTTCTGTCTCATAAGGCAAAGCACTAAAACATCCTGTTACTTTGGTCAGATTGTTTCACTAACGTTAAGTAGGAGTCAAATAGCCAGACTCACTGATCAGCCTATACATCATCAGCTCAGGCCATGCATATGTTATGTATATGGAGTCACACTATGCAAGTGTCACTAAATAAGTATGATTTGCACTTGCCTTTCCCGGGTCTATATATGGATGCAAAGTCTCATTTACACTGAGCGCATCCACCCTGGTTAATACAGTGCCATTTTGTTAGTGAATCTAAAGACTGAAAGACTGCATCCAAGTGTTCACCAGGAGGCAACAACCACTACTTCAGTCTAACGATAAAATTATGACAAATCACATCTTAGTTAAACCACATGACCTTCTATTAATTACATCAATCTCAAACAAATACCTTTTATATTTCCTTATATAGACGTTCAACAGAGAATATACATTTTTTATGAACTCTATTGCAGCTACTACTTCCTGAATTTTTTTATTAGTCACAATTTTCAATTTTCTAATAAGTCAAGATATGCACTCCATTGCTGCTACTAAAGCCACACACATACATACCTCTTTAGTACTGGTAGTTTTCTTATATGTGATTGAGAAGCCAGGTCCTCATGTTCTCAGTGAGTGCTGAACATACCCTCTTGGAATGCCAGTGGTGCATTTTTGAGGGCATAGTTTATAAAGCCCCGCTCTCCAGCATTCTGCACTCTGAACCTCAGTCGCTAGGGAGGAGTTACACATCTTCTTCCACACTCTCTGCTGTGACCAACAATTTAGGGTAAGTCCATCCCTTATTGATTTTCACCATTCAAATATAAAGAATACTTCAGAGTGCATTTTACATAGGATTTATATCTCACACAAAAGTAGAATTGACACTGAAATATCATAAGGAGCTAAGCAGCATGCAGCTGGGCAAAGGTATTGTACACACTACACATAGTAAGTTATCCCCACCTCTCTGGTATCAGGGACTTAAACTATTAGTCATAGGTTTTGCAAATACAGATACAGTATTGTTGCTAATGATCCCAAATATGTGAAAGCCTTCTCTACAAAGTAACCATTTAAAACTATTTATACAGCACCTTCAGTGCATATTTTCATCCCTCTCAGTTCATTGATGAACATTATAACAACATTTTTAAGTGCAAAGAAATTGCACCTGCCATACAATAAACAATTAGCTGACTGATTCGAGACCCTTTTTAAATGTTTCATGGTGCAAATACATAGATCAGTAGAGTTGCCGCCTAACTGAAGAAGCATTAGAGGCAGAATACATGATTCATGCCAGAAAGAAATATATTTGAGAAAGCTCAACAGGGATAACTCTTATGTAATAAATCAGTCATGACAGTTTATTACTAATGAAATCATTATTCACATATCTAGCCTTTATTACTCTATAAGGCTGCTTTAGTTTTATTAAAAGAAATATTCAGAGAAGGACTGAATGATACAGGGTTCTGGGTTGGTATATAAAAAGTTTTATTTTGATTCAGAGTGTGTGTATGCTGACTGGAGATCACTATATTATATTTCTAATCACTGGCTAAGGGATAGGACATAAATCTGAATAAATGAATATGAAGGCCATAGGAAAGAAACGCACATCACTGTGATTTTAGCTACTTTAAATACTTGTATCATAAAGCAGCATGGTAGAACAGTGGGTAGCGTTGCAGCCTCACAGCTCCAGGATCCCCCAGGTTTGATCCTGAGCTCAGGTTACTGTCCGTGTGGAGATTCATATGTTCCCCCAGTGTCTGCACTGGTTTCCTCTGAGTTCTCTGGTTTCTCTCCATGTCCCAAAAACAAGCCAGTACATTCAGTTGGCACTAGGTGTGAATGAGTGTGTGCACAAGGCCATGCAATGGACTGGAATCTCATCCAAGTTGTGTTCCAACCTCACGCACAGGATATCTGACATCCTGAGGCTCTTCATCCACTGTGACCCTGACCAGGATAATGCAGTTACTGAAGAGGACTGAATGAATGAAGTACAAGTGTATAATTATATACTTATTTAATTATATACTATATATAAACAAGAAGCATGAGCCAGACATGCATGAGAATTCTGACGTCGTAAAATCTGAGGAGCCCTGGTGCTACTAGTAGGAACTCATCATCTTAGAACACATGTACATGCACCACCTGGGCTTATTCATAAATCACTCACAGAACTACGTTGCTAAGCATTGCTATTTTTCATTTCCCACAAATATGGGTATCATGGGCAAGAATTATTCTTTGTTTACAACTGACTGGGAAAAGTGGCTATCATTAGATTAACATATAACAACATTGTACTTTAATAGGATATGAGTTGACCAGCAATTGTTTATAAAAGAACTGCTTAGTAATGATTTTTAAAGCCTCATTCAGTTTAGATTTTTAAAGCCTCATTCAGTTTAGATAGTCTCTATT
This sequence comes from Pangasius sanitwongsei, assembly GCA_037576675.1. Taxonomy (NCBI): domain Eukaryota; kingdom Metazoa; phylum Chordata; class Actinopteri; order Siluriformes; family Pangasiidae; genus Pangasius; species Pangasius sanitwongsei. The sequence goes on along the minus strand of CM075004.1, from coordinate 12,066,610 downwards.
TATCCTTATAGATAAATAAGGATCGGTCGAGGTGATAATGTACGTGGTAAAGGTAAGTACCTATAGTCACATTGGATTAACTTTGATATTAAATCATCACTAGTAGATTTGCTATGTTCTTTGGCCTTCATACTATTCCAAAAAAAGTTTATTAGCCTAGACAAGAAAAGTCTCCTAAGCGGGAGAGAATGTTCTTCAGTGAGTGCTCTCTGACTGATCGGTTTATGTGGTATGTGACCTATCTGAAGCAAGGCAAGGCAAGGCCATTTGGCAGCTTCCCAAATGCATGTAAGGTATTCTGCTATCACAGGAATTCCTGGATTTAATGGCGTTTTAAATTACCACCTTACAAGCTTGTAAAACTGATCCAAATCTCACTGTATCATCTAAGACACTTGGTCTCAAGAGAGTCATGCCACTCTCACTGTACCAACCCTACAGTAAAGCCTGTGGTATTTCACATGGGAAAGCTAGCTCCAGTTTCCACTAAATCATTTGATAATCTATAAAACTGAAGTCTCTAACATGGTAACAAGTTATTTACATTTCATTTGATGATTAGAAGAAATATGAATTAGCCACATTTATGTAGTATGAAACATGTCCTGCATGAAACCTAAATATTCTTGTAAGAACAGCACCTTATCAGCCAGGGAGGTGGAGTACTACATCTTTAAGGCCTTATCACATCATCTTTCTCTCTCCTCACTGTATCACTCCATCTAACAGAGACTAGAATATGTGCAAGGTTTACTCAGAATGTGTCAGTAACACATTCCTGCTGTGGACATGCAATGAGGTTGCAGTGAAGTGTAAATGACACCTCTCCTAACTTGATCTGCGGTGTGAATTATATCCCAGCCAGATGGAGTTTCCCACAGAATTCTGACAGGAGCCTTATTTGCCACACTTGAAACTCACTGCTTCAGGGGACAAACCTAACACTGTAAACATTACAAAACTTTATTTTTTCCCCTTCTTTTCTCACTAGACACAGCTCTGAAGAGATAAACTTATTCAAAGCAACTTTCTAGTTAAAACATATAGGGCTCTATTTTCATGCCAAATTGTTGGTTAATACTGGCATGTTGCTATTTTGGGTGAGTGCAAGACATTTTTCTTTTTGCAAACTGTTGCTATTTTTATGGTCGTAATTTAACATGTTGTGTGGGTTGATCAGTGCAAAAGGATGTGTGACATTCTACATCTGCCAGGAAAGAGGAGTTTTCAAACTCATTTTGGTCCAAAATGAATGTACATTACCATCTTTACACAGAAAAGATTGGAAAGTTTTGTCCCAACCCTGTTTGGTTGATGCTCCATATTTATGTCACCCCAAATATTAAGGTTTTTGTTTTGTTGTTTTGTAACAAATAAAAACAAGCAACTAAAGGACAATTCACACTAAAAGCTTTTTTTTTTTTTGAAGTGCACAATTTTGCTATTAAAGTCCAAAATAATAAAATAATAATTAAAATAATACATTAAAATAATACATAAATAATACATTTTTTAATGCTACTAAAGTCCAAAATAACATTGTTGTATTAAACAATGTAGTATGTATGTAGTAACATCATCTCCCAATTTTTTTTTTCAATTCAATTCACATATGGTCAGAAATCTTTTATAACATAGGTAGCTCTTTCACTTTATCATAAAACCCAACACTCTGCCTACACATACTAAACTTCAATGGCATGATTGTCTTGCACTTTTGGAGCTGGTGTGAAGCACATTATCTAGATAAAGCTCCCAGCTTTGATTCTCCTGCACAATATAGTGTTTTGTTGTTGTTGTTGGTTTTTTTTGGCAGAGATTGTTTTTTTAATGTAGCTATTCTTTTAACCTATTAAAACAACATTTCTGCTTCATACATCATACATATTTAAATTGCACAGATCCGTAGGCATTCAGCTCCATTGATAACACAGTGCGAATTTGGTGTTTATGGTGTTTTGGAAACAAACTATTAAATATAGCCGATATTCTGTTTTAGGCTAGACTGCAGCAAATGCCATGAATCTTATATTTTATAGTGTTTAAAGTAGGAAATCATGCTGAGAGGATAATGTGCTCTCTGCATGTGGTAGCAGTTTGTGTCTTGTGAACTCAGTGTCATCTATTCTCTATTCCTCATTGATCTTCTGCATGTTTTCTCTTAAATGTCTTTCGGTCTCTATATTAGGGAGATATTTATCCTCTTGCATGATTTTGGACAGATGACATTCAAAATAAAGTCTGCACTTTTACCCAAGTTCCAGCATTTATTGTCACTAAAATATATAGTGACAGAGAAAACATGAAAACATTCAGCTAAGTCAGCTAATTCTAATTAATAGTCAGCTAATTATTCTACCATCACAAATCCATATAAAATCTGTAATCTAATTTTATGATATCACACTCAGTTCACAAACAAAAGTAGAAGAGCCGATCTGACTGGACGTAGATGCATACCTAACCACACCTTATAATAATGTATTCATTCAAAATTAATGTTTTTTTATTTTTTACATTTGCACCCCTCTGCACCACTTTACCATGTGCACTGATAATCATGAAGATAAATTGTAAAAATGTAAATCTAACACCTTGTTCGTGGACATATTCTATGATCACAAAAATGAAGCCCATTTATTTATTATTATTTATTTATGCTTTTTGTCTATAAAAAAATGAATACAATTTAAAAAAAAAGTTTCTTTGATGATGCTTAAAATATCTAAAAATTGAATAATGAAAGCAATTTAATCTATAATAAACCTGAACTATGATCTGTATAATAGGACCCGAGTCCTCTGAGTCCTGCATGAAAGGATGAAGTTTCCAAAGTCAAAGGAGGAGGAGCCCACAGCTCCTGGGCAATGTAGGTCTCACTCACTTTCTGGAAACCCATATCGAGTGTTGCTAACATTAAATATATCTGTAATGTTACAAAGACTACACCACTTACAATTACATAATGTTATTTTCCTTTTTGCAGTAGCCATCAGGAAGAGATCCAGAGTTCCTGGTGTCATGGTCACTCAGTTTGTGGAGGAAGTTCCTCAAGGTAAAAGCCACCCAGACTTCTCACGTAAACCCATCGCCCTGACTATTCAAGAAGGTAAAGCTATTTCTAAGTTGATTTCTTAATTTTAATGATAATAGATCAATAATCTGCAAAACATTACTGACACTGATAATCCTTCTTTTGAAAGGGAAGTTTGCTGTTTTTAAAGCAATCGTCACAGGGGATCCAACACCAACTGTAAGATGGACTCGAAATAATAGTGACATTTCTGATACAGAAAACTACATCATTGTGTATGAGTCAGTCACAGGAGAACACCAGTTACAGGTATCATATTTGTGTAGTTAACATTATTGTGATATGTTTATGGTTTTCGGGCACCCAATTTCATGAATGAATATTGTACTTACTAGATGCCTAATGTAGCTGTAGACCAGGCAGGCACCTATAAGTGTTTGGCAGAAAACGAGTATGGTCGTGCTATTGTTACTGCCACATTGAATATAATTGAGGGTAAGTAAAGTTCAAGAACTCAAGTCACCTGTGTAAAATTTAAGCTGTGTAATATTAGCAGAAAACCATGATGTACCTAATAAAAAAATGGCAAAATCTCTCTTACAGTTGGATTCAAGAAAAGCAAGGAATTGCATGAATCACGAACAGGTCTGTCTTTCTAATGTCATGCATTTTATCATTCTTAACTTAAAAATAAAAAAGTGTCAAATACATCATACCTCATATGCCATTTTTTCTAGCTCAACGTGAACAACCAGCTGATTTCAAAAAGAGCTTAAGAACTCGGTACGATATCTCCAGTATGATGTGGAGGCATACTTTTTTTCGCCATCCAGAGATTCTGGCTCCTGTGTGACAATGTTCTGTTAATAATACAGACTGGCAATATTGGTTACATTTGTCATGCCCTTTGTTCACATAGAGCTAATCGTCCAAAAGAGGAGCGAAAGGATGGAGAGGTTGATGAAAGGTTCTGGGAGCTACTGTTGAGCGCTGATAAAAAAGACTACGAGCGCATCTGTGCTGAATATGGAGTGACTGACTTCCGGTGGATGTTGAAGAAATTAAATGAAAAGAAAAGAGAAATAGAAGAACAGCAGGCACAGGTAAAATATCAGGCATCTCATTTAATAGTGTTCCATTTATATTTGCCTTGACAATAAAGAACAAATTTTAATGAAACATCTCTGCTAAGTTCTATGAAACATTTGTATTTTTTATTTTTAGAAATCTGAATTTGCCTTTCCTCCAACAGTACATTGAATACCTGAGCAACTTGAGACATATTGAGATCAAAACCCCTGGGTGTGCACAATTTGAATTTGAAATGGACCTCAGGGATCCCAGTGCCAAAATCTTCCTCTTTAAAGTAAGACACTAATCAAAGTTTTCTGACTTTTTAATCTCACACCTAGATAGATAAACAAGAATCAAGCATAGGAATTTGTTAAATATTCTGCATTATTGGTGCTACAGGATGGTGAACTGGTTGAATTTTCCTCTGACACAACTGAGAAGCACAGTCTGCGTCAAATTGGCAGACGGTTCATCTTCACTGTCAATGGTCTGTCTCCAGATGATGCTGGACTCTACCAAGTAGACATTGAAGGAGTTAATATCTTTTCTACAGATTTAAAAAGTAAGGTTAATTGAAAAAAATACATATTTATAAACACTAATACATGTATTAGTGTTTATAAATATATATTTATAAACACTAATACATGTATTGAATTTTACCTATTCATCGGTCTAACCTGCTCAATATGCTTACAGTTCCAAATGTGGACTTCTTGGTAAAGATTACAGAGGTTACAGCAATTGAAAGAGAGGATGCAGTCTTTGAGTGTCTTCTGTCTGCACCACTCCCAAAGATCACATGGATGGGAAAGAGTGTTGCATTGGTTCAAGGCCAGAAATATGACATTACTGTGTCTGAGGATATGTTGATCCATAGATTGGTGGTGAAAGACTGTATGCTGGTGGATAAAGGCATATATGCTGCTGTGGCTGGAATTAAATCTTGCAATGCCTGGCTGTTAGTGGAAGGTAGGTGCATATTTGACCATTTGCTAGTTAGTTAACAACAGTTTAAAGATTTTTGTGCATAAATGAGGAACATTACAGTGGCTTGCATAAGTATTCAGTTTTCTGCATATAGTCCGTTTCAACCTGGAACTGAAATGAATATAATTTCATGGATTGACATAAAATAACCCACAATATTGACAAGGAGGAGGAAAATGAAATTATTTACACATTTATGCAAAATGTGTGATTACATAAGTATTCCTCTCCACTGCTGTGAAACCCCTAAATTAGTTCTGGTGCTACCAGCTGCCATCTGAAGTCAAGTAATTAGTTGTGCAAGCAAAGTGTCACATGATATCAATATAAATACACCTGTTCCTGGACAGCCCAAGAGTTTGTTAGAGAACATATCTAAACAAACAGCAGTATGAAGACCATGGAGCTATCAAATCAAACAAATTCCAATTAGGTTCATTCCAATTCCAAGTTGTAACACTACAAAATGTGAAAAAATTCAAGGGAATGTGAATAGTTCATAATAATGCAAGCCTCTGTATATGTTTAGTTAAACTGAAAGATACACATCTTTATCAGTACACCTGCTGGGAAATTAGTACAAGAGTATAATTTGATCTATATATTCACAGTGAAATTTCTAGTTTTTACTTGAATTATTAGTTTTTATGAATAACTGATTAATGAATCTACTTCTCTGATGTTGCCATCGAGATTTTTTAAATCCCTGTCTAGCATATTGACATGTCTGTATCTGTCTGTCTTTTGGAACAGCTGACAATGACTCAGACAAGCGTGAAAAAAAAGCAGCACGCAAAACAACCCAGGCCGGAGGTAGCAGAACTGATTTGGCAAAGATTGCAAGTGAGCAGCAAGCCAAGTTACAGAAGGAGAGAGAGGAGAGAAAAGCAATGCTCAAACAACATCAGGTTGACCAGGCTGCAGAGACCCCAGACAATGAGGCTGAGTCTCCTGTTGAGCTTACAGTCGAGCCTCTTCTTAACCCTCTAGCACAGTCTGCAGCTGAGCTAATCCTACAGACATCCCAGAATCCCAAAGACAAACCTAAAACCAAGCCTAAAGCTAAGCCCACGTCTGTCTCTGAAAATATGATAGAAGAGCCAAAGGAAGAAGAGTCAGAGGGGGAGGAAGTACTTCAGAAAGCAGAGAATAAGTGTGATGGATCTGGACAAGCAGTGGAATGTGAACAACATTCAGAGCAAATCAGTGAGGAGCAAGGAGAGGAAAAGAATAAAAGAGTCAGGACAGGGCCATTGATCCCTGATACTGTAATTGGTATGTCATCTGCAAAGCATCAGCGTGTATAAAACAAATATTTTAATATTTTGCACCATTTTGGCTCAATGTGATTCACTGATACACAATCCCAGCTGGATGTTTTTTTTTATAGTATACGTAGATATAAAGTATATAATGCATATAAGCTACCAGAGGTGTAAATAATAAAGATGTGCTGGTCTGATACACTTAACTACAATGTACTTTCTTATTGTAACTTACATTGAAAATGTGATAGACCAAGCTTTCCGACAATTAATCTCTTATCCAGACCAAGGGGTTTACTTCACTAGCGGGTTACAAGATGTCAAAGCCATTGTGGGCCATTCAGCTGAGATGGTGTGCAAGATAAGCAATGCAAACTATGATGGAGTGTGGTATAAGGATGGAAAACAGGTAGGTATGCCCACATACTCAGCTCATGTAGGTCATGAGCAAGAGATGCAGTAACTTCTTGGAAAGAATCATTGTGGTCCAAAATTCACTATAGTGTCTACACAGATAAAATCTACAGATGACCTGATGACCATCAAAGATGGAGCATTGCACAAACTGGTGATTAATAATTGTACAGAGGATGACAATGGAAAGTATCGCTTTGAGGCAGATGGGCGTAAAACAGAGGCTCTGCTCATTGTGGAAGGTAATTTAATTTATTAATTGTTTCAAAGTAATTTCAAGTAATTAAGGACAATATTCTGCATGTTTTAGACCACAATTCTTAATACAAATGTTTATTGAATCAGAAGAATGTATATCCTATGTGTAATCCAGACCCACCAAGGATGAATCAAGATGATCTGACTAAGTTCTCACAGCCAGTGATCATCAAGGTTGGCCAAAATGCCACCTTCAAACTGAGCTTTATGGGTCGAGAGCCAATAAAAGTGCAGTGGTACCATGAAGGTGAGGAACTGCTAGATGATATTAATGTCAAGATTGAGAAGTCCTCCAGCCACAGCTGCCTACTCCTCACCAAGTGCCAGCGCAAAGACACAGGAGAGATCAAGCTCAAGCTGAAGAATGAATTTGGGACTACTGAGGCTTTCTCCAAGCTCATAGTCTTAGGTTAGTAATGTTTAGACACTGTGTGTGTTCAGCTTTTGTTGTTTAAGTACACTTCACAAATCCACAATATTGTTCCTCTCTTCAAATATAGATAAACCTACCAATCCACTGGGCCCTGCAGAGGTAATTGAGGCCTCATCATCATGTGTGGAGTTCAAGTGGAGGCCTCCAAAAGATGATGGAGGTTCTCCTGTGATTCACTACAATCTCGAACGGCAACAGATAGGGCGGAACACTTGGAAGAAGATTGGAAATACTTCTCCTGAGGCCCACTATAAAGACACTGATGTAGACCATGGCAGGAGGTACTGCTACCGTATAAGAGCCATAACTGCAGAAGGTACCAGTGATGCGTTTGAGACGGATGACATACAGGCTGGCACTAAAGGTGAAACTGCTCTCCCTCCCTGCTCTAAAATAGTTTAAGACTTAAAAGCCTTGATTAGTTAAATCAAGTGTATCAGAACAGGAAAAACACAGCACAATAACCCAATTTTATAAAGGATTATAGGGCATTATAACAAGTGACAGCAATTTTATTTAGTTTTATTTAGTTCCTCCAACTTAAAGCCTCAAAACATTATGACTGCTGAAACCCACCTTTAGCCCAAAATCGTGAGTTTATACAATAAAAATTGCAGTTTAAAAAAAACAAAACAGGTTTTTCTGCAGAAAAACATTTTTTTCTTATGAGTAGGCAAGTGTGGGATTCCAAGCAAAAGAAAAAAAATACACAATTTGCAATAAACATGACATTTTTAAAGTAAATGTCCCAAGCACAACCTTTTTTTCAATAAAGCAATGCAGCAGTTTTTGCAGGATATTACATTATTGTGTGAAGCATTTTATTTCAACAGTCATTTTGATGGAGATGAACAAGATTTGCAAACATGGGGGGGGGGGGGGGGGGGGGGGGGGGGGGGGGGGGGGGGGGGGGGGGGGGGGGGGGGGGGGGGGG
>CM075004.1:12012555-12038636 GCA_037576675.1 Pangasius sanitwongsei | reverse complement strand
TCTATGTTTTCATGCATTTTAGTATTTTATTATCTATGGACAGCACTTTGGTCCATTTTAATGGTTTTGAAAGTGCTGAGTTGAGTTGAGTTGAGTTAATCTGGAATGGGCTCCTCCAAAGAAGGATGGAGGAACCAAAATCCTGGGCTACCACCTGGAGAAACGAAAGAAAGACACAAACCAGTGAGTGGCTTTAAACTCAGCCATTAATGAACCCATTGAAGACATATAGCAGTTTTATTTTTGATATTTTATCTTTAACCTTCAGATCACTCAAATCATTTCATGCATTTAGTGATTTCAGGACACCCACACATGCTTTAACTGAGATAATCAATGAATTTGATATGAATAAACATAATCAAGCATGTCTGCCCTTTTTCAGCATTGAAATATTCTGTGAAGAATGTGTTTGAAGGATTGGAGTATGAGTTTAGAGTGTCAGCCATTAATGCATCAGGAGCTGGAGATCCCAGTCACCCCTCTTTGATGGTCTGTGCTAAAACTCCTAACAGTAAGTAGTGGGCACATTAGGCAATAACATAAAAGTCAATTACTAATTTTAAAGTTTTATAAATATTTTAAATATATTATATTGTCTTTCTGTCTGATTTTCAGTGAAACCTTGTTTCAAGGACCCTGAAGATTTCATGGCCGTGAGAGCAGGAAACCCTGTCAGTAGTTTTTAGATTACCTCTGCTCTTGTTCAGTAATTTATTTCTGCATATAACTGCAAATACTTTTCCAAGGCATCCCCACTGCCAGAAATCAGCTGGTCAAAGAATAATGAACCTGTGTCTCCATGGTTGAAAATTGTCAACATTGAGGGCATGTCAGCACTCACCATGCCCAGCGTCAAAGCGCTCAGACTCAGCCGTGTACACCATCATGGCTAAAAACTCTAGTGGGAAGACTAGTTTTGAAATAGAGGTCAGAGTAACAGGTAACATTAGCCTCTACCTCACTCTTATATTTCTCACACCAATCATATTATGTTTGCACTTTTCTCCAAGCTGCGATGGAGAGCTGCATGGTTTAATTTTACTAATAGTTCAATCTTGCATATAGCTGTCATGTCAAAATAATTGATTTTGCATGATGAATGGGATATTCAGATCATGTGAAGGCCATTTTATAAACAAGTGAAGAGTATGCAGCTAATTTATTCTGACGCTATACATTATTCTAATCAATTATACTTGAAGGTCAAATGGTTCCCTGCCAATCTTCCTGATATCACAGCACTCTGTTTTTGCCATATGAACCCAAGAAACCAGGCCCAGTGACATTTGAGCAGCAGGTCCATGGTAAAGTGATCATCACATGGGTTCCATCACCAGACCAGAAACTGGATGATTGGCTATACTACACTGTAGTGGAAAATGACACCAAGACTTGCATATGGCACACAATAGCTAATCGCCTCTTCTATACAACCTACACTGCCAATGTCCAGTCTGGACATGAGTATCATTTCAGAATCTATGCAAAAAATGACATGGGACTGTCTGAGCCTTCAGAATCATCAACATGAGGTGTTCACAGCATAAAAATGTAAGAAGATTCTATTCGGAGGATGTGTGCGCACATGAGAACTAATTATTATAAATGCTATTATTAACTGAATATTACTAAACATTATTTTCAAAGTGGTCTTTTTTTTAATCTTGCACAGTATTGTTAGAGTTGTTAGAGATTCAACCATATATAAATGTGTCCCAATCAATTCCAACCACTAATGTCAAATTTGTTCCAATTAATTATCAATATACCAGTCTGGTAATGCTACTGCAACTGGCCTCATTTATCAATCAAAGTTGTGTGTAAACATTTGCGTAAGCCAAACTGAACTAAAAAATTTGCGCCAGATTTATTTAAGTTCGTATGTTGATCATCTATAAGTGCAAAGCATATTCCCAGCACAGCTCATTTGCATATGGTGACAACCACAAAACACCATAAAAAGTAAAGAGAAACAGAGGGCTGGAAACATAAAATGACAACTAAATGGTGAAAGAAAAGTCAGAAAGACTTTTGTAGTTATCTTGACTCACTTCTATCTCAATAAAAAATATTTATTTTTTAAATTGTTTCAAGTGTTGCAGCTGACATGCTGGATCGGGAATGGAATTGATTTTTAAACCAGCTTTCATCCTCCAAAAAAAAAAAAAATCATACCGATCTTTGAACATCCTTTCCATGTGACCTTCTCTAAATCTTCCGTCAGCTGAGGCATTTGTCTAGGGATTATTGCTATGCTCAGACAGACCAGCTCATCATTTGTTTATACAGCAACATCTCTTTTGTCATAATTGAATGAATAGCTTTATTTGTCCAAGTTTATGGGTTTGCTGTTCTTTATTTTTCATATTCTTTCATTAATGCCAATAATATAAACAAAATGGCATTCTCTGTGGTAGTCCCTGACCTCTGACCTCACATAGATGTCCAAGATATGTTTTGGATAGAGACTACAAAGCACTTCTGTAACTCACTGTGGATAAGGGTGTCTGCTAAATACTGTAAATGTAAATAAATAAGCAATTTAAACTTTACAGAATAATCTACATATAAAAGTTCAGTAGTCCATGCAAATTAGATTATTTGAAGTCGGTAAATCAAGGTTTACATTAGTTAGTCGTCTTATGTGTAAATTTCCACACACTCAGGAGCACGAGTTGGATACGAACATTTTTCTGAATATACAGGATTTTTATGAATACCATATTTTTTGTGTAAATATATCTGTTTGTATCCAGCTTCATAAATGAGGCCCAACATCTACAGAGCAGAACCTTGGTGGCAGTATCAATACTGGTATTAATAACACTTAAATGTACTTTTCACAGTTAAATAACTATTCAATCTTTATTGTTTGTCTAGCTTCATTATTTAGAACTCTGCCAGCCATGATCACTTTTGAGAGCCTCCCCTCTATTTTGGTTCCTCTGAAAGCCCACACTTCACCAAAGGGCTACCAGTGTTACATGACCTGTGCTGTTCGAGGCTGCCCCACACCCCATGTTTCTTGGTACCTGAATGGCATCTGCATCAACTCTAATAAACATTACTACATCACCAATGCTCATGGTGTGCAAATTGGTCACAGTCAACTCATTTGGAAAAGCACAGTGCTCCACCAAACCTAAAGTTAAAGGTATTATTATTATTATTATTATTATTATTATTCAGTGATTTAGCAGAAGTACTGTTATTAATGTTTTTGTGTCTTTCAAATTGAACTCTGGCATGTTGATCTGGGGGGAACTTCTGTGTGTTAATAATGGGATCCTACACTGTGGATGCTTGGAAAAAAAATATAACTGATTTACATTTATAGTAAGTAACTAAAGAGGAGCTAGATTTTCTGCACATATCTTATAGAATGCTTATATGATATGCTTTCTGTCAAAATTGACTCACTATAACTGTTAGTTTAGAAACTGTATAAAGCTGTTTCTCCCCTCCAGTGTTTCTTTAATCTTTAATCTTACTACATGTAAGGCAATCAATGGCATGTAAAAATGGGTTACATTTATATTCACCAAAGTAAAATCCCCATCATGCACATATGTATTGTGTCAAACCTTTCAAGCCTCCTGAAGCAAAGAACTTTAATTCTGAGACACTTTGAGAACATACCAGTCCCATAAGTTTTATCTGTAATACCTGAAATGCAAAAATTTTTAAAGCTAATTATTAAGTAATTTTCTCCTAAATCCACAGCCATAACTGCAAGATTTACAGACCTGAATATCAGCACCACATTTGACAGATAGGCTGCATGAGGTTTACTACTAGCATATGAGGAGGCTGGTATTTCACCCAGAAGTGTCCATGGGGCACTCGGTGAAATATGACTGTCAGATGAAGTTTCACATTACATGTTTATACACACAGTGTCTCTTGGACTTCAGCCCTTGTGTGCGGAGTTGTAGTGATTTATTATGAAATATAAGGGGGCTATCAGGAACTTGTCATGCATTAGCTTTATACAGAACAAATAAAGATTAACGTACGCATTACACACTTAGGTGCCAAGTCTCTTTCTTTATACAGTGGATGACTTCAGCTGGATATTATAAACTTAAACCTAAAACTCTATTGAAATCAACAATTATCCTGATGCTTATAAGATCTTTCCAACACACCTAGCACTGCTTGACAATATATTATGCAACTATATAGTTATTGTCATAGTTATTGTCCCCAGAAGAGGATGGGTTCCCTTTTGAATCTGGTTCCTCTCAAGATTTCTTCCCTATTGCCATCTCAGGGAGTTTTTCCTTGCCAAAGTAGGTTAAGCAAACAGAAAATACCCAAAGAATAGTCTAGAATGTTACTGCTTTAACTTCACTAGGTGGCCCACCCCAAATCCCAAAAACCCAGACAGCCTTTGTATGGGCATCTGTCATATTTGAGAAAATGCACTCTGGTCACTGAGTCCAATTGCGGTGAGCTTTACACCACTGTAGCCAACGTTTGGCTATGTACATGGTATCTTTAGGTCCTTTCCTGATACATGTAATTGTTATATATTTTGGTAGTGGTTAATTTTGCTTTTCACCAAGTTCATCTTGGTGATTTTAAAAGAGAATTTGCAAGCCTCTAAAGAATGATCCAGAAGAGAATAAGAGGGTGAGTGGTGAACTCTTCTTTCAGGAAAAAAATAACTAAATGAATGAATTTTATTATAAAATAGGGGTCTCATCAACTATAAGCTTTTTCTTTGTGTTCTTCATTTCTGACCACATGATTCTGTCCATGTAAGAGTAAACATGTCACGTGCCTGCAGCTTTTTCACTTGGTCCCATGGGATCCCAGTTGCAATGCACCACTAGCACTACAAAAGAAATTGAGAGAGGAGTCAAGGAGGCCTAGAATGTCATAAGGAGTTTTTACCCAGGAAAAAAGTACAAGCGTGATGCAATGCGGCATGTGCAAAGCATAAATAGCCTTCCATGGCAGTGCATTGATAATGAAAGAACATATAACAGAGTACCCTTCAAATTAGACATATATAACATATAACAGCTTCTCTTCAAATTAGGTTATAAGGAGCCAGAGTCAGTCAGACAGTAGACTTGCAGCAATATCTCTGTAGGGTTACAACAACATTAGTCCCTGCAATGAGACCATGCTTTAAAACAGAGCGTCAAAAGCGAATATTCTGTAGTTTCAGATGGGTTTTCCCTCTAATCCAAATGCTTGAACAGGAAAATGTATAGCTAAGCTCTAAAAAAGTAAATGGAAGTCCCTTAGAGAATGAGGTAGTGTTTTAAACAATTTTCAGGTACTAAGAATATAAAAGACATATAAAAAGAATTAAAGACAATTTATTCTTCACACATTTATTCGTATACTAAGAATAAAAGACAGTCTTATAGTGACTGGGGGTACAGGTGTTTGTACATAGGGTTAGAGAAAAGAGGCTCAGAAAGGTAAAGTGGATCAATGCCCATTTAAAGCTTTACATGTTGTGAGCAGTTTCATGTTTCGATCACCTCCTGGGTTTACATATATGATGAGGTCTTGAAATAGCTTTTTGTAATTCACTTCTACCTAGATATTTATTCAATAGCCATGCATTATTGTCCTGCAGTGCTGACACTGGCATTTTAAAATATAGCTCATATAACAGAGAAGTGTCTTTTTATATGACTGAAAAGAAAACTGAGAAGATATTGCTGTTTTGTTGTCCCAGTGAAAGTTTTTGCATCAAGCTTTGGCTTTGTCACAAAGTGGTGTTTTATCCAAGCTATAAATGAGTAGATACTTTTGGTCTTAGTGTCAGTTTTACCAAACACATATCCAGTGTCAGCAAGCATCCCATAGCACCACATTATGGCCATCCCAGTTAAGCAGTTAATAGTTACGTGTCAAGTGTACGTTTTTATTGCATAGTTCAAAATATCTTCTTAATAAATATCAGCCCAAATGTCAATAAATCATCTTCCCCAGGGCTATGATTTTGCAAATACCACATGCAAAACAGTAGCCCAAAATTCCATTCTAAACATGATTTAAATCATACACTCATGGGCCACTTTAATAGGAATACCTGTACACTTACTTATCATGCAATTATCCAATCAGCCAATCATGTGGCAGCAGAATGTGTGAAAATCTCAGGAGCTCAGCACTTTCTGAAATATTCAAATTATCCTTTACCAACAAATATACCACTGTCAAAGTCACTGAGATCACATTTCCCCATTGTGATGTTGCTCTTGACCTGTGTCTGCATGAATTTATGAATTGCACTGCTGCCACATGATTTAGCTGCTTGGATAATTACATGAATGAGCTGGTGTTCCTATGAAAGTAGCATGAGCAGGGACACAGGATTTCTTTTTTGTTACTTTGATGATGCTGAAATTTTAAACAGCACACATGTGTTGTTGTTGTTGTTGTTTCAATTCCAGTTCAAGGAATCCTGAAAGTTGGGGGTGCTTTGACACCTTTATCACCCTCACTTCCAGCATCCTTGGACAGGTGAGTATATATTATATGGCCAAAAGTGTGTGGACACCTGACCATCACACCTCTACATGCTTCTTGAATATATTCCAAAACTATGGGCATTAATACGGAGTTGGTCCCCTCTTTACTGCTATAACAGCCTCCACTTTTCAAGGATGGCTTTCCATTAGATTTTGGAGCATGGCTGTGGGGATTTGTGCCCGTTCAGCTACAAGAGCATTAGTGAGGTCAGGCACTGATGTCAGGTGAGGAGGCCTGGCATGCAGACAGTGTTCCATTTCATCCCAAAGGTGTTCAGTGGGGTTGAGGTCAGTGCAGGGCACTCGAATTCTTCCACTCCAAACTTGGCAATCCATGGACATTGCTTTGTGCACAGGGACATTGTCATGCTGGAACAGGTTTGGCATCTTACTTCCAGTTAAGGGAAACGTTACAGTTAAAGCATACAAATACATTTTATGCAATTGTGTGCTTCCCACTTTGTGGAAACAGTGTAGGTAGACCCACATATGGACGTAATGGCCATGTGTCCACATACTTTTGGCCATGTAGTGTATATACTCAACATAGTATATCAGCAATTATCCTTATTATTGCAGACCCCTACAGGCCTTATAGAGCTTAAAAGTGTGTCCCCTAGGGAATAGGTTTTTAAAAAAATGTTTATCTGTAATGTTCTTACCTGATTATAGTGCTGTGAAAATGCTCCTGATATGCAATGAGGAGACCATTTCAGAATTATCTCAATTGATTTTACTTATGAGGTCTGTATAACATTTAACATGAACACCAGAGCACTCATATCGTCTGATATTTCCATATTAAATCACATTTTGTGCATTTTTTGGCTATCTGTGTTTTTCAAAATCATATTGGTGAATTACTCTAAATAAAATCAATGTATACATATAGCTATACATTAGGGATGATGAACATACTGACACTGAACTGAACAATTTAGAACTATGCATTTTACTAAAGAGTCTGGAATAGTTTGAGTGTGAGCAGTTTCATTATTTATACTACAGCTGTCTGCAGTGGTCAGATGTCAAATAAACATAATACTTTACTCCACTGCCCAGTATTTCTTCTACTTATATTTCTTGTCCTGCCATGCTCAAAGGGGGTTTTCACAAATAGGGCACAGAGGATGCTGAGGTTTTAAGAGAAAGCTCTCAGGGTAACACCTGTTGATGTGAAATACAACCCTGTTACAGGAGAAATGCCAAAAACAGCCCATAAGCATTACTTCACAAAGTGAGGTTTGCTATCATTTCAACATTCATCATTTCTATGCAGATTCCAGTTATTGTTTGTGTGTATTTTATATCACACACTCCCTGGGAGTGAGTGGAAAAATCCTCACACATAAAGGTGTTTGTTTCAAATATCCTTTAGTTGTCTAATAAACATGGACCATCATATTACATGACGTTACTATGCTGTAAATGGGACATCTTATCCAGTGCAATTGGAATCACAACAGTCAGAAACTGGATACAGCATGTGAATACATGACACAGAGATGAGGTTATAGACCTCATAATACTAACAGTAAAGACATGTGGCGCTTTTTATTGAGTTTAGTCTATGCTTCAGTTACTCTTAAATGTGAATGGATTGTAAACTCCTACACTACCAAGCTTGGACACACCTGATCATATTTCTGCAATTTCTGCATTTTTACTATTTCCACTAGTTTAGAATAATAATGAAGACAATAACACTATGAAATAACACATATGGAATTACGCAGTGGCCAAGAAAATCAACATATTTCAAATACAAATCAAATCTATTTTATATTTTACATTTTCAACAGGCTTCATGGCGGAGTTTCACCCTGGAGGCTTTTCTGAACATTCCCAAATAAGTTTCTTCTACTAATTTCTCCTAAATAAAAACAACTTGTTTTAAGCCAGAAGTACTTATTAAAAATATATTTTGACTGTTTACATTGGCTTTAAAACAAGTTTTAAAAGCCAACAATACAATGAAAAATATATACTGAATCTAGTACGTCCAAATGTTTACCTGGTAGTGTATATAATTTTAACAGGACAGGATGTGACCATGTTCTCTTTAAAGTGGGAAAAACACAAAAATCATCATCATATCATCTTGAATTTTGACTCATTTATCATTATGAAATATGACTAGACCATGTACAGGACCTCCTCCTTAATGTCAGCCTCACCCAAATAAAAGCTCTAAACACCCATGACAGCTGACTGACTTTGCTACCTATGGGGCTGCTCATTCGGTCTACCAATATTTTACTGCTGTAAAAGGAGCAATTGCACTAAAATCCAGGAGTCAAAACAGCGGTATAAGGATTTTAAGGTAAGCCTTATAGTTCTCATCTACAACTATGCATCTAGGATACTTCCCAGATGACCTAATCAAATTTTCTGATCAAAACTTTCACAAAATCTTTCATATGTTTCATAAAATGGGTTGTTATGCAGATTTGAAAATGAATGAATGGCGCACGGAAAAATGAATCAGGATACCTAACCTACAACAGGAGGGACGTCATACCTACAGCAAAGAGGAAAAAATAGATTCAGGGTGCTGATGTGTGTTTAGTACCAAAACTTTCCCAAATAAGTCTTTTTTTTTTTTTTTTTTTTGACTGGAGTCAGACTTGAGTGAATTAAACAAACAGCACACGGAGACAATCCTTAACATCACTGTATTTTTCTGTGTGTTCTGTGTATTAACTTTTGGACTTTTGGTCAGGCTATTTATATCAAGAACTGAAATGCATGCTGTTGAGGTGCAATTCTCATGAATGAAATCACTGCATGTCCACAGTTTGTATGATTTGATTTAGGTTCATTCAGTCACTAGAACAATATGCATATAAAATAGAGCAAGGAATCAAAAAATGTTTTCTGTGATGAGCAAGGGTCACAGTTTTCTCTTTTGTCTCTGTTTATTTATTTATTTATTTATTTATTGCTCTTTTAGCAGAGCTGTTATGGCTGCCAGCATATCCCTCATAGTTTTATTAGGTATGTGACCTATCAAAAGCAGAGCCTAAATAGCTGCTGATGCATCGAGAAGGATCTCATAGCTGTAGAATGCTATCAAAAGCTTCATCGTCAGTTTCATATTACTACACATACAGCATAAATCAAATCAAAATCTTAATGTATCTTTATTGGTTAATTTTTTTGGTGGTCACAGCCTAAAAGTGAGTTCTTTTCTGAAAGTAGATAGGTACTGTAACACCCATCATGCAATAAAAATTTCCACTGAAGCTTTTAAAAACAACTGGGGAAGAATTTAAAAAGAATCGGGAAAAATGTATCAACACCTTGATGACAGCAGTATTAATATATAATAATATATTAATATAATAATATATATAAAAGTATTTTGATATCAGATTCCTGCAGAAGAAAGATGGCCTGGTATATTATGTGAACAAGAGGGGTTAGATCACCATGTCCATGTGGTCATTGGTTAAATAAGGCTCTCTGTTTCCTTGCCATCATCACACAAGCCTCTTTGGTACTCAGAGACACTGAAGATCCTACTGGATTTGCAATTCTTAGAATCTAAGAATACAATATTATGCATAAATGCAAATATTTTTTTCATGAAGCAAAGATTATTTAATGAAGCAAATATTAGGAAAAATTGTGTTTTGGATGCTGATTTAACTATTTGTGTATATATGTTATTACTATGGTATATTTTAGTGATATTTTTTTCATTTTCAGAACCAAGCCAACTTGTTAAACTGCAAAATAAAAAAAAAGTGCAGTAAGATTTTAGAGATGTCTACAGGAGGTAAGGTGTTTTTTTGTGGGGTTTTTTGTGGGTTTTTGGTTAAGCATTATGTAACCTATGGCACGGCTTGCCAACACTGGTCCTGAAGTATCTACTGTCCTGCACATTTAAGTGTTTTCCCTGCTCTAACACAAGCACTACAACTCAGGATTTAGCTGTTAATTAGCTGAGGATTTGAATCAGGTGTGTTGGGAGCAGGAAAGAACACTAAAATGTGCAAGACAGGGGGTACTCCAGGACCAGTGTTATGAATCTGTAACCTACTGCAATCTATAATTTTCAGCACTCGGTATAAGAATGAAGGGCAGAAATAAGGATTGGGGTTAAATTGGGATCCTTTGCTGTGGACTAGTACAACTTCTATGTGAATATATATTTTCAGTTTCAATGAAAATGAAGAAAATAAACAGATATTGTTTTGTTCAACCATTACAAGCAATTTTTTAAACTTTTCTCTCTTCTATTCTTCTAACCATTTAGTTTTGGGTCAATGTTGTTACTGCTGTTGTAGCTAAACTGTCAAAAGCAGATTTTTTTTTTTTCTGCTTTTGACAGTTTAGCTGCAACATTAGCAACAACATTGTCCCTTTTCCCTCAAGCCTGTGAACTCTTTATCAGTCATGTATTACCCCCTTCTTACATACTATATCAAATAAAAATGTTCATAAATCTTTATTAGTTTCTGAAATAGATTTTATTCTAATAGAGTGTCTGTGCTAAAAAATGTTTGACAAAAGAACTAACAAATAATTTGTAGCATCCTGGGGGGTATTCCATGAAGCAAGCTAAATCGAAAGCCAGTGTTATTTCAACAAGCCTGTCTCATTTCCATCAATTTCGGCTCCACAAACAAAGCTGATCGTAAGCCCTACAGCATATGCTTTTGGACAAACCTGCTCCATGTCAGATTAGTTCTGAAGCTTGGTTGAGCTTGATGAATTCTATTGGCCAAGCCTTGTGTTCCCGTAGTCCCATTGGGTGGAAACAATACTCAGGAACAACTGAACATAGTGCACACTGAACAAAGTGAATACGTGGTCAGTCAGATTTAACAGAAATTATACAACAGTTAGTTCTGGTCCACTAATTTGATTGGCAGTATTCCAAGAGTGCTTATATTTCCTATAACCACACAGGGATGTTTCACTGTATCACTCTGCTCATCTGTGTTCACCATTTAACATTCCACTAGTGCGAAACAGTTACTACAGTAGTGTTAGCTACATCAGCAGCAGTAGCAGACTTAATTTTTACTTTAAATATGAAAGTTCGTCAGATGAAGATTAAAAGGAAGAAGGGATGCCAATTTTACCTGAAGCACTTTTAACAGGAATGTACAAATCAGTGTGAGCCAGTTAGCGAGCTAGCTGACATGCTATAAAGTGAGTCTGGCTTATTTGGGATCTATTTTCGCTAGCAAAGCAAAAATAAACAGAACATTAGGTCATATTGTGTTTGACATACCTACTCAGTTACCTCAATTACTCTATATTAATTTCTTGTTTATAGAACTGTTGTATGAAAGCAATATTGCACGAGCAAGAGTGCAGTTATACCGAATATCAGCATGGCTGTGATTAGCATGGCACTCGCCCTGCAGGTTCGTGCCTAATCACAGCTTTGCTAATACTCAGTTAAACTGCACTCTTGCTATTGCTTGAATATAATGTATAGTTTACATAAATATATTTAGTTTCTCATCAAAATGTGATTTCATTGCTTATTGTAAAATTAATTAAAACATATATTTACATTGAATTATGTAGACAGAATCAACTGACATAATAATAACATGAGCTTGAGTGAGTGGTTTTATTCCAAAGCTTTAAAAATATATGATCAAATCATGCTGCAACTCAATTCATTCACGTGAACCAATGTACACAAGTAAATTCAACCATTTTTTTTCTTTCAATGCAGTAAAAGCATAGACAGTATAAAATCTAAACATCTCTGAAATGATATGAACAAGGTACGCTAAATGAAATCTGACCTTAAATTAGTCCAGTCACAAAAAAATAGTAAATCCTCAGTTATGTGACTTTGATATAATTCACTATTTGTACTTCAAGTAGATGAGATCAATTATGTGGTAAGCCTATTCATTTTGTTATATATAGCGTATTAATTTCATTATAAGTCGCTGTTCAGCTGGACTGAAAAAGCACTCTCATTCGCTGCCATAATTGCTATAGCTTCACTCCACTGATAGATCTGTATATATATATATATATATTGTGTGTGCACACATGAGCCTCGTTTGGCCAATTCCAGCTTGAATTATTGGAAATACTGTAAGTTGCACCTGAACTTCGTTGATGGAACTCACTGAGGCTGGATTGATCTGTTACTCTATGTCAAGCGAGGCTATTTCAAATAAGCCCCAGTTTTATTAGCTCGCTTCGTGGAATACAGCACTGAACTCAGGAGGTTGTTTAGGATCTATTATCAATACCAAACACTGCCAAATACCAAAATGGTAGTGCACACAAGGGTCAAGGTCATGAAAACATAATTGGGCATGAAATACAAAAATCAGAAGATGCTCCAAAGAGTAGTTTGGTACACAGATAAAGGGTCTAAACCAGTGTGTTTAAATACTGTGAAATGGGCAACCACTGTTTATTGTCTCTTTTTGTTCATCACTCCCAATTTCATATCACATCACATTTCCTGTATTTGGGTCGATTCAGTGTCAAACTGCTTTCTCATTGCAATCGAATCATGCTAGATTTTGTTGGGAACGGTACCGAGACCACCTTATGATCTTGAACCGGTTGTTTTGATCCGCATCAGAGTGTGATTGCTGTATTATCAGTTGCACAAACAAATCGCACTAAAGAGGAAAACACACCACGGTTCGATTCAAACGTTCTAAACACTGCATATGTAAAAGCAACCTTAGGTTTCCACAGCTTCCCTGCTCAGAGTGATCTCAGGAGAAATCAATGTTGTAACCATTTCCACCCGTAGAAAGGTCTGCAGCAGACATTTCACACCAGAACAGCTAGCTGAACCATAACCACAGAGGCTTGGACAAGACTGGCAGAAATTGCAGTCCTATTGCCTGCTACAGTATTCAAACCCCACGGCCCAATGTGTGAGAAGGAAAAGCACTGGATAATAATAAAACACCTAACAAGAAACATTATACCATTTTTAACATACTTTTACATGCTGATAACATAGCTAATATGCATTAGCAATATTTACCTTTATAGCATATCAGTTATTGTGATAAAAATAACAAAAGACAGACATGATAAATTGTCAAAGAAAATCACATGTAATAATTCAATGTAAGTGTCTAGCCACTAATATCATGGGCAATATCCAGTTTCAACTGAAGAAACCCCATTAGCACAAGCTACTTTGCAGTGAAGCGTGTAGGCTAACATTAGCTTGGGTGTTCATTTCTGTTAATAGGTATTATCTTACAGTGTTGTACGGTTTATGTATCTCTTGCATAAACCGACTATAAAATACAGCAATTACAACTGTAGTGAATGAAATGCAGGAAATGCAGGAACTGTGGTAAATATAATGCAGAAGTGAACAGGAAATTGAGGTCAGTGGTCAGTTTAGACCTCAGGAGAGCAGGAACTCTGTTGCTGCGGAGGGGTACTGTCCTTGTATCTAGTGTTACCTTCAAATACAAAAGTGAATGAATAAATCTATTACAACAAAAGGTGCAATGAATTTCCCTCACATTTTCTTTCCCAAGAAATAGGCACAGCTGTCACAAACATAAAAAGTATTATTCTTACTGTAAACAGTGGCCTCCAGCAAATCAATACTGGTTTATCGTTCTAGCTTTCATATCTATATCTATGTTCATGTGCACCCCATGCCACAGTTTCCAGTGAAGATGACTTGCCCTGAGGTTCAAGTAGGAAAAAAAAAACTTTTATTTCTTGTTAAACTGTTTGAAAGCATCTCTCTCTCCTTCCCCCATTCTCTGTGTAGTGTTCATTTACCTAGTTAAAACCAGTTTTGAATCATCTAACCATGTCAGAGCCATGTAAGAACAGTTAACTGTGCAGTTAGAGTACTTGATGTAAATATGATTATATTCATCTGTTGAAACTGCTAAAATATAGGCATTAACATATTTTTATATTAATCTATTATTTATTAGCAAGTCATTTACTACCTATTAGCTACTAGCAGTTAATAGCAATTAAAATTACTCCTATCCACTGGGTGTAATTTACCCATTACTGTAGCAATTTACTGCCCTCTTGTGGCGAACTTGCTGTTTTCAAATTATATATTTATTTATTTATTTAAATTTTGCGTATTGTATGTCATATTGCTAACACAAATTCCTTTTGAATGGTTATTACTTTTATAAATAAATTCAAATATGTATCTTCTAACTAGCTCTTTTCTGATGTTAACAGTGGCAATCAAGAAAAGATCCAGAGTACCTGGTGTTATTATCACACAATATGTGGAAAGAATACCACCTGGAAAAAGTACCCCAGATTTCATCAGAAAACCCATGGCTATAAACATTCAGGAAGGTATTCAAAACACTTTTTTCTGATGACATGGAGCAAAAAAAAAAAAGGCCTGCTGCATGATACCTTATTTAACAGTTAAATTTTGTTATTTATTAGTCATGTTTGCTTTGGAGTCCCTGGAGGACTAGTGGTTAGGCCCCAGTGCTCTCACTGCTGTGGCCCAGGTTCTATTCCTGGCCAGAGAACCAACCGTACACTTTTAGTGCCAGTCACAAGCCCAGATAAAAATGGGGGAGGGTTGCATCAGGAAGGGCATCCGGCATAAAAATTGTGTCAAATCAAATATGCGGACCAATGATCCACTGTGGCAACCCCTAGCAGGAGCAGCCAAAAGAAGAAGAACAACAACATTAGTCGTGCATTTTTATGCCACTGAATATAATTTATTTATATTTACTCAATTTAAAGGATAGATTTTCAGATTTATGGTAACAGTGACTTTAAACTGAAACAAAACTCTGGTTTCAGGTGTCATGGATATTCTGAAATTGGCACTTGACTACATTACCCATCAGTCCCTGCATGTTACATGAGCTTGTCACACGTTTCTCTGAGTACTCACACCTGTTCTGTGTTGCCCCTACTCAGCACCCCTATTTAAGTCCTGGTTCTGTATGTTTCATTGTCAAGCTTTTGTTGTTGTCATGCTTATGTACTGTTGTGTGATCCACAGCCTTGCTCATAGTCTGCTCTTTTTTTTTGCTTTATATCCAGTGTTTACGTTTATGGTTCTAGTTTCACGGTTTTGGTTGGTTGTGTTACACTTTTTTCAGTAAAATGAAAAAATATGAGCACTACAGTTTCTAAAAAAATTAGCAAAGGAATGAAACAATGAGTCTCACTATGGCTGCAGTCCATCCCTGTAGAGGCATTTCAGACCATTAAAAAAGAAAACCTCAAGCCTCAACCTCTCCCATTGTTTTGGGCACAATGTCATACGCAAGACCTTTATTTACTTTTGTTTATTATATTCTTAATAAATGGCTTTTACTAGAGCAATACTATGATCTAACTTGTCCTGATTGCAGGTAAATCAGTCATTTTCAGAGCAGTGGTGACAGGAGAGCCAGAACCCACCATCTCATGGGCACGTAACAAAGGAGATATCTCTGATCCAGAGAAATACAATACAAAATATGATGAAAGGGCTGGAGAATACACATTACAGGTAAAATGTTATTCATTCATTACTTTCAGTTCATTATTTTCAATCAAGGTGCTGTCCATCGCAGGGCACCATGCACACACACTCCCATCTAGAGGCTATTTAGAGTAGCCAATCTACCTACCAAAATTGTTTTTCGGAGATGGGAGGAACCCAAAGTAAACCCACATGGGCACATGTGAAACTCATAACCTGAACTCAAGTTTAACCTGGAACCCTCAACTGGGTAACCTGGAACCTGGATCTGTGAGACAGCAGCACTACTCATTGCACCACCATGCCACCTAGTAAAATATCAGTTCCAGTTCATTTAGTTTGTCAGAGCAGGCTAATTATTACTCACTCACTTTCAGTAACTGCTATATATATTGTCAGGGTCATAGTGGATCTGGAGACTTTCCCAGGAACACCAGACATGAGGCAGGAATACCCATCAAGTGCCACAGTACAAGACAGCAAAGCAAACAAACAGCATTTTAAATCACCTTCCAATTATAATTACCATCAAAATTATTTCTGAAGTCTTCTGAATTTTGTACTTCGCTGTAGGCCGATTTAATGTTTTTTTTCCCAAGTCAAAATTTTCAGCATTTTTTCTATTTTGGACAAAAACCAAAAGTGCCTTTTTTGACCATTTTTGGCTGAAATATTCTGGTGGCATATATATAAATATAATCAACTGATATTATATGCTTATTTAATGGTGGATAAGTTGGACACACTTTGATCAATTTTATTTCACATTCACAATGATCTCAAAAAATCTCCATTTACAGTGACAGAAAGGCATATTACAAGCATCAATCATTCCAGATTCATCTCAATGGCTCATCTGTTTTTTTTCTATTAGTGAAAAAGGAAGACTGCTCTTTTGGCATATTACTGTGCTCCTCTTTTAAAATGCAAAGCTCCTACACTGGATGTGTAGTTTACCAGGTCTGAGACAGTCATTTAAATCCCAGCAAACACGCCCACATTGGCTTTTTAGAGGCAAGTTGTGGGCATTGTGGATGAAGGCTAACCCATACAAATCCAATGAAACATAGGCCCAAAGCAGGTTTTTTTTTTTTTTGCCATGCCCATAACTAATCCCATGTGGGACCAGTGCAGGCTAGCCCACATTGGGCAAATACCTATTCTACCCATATTGGCCCAACAGAGCCCACACTTTGGCATGCCCACACAAATCCCATGCAGAACACATCAGCCCATTGCTGTGGGGCCAGTGTGCGCCAATGTGCAAATCCCCAGTGGCATGATGTGGGAATGGCTGCTGTGATATTTTTCATCTCACCCATGCCCCACAGTTTGAATACCTCTGTCTTAGCCAATCCGCCTTCTGGCATGGTTTTGGGAGGTGGGAGAAAACCAGAGAGGTGGGAGGAAACCCACATGGACGGGCAGAACATGCACAGAAACTCCACACAAACCGTAACCCGAGCTCAGGATTAAACCTTGGACCCTGGAGCTGTGAGGCGGCAATGCTACTCACTGCACCACTGTGCCATCCACTGGCTAATTATGCTGAGTTTAAATGTCAGTGGCTTTCTCCTTTTTTCAATAATTTTCCTTTTCATTAATTTTTCTTTTCATTTATTTCTGCTTTTCCTGGTAGGGGTTGAGGTGGAACCAGGCTGAGAAAGTTGAGACTGTCTAGGCTCTCTCTTTTTATCCCCAGCCACAGAATACAGGTCCTCCTGGGGGATTCCCAGACATTCCCAAGCTAACTCAACTTTTCCATTTCTGGTTGAGCACATGCTGTGCTCATCTTAGCCAAGTCGCCAGTGCTGGGCCCTTGAGCAAGGCCCTTAACCCTCAACTGCTCAGTTGTGTAAATGAGATAATTGTAAGTCGCTCTGGATAAGGGCGTCTGCCAAATGCCATAAATGTAAATGTAAATCTGATATATGTATATCTGATAAATATCTCAATGGATATTTTTGTTTCTCCTCTGTTCAATTTTTCTTTCTTTTTTGTCTTATGTTTGTATGTTTGATGTTTGTTTTGTCATCTTTCTTAATATTTTTGGTCACTGGTTGTATTTGCTGGTTGCTGGCTGTGATGGACCTTATTTTAAGCAGCGGATTTCCTGAGGCCTTCTCCCATGTGCATGTCTGTGTCTCTGCTCACCATGGACTGAATGCCGCATCTGATCACTTTCGGCATGCATGCTACTTGCGTCAGTGGCAGGGAGTTCAGTGTTATTCTGAGCAGTCTCGGGGCTTCTCAGGCCTCTGTTCAGCAATGTTTCTTTGCGTAGTGTGTGCAGCTCTGCAGCTCACTTCAGAGTGGTGGTACCCAGTAGTGTTGTGGCCCTGTGGACCATGTGGGCTGTAGCAGCGTATGCCTTTATGGGAAGCAGCTTTTGGAGGACTCTGCAAACCAGGCTGTTTTTTGTTTATCATTATTTTGTGTTATTGTATGTTTTTCCTGTAATTGTAAAACAACCTTGGGTGCGAGAAAGGCACTATATAAATAAGACTAATTATTATTATTATTATTATTATTATTATTATTATCATTATTATTATTATTATTAGTGAGATATAATCTCTCCTGTGGGTCTTGAGTCTGCCCCAGGATCCCCATCTAGTGGGACATGTCTGACACAGCTCTACCAAGAGTCAACCAGGGGGCATCCTTGTAATGTGCCCAAACCACCTCAACTCTTAATTCCAAGGAGCAATGGCTCTATTCTGAGGTTCTCCTGAATTGTTTTGCTCCTCAACCAATCACAGAGTCTAAGGCCAGCAACCCTGCAAAGGAACCTCCCTTTCGATGGCTGTAATTGCAACCTTATTCTTTCAGTCACTACCCACAGCTTGTGGCCAAAGATGAGGATAGGTGCACTGATTGACTGGTGCTCTTGTTTCACCACCATATACCAGTACAGCAAATGTAACACTGCAGGCTAGGTCTCTCCTCCCATCTGATCCAATCAGCCCCTCTTTTTTCTAAGGGAGAACCATGGACTCGGACTAGGACTAGGAAGTCCCGATTTTCATCCCAGCCGCCTCACACTCAGCAGCAAACAAGTGTGTCAGAGGTCCAGTTCAGATGGTGTCAACAGAACATCATCTGCAAATAACAGGGATGTTGCTTCTAGCCCCCCATACTGGCCACCTCTCCAGCTTTGGCTGCATCTTGATATCTTGTCCATGAACACAACAAACAGGCATGAAGACAAGAAAAACTCTTGATGGGGTCCAACATCCACCTTAAATAATTTTGACTTAAAATGGAGACAGAAGTCTTACTGTGCTCATAGAAAGACATTTGTACACAGCCTGGGCAGAACCCGCATTGCTCCTCTTGAATTCTACGTTCAATTATAGGATGGAGTATTACTCAGAATGCATCCTTCTTCAACTTGATGCCTTCCCACACCACTGGTATCCACCAACACATCCCAGGGTTACGAAGATGACAGGCACTGATAGCCATCTGGCCACAGCTTTTTGCAACTGTTTCTATGACTGAAGACTTGAACATGGTTTATTCAGACTCAGTGTCCTTTCCTCACTCTGTACATGGGAGAAATACTTTCAGGGGTCTGAGTTAAATTTGTTTCTCACTGAAGCTTCTGCCATACTCCCACAAGCAACTCAGAAGGCTCTCCTGGATTTACCAGAATCCAACTCACCACCAAGTTTAAAACATATGTTCTCAAGTCTGATGACACAATCGCAAAAATAATCATTGTCATTTGGCCCAAGATGCAATTGTACCAAGTACACTTATGAGCGACTTTGTGTTTGAACAAAGTGTTATTAACAATCTGTGGCTTGGACAGAAGTCTAATAATATTTCCACACCTAGCTGATGCCTATCACCTGTGGGAACTCTGGAGTAGGACAGCTACAACCCCCAATCAAGAGGTTTGGTACCAGAATCCTTACTGTTTGTGGATGTGAGTCTGATAATATCTAATCCATACCTTTCACATACTAACTCAGGCTCATTCTCTGCCAGTGAAGTGCCATTCCACATTCCCAAAGCTAGTTTCCATTCTAAGGGTCTAGTCCATCTAAGACTGTCCATCACATGCCTGCTGCCTGACTTTCATTGCACCTGACCCCCATATAGTAGGTGGTAAGCACAGATGTCTCCACGTCTCCATTTCAGGCTGACTCAACTGGGTTACATGAGTGGCCCAGTCACCAGACGTGCACCTGGATAAGGGATGTAAAAAGACAAATTTACCAAGTGTCTTCATTCAGTGGGATTCAGATAGCCATTCAGACTTCACCATTAAATTAATAGAATTTGTGTGCCTTGGAGAACTGATATTGCTGGGTTAATCAAGCCTACAATATACCGTATCAATATCTAATAGTGTTGCAACACAATTCATCTTCATAGCATTAATTTGCCTATGGCCTTCTGAATTTTTGTGATTTTGTTGGGCACCTACTACAAACAGTTCTTTCCACTTCAGAGATGCTAATCTCTGTAATCCAAGGACAGTACAAGTCTTTGAAGCACTGAAAACTGACATGTTTCTGGAACCATTCACTGACAATACCAGTATGCCAGTATGTGTGCTATGGCACATCATGCTAAAAGTGTCCATTGATCTGCAACAATATTCAGATATGCCACATAGAATAGATGTTCTTCAAGTATTATGTGTCCTACTACTGTATGCTCCAGGTAAACACTGCCCACAGCATTACACTGACAGAATTTGCACTTATTGCTTCCTATGCCACCAAACAGATCTAAACAGATTCTGTTTATAATGTTTCTCTAACAATGGCCTTTGGAACAATGTACAGGTGGCAAAAAACAAGTACAGCATATCAACAGTGTCAAGCAAAGTGATGACGGACTAGTTTTGAACTTAAAGTTCTTGTTAACGCTAATATTTGGTAATAAGTAGTGAAACAGTCCACACTCATCCATCTCCACTGAGATGCTGTGGCAGGACCTATAGTGAGTTATGCATAATGCAAATGCAAATTCCCTTAGACATCGCTGAACTAACACCCTGTTTTGCCTAAAATCCTCCAAAACCATGTGAGACACTAAACAATAGAATCAATGCAAGAATCAATGATCAAATTTCCCTTCACCAGTTGTTGTCAAACAAATGCTGCAGCAATGTAACTTCCTTGTGCTTAAAGCTCTGACAGGGTAGGAAGTATAGCAGCCAAACAAAATGTCTCCAGGTTACGTATGTAACCATGGTTCCCCAAGGGAACGAGACACTGCGTCGAAACGCTATAGGAATGCCTTCAGTGTGACCACGCTCTGAATCACATGTGTAATCAGTCCAATGGATGGGCAAGACGTCACGGGCCGGGTGACGTAGCGACCAGGAAGCTTAAAAGCACGAGCGGTGGATACAGCAGCAGCTTCGAGAATTAAGCGGGCGCTCGCAAGGATGCCAGAAGTATGGCCCTGAGATGCAGCGTCTCGTTCCCTCGGGGAACCATGGTTACATACGTAACCTGGATACGTTCCCCTTCAGGAACTCGAGCTGCATCGAAACGCTATGGGAACGAGTATGCCCATGTTGCCAGACTTACAAATCCCTGCCTAGTGTGGAAGAGCACAGCTAGGGCGAGAGAACAAAACGAGAGAACACACGTCGAGGCCATAGCACCTGACGAGAATCAGGGGCACGGACCAACTCACAGCGTTGCAGATGTCCTGCATAGGGACACCTGCCAGAAAGGCCTTGGAGGCCGCCACACTTCTAGTGGAGTGAGCCTTGACTCCCAAAGGCAAGGGGAGATCAGAGGACTCATAGGCCAGACAGATGGCATCCATGATCCACCGGCTGAGGGTCTGCTTAGTAGCAGGGAGACCTCGCTTAGGGGGACCATAGCACACAAACAAATGGTCCGCCTTTCTCCACAGGGCAGCTCTGTGGATGTATGCATCCAGTGCTTGCACTGGATACATACAATAAGCCTCTACTGGTCAGGATCCCAAAAAGGGAGCAGGACAGAAGGCCTGGAGTACAACAGGCCGTGGTTTAGAGGAGGGAACTTTAGGAACATACCCCGCTCAAGGGTGAAGAAACGCTTTGGCCAGACCGGGCGCAAAGTCTAAATAAGAGGGGGCCACTGAGAGGGCCTGTAGATCCCCAACTCTCTTGAGAGAGGAAATTGCCAGAAGATAGGATGTCTTCAAGTGAGACTTGTCTTCCAGCTTCAACCTTCAAGGTGGAGTGGGTCAACCCTGCAGAGAGTCAGGCGTGCAGGAACTCCAGCACTGTACCAACAGGGCAGTTAACTGGGACGAGCTAGTGGTCTTCGCACCAAGAAGTGAAAAGTTTCCACTTCAAGGCATACAGTTTCCTCATTGAGGGAGCTCTGGATTGGAGAATGGTCTCAACAACCTCGGTTGAGAGATCGGAAGCTACGAGTTGTGCCCCCTCAGAGGCCACACCCACAGCTTCCACAACTCCGGGCAGGGGTGGAAACCCGCCTGTGAGAGGAGGTCCCTCCTGACGGGGATCTCGCATGGAGGGCCGTTGAGAAGGGAAATCAGGTCCTAGAACCATACTTGGCCCGGCCAGAACGGGGCTGCTAACCACAGACGGACCCCATCCTGGCACACTCTCTCCAGAACTCCTGGGAGCAAAGCAATCGGGGGAAGGGCATACAGACGAAGCCTCAGCCAAGTCTGTACCATGGTATCCAGTCCGAGAGGAGCTGGATGAATTGAAGAGAAGGGGACAGAGGGGACAGTGCGACATCTCCTGAGTTGCAAACAGAGTCACCTGAGCCTGGCCAAAAACTCTCTATATCTGCCTCACCACCTCGGGGTGAAGCCTCGTTCCCCGGGCCATGGCCCCTGCCTCAACAGGATGTCCGCTCCCATATTGAGATGTCCAGGGGTGTAAACTGCTCTCAAAGGGAGGAGTTTTCCCCTGGAACCACACAAGGATCTGGTGTGCCAGCCTGTAAAGGGGGCGTGAACACAGATCTCCCTGGCAGTTGACGTAAGAGACCACCGCTGTGTTGTCGGTGCGCACCAACACATGGTGATCTCTTTGGTCCGGGAGAAAGTGTGTAGAAACACAGCCAGCATCTCCAGGCAGCTAATGTGCAACGTGAGATGGCAGCCGTTCCACAGACCAATGGGCCTGAGCCACAACTGTAGGGGTCTCATGAACAGCAGGCCAAACGGTATCACGTTGGCCATCAGACCCAGCAGTCTCTGGAACTGCTTTACAGTGAGTGACCGGCCTTCTCTCACTCTCGTGACTGCTGTGAGGATTGACTCGATCCGAGCAGGAGACAGACGTGCCTGCATCGTGGTCGGATCCCCACCAAGTCCAGATAAGCGGTTCTCCGTACCGAAGAAAGCACACTTTTCTTGGCATTTAGTCTTAACCCCAGCTCTTTCATGTGGGCAAGAATGACATCCCGACGCCGAACCGCCGCCTGCTCCAATTGAGCTAATATCAACCAATCGTTGATATAATTCAGTATGCGGATGCCCTGGAGCCGCAGAGGAGCCAGAGCAGCATCCACATACTTCGTGAGAGTGCGGGGTGAGAGTGCAAGGCCGAACGGAAGAACCGTTCGGGGAAGGATGGAGATATGGAAATATTCGTCTTTTAGCTCGATCATGACAAACCAGTCCTCGGACCCGATCCGAGATGCGACTTGATCGATTGTGAGCATCCTGAACATCAGTGGCATGTGACGTCTCGCCCATCCATTGGACTGATTACACACGTGATTCAGAGCATGGTCACGCTGAAGGCGTGCCCATAGCGTTTTGACGCAGCTCGAGTTCCTGAAGGGGAACAGCCAGTTGTGCATGTCACATTTCCCAAGACAAAAGATTACCTGTAACATGAAATCATTTAAACAGGCAATACTGAAGAAATAAGAAAATGTCATACTTCTCAAATTATTAATCATACATAAAGCCCAGCCCCAGGTGCTGTTTGGTACTGTAAGGTTTTCAAACAGTAGTTGAGATGAGCGACCATGACATAGGCTTTCTCTCATAACATATGTCAGTCTTAACACTGAGAGATGGCTGTGAGCATGAGCAAAATGAAAAAAAAAAAACTGTGAGGTTTAAAACAGTAAGTAAATTCCTTTTAAGTGAACACAAATCCTGCAAAATACATCCTTACTCAGTATATACTCAAATATGTTGTTTATGTTTATGTTTCATAACAGATATTAAATGTAACAGCTGACCAAGCAGATACATACAAATGTTTTGCTACAAACACATTTGGAATGGCTCTTTGTACAGCTACACTTAAGGTTTCTGAAGGTAAGACATAACTTACATTCATAGATTAAAAAAAACAAAACAAATAATAATAATAATAATAATAATAATAATTACCTTACATTGTATCGCAAACATTTTCTTGCATCCCAGCTTTATTGTGATCATTCTATTTTTCAGCTGGATTCGGGAAAAATAGGCCAGGTATGTCTAAAAATACCAGAGTAAACCTGACGTTGTTTAGACATTAAAAGTTCACAACTCAAAGTTTCTCTCTCTCTCTCTCTCTCTCTCTCTTGAAGTTAGCAAGACAAATGTAGTGCAGTGTAAAACATAAAGATACAACAGTAACTCTGACTGTTACAAAGCGCTCTCCTTCCATAAATGAATGAATGAATTAATATTCTCCATACATCAAACTTTACCATAACAATGGTTAAACATATTACTTTGTTAATTAACACTTAATTTCCTCTTTTAAAATCCATTTTTGTATTAAATATTGTGAGCATCCAAATCCCTGCAATATAAACATGTACTATATAAACCTGTGACAGCCGTCAACATTGTCAGACCTGTGCTGTTATAGAAAATCAGTGAATACATTCTGACCATTCAGATTCTGCATTCAAATTCAAGATTCCTGTGGTATAATGACTGTTTATAGCTTTTACAGTTACAGAATTTAGCAGATGACGTTATCCAGAGTGTTTTGTAGTCTCATGATAGTTTACTAGGTTAGGCCATCAAGCTAAAATCCTGTTGAAGGAGGTTAGTACAGCATGAAAAGAAAACACACAAGACAAAGGATTCTTTCAATAGAAGTGTCAATTCAAGAGGTAGGTCTTTAGTCTTTGTTTGAAGACAGCCAGTGTTCGGACAGCCAGAGGAAGTTCATTCCACTACCTGAGTGCCAGGACAGAAAAGAGTCTTGAGGGATGATGGGTCCAGTCAAGCCATGTTAGAGCCTTGAAAGGAGCATGGTGCATAGCAGGGTGTGATAAGTGCCTTAAAGTATGTGGTTACTTGTCTTGTTTTGGCTTTGTAGGCAATCATTAATGTTTTAAACCTGATGTGGGCAGCTACAGGAAGCCATTGGAGAGAAGGAAGCAGTGGTGTGGGGGGTTGTGAATAATACTTAAGGGTTCTTAGAGTTATTTTTTTCAAGAGTGTAATGAAATTACCATAAGGCAACATTCAAATGATTTGAGAGAATTCAAATGTTGATGTTGATCAGTAAAACAAAATGGCATAGCAAAACCATGCACATATATTAAATTATCTTATACATTTAAGTCAATTATCTTAAACGTTTGAAAAGTAATCTAAAGATGACAAAAAGTTACAACATGACATCATGTTTAGCCTGCCAAATGCACATTACAGTCATTCAAAACAGTCTGTTTGTATGCAGTACTTAGTAAATTGCTTTTAAGCTTAAGTTGAATTAAAAGATAATGGTAATAGTGTTCAGACTAGAAAGTAGATGGCTAGTCTGATGAGTCAAACAGATATGTGCTTATTTATTTAATTAATTATTTATTTCAGAACAAAATGAACCTGAAGACTTCAGAAAACTGCTGAAGAAAACTGTGTAAAGTATCACAACCAAAAAATTTGGGGATCTACATTTTTTGTTGTTTGTTTCATGTTATCCATTTTTACAATTAATATATCTAGATAGAAAAACTCTTTCAAAATATCTTTGTCTAATCTTTTACTTTTCATCACTTTTTGCATAGAGTTGTGAAAAAGGTTAAAGAAAAACCCAAAAAAGAGGGAGAGGTTGACCCAAAGTTTTGGGAGATGTTATTGAGTGCTCAGAAGAAAGACTATGAGCGCATTTGTCAAGAATTTGGGATCACCGACTACCGATGGATGCTGAAAAGACTTAA
>CM075004.1:11998689-12009211 GCA_037576675.1 Pangasius sanitwongsei | reverse complement strand
TATAAAATCACTCTGCTTAGGTGTGCAGTATCTAATTCAACTCATTTATTCTTTGCAGAATGGTGAAATAGTTGACTATGGTGATGGCACCAATGATTCCTTCAAACACAATCTGAAGAAAGTTGGTGATAAATACACATTTACCATTAGTAATGTTGGCCCAGAAGATGCAGGTCTATATCAAGTGGATGTTGAAGATGCAACCATGTTTTCAACTGAATTGGAGAGTAAGACTAAGTTTGATCATGGTGTTAAACATGTTAGGGCATCTGTTTTCAGCTGCATAGTTAATGTTATTTTAGAAATCCGTGGAGCATAGAATGGACTGAAGCAGCATAGCCAACTTGGCTCACTAATTTCTTTCCTCAGTTGCTGATGTGGAATTTGATAGCACTCTGAAGGACGTCACGGTGGTCAAAGAAAAAGATGCTACATTTGAATGTGTATTATCTGATCCTGTGTCAAAAATTACCTGGTGTGCCAATGATGCATCCATTGAGCCAGGGGATAAATACAACATAACAGTCTCAGAAGACATGCTTACTCATAGACTAGTAGTAAAGAACTGTAGACCATTGGACAATGGTACCTACACAGCTATTGCTGGAATCAAGTCATCTAAAGCAGCTCTGACTGTGAAAGGTGAGTTGTTTTTTTAATATGCCCATGGGTTTAAAACAAATAAGTAACAAAATTCATTCTCCATATTTTCCATTTACTATGCCTTTTCTTTATCTAAATGATCCAACTGCCCTACAGAAAGGCCTGAGAGGTACAGATAATACTGATAAGTTGGGTAAGAGCAGGCCAGGAAGCTGCAGGGCACAACACCCAAAACAGCTAGAGGGGCTGGTAGTGGTGGATCTAGCCTGGAAGACGGGATTGGAAGAGATGGAATCATGGGAGGTGGAAGTGGGCAGGATGGACTATCAGATGTTGGATCAGGAAAAGATGGATTAGGAAAAGACGGATCTGGAAAAGATGGACTACTGGGTGATGGATCAGGAAAAGATGGATCTGGAAAAGAAGGTTTTGACGTAACTGGACTACAAAAAGATAGTAGAAGTGTGGATGGAGCAGGTGGAGACAAGATAGATGGAACTGGAGATACTAAGCATAAAAAGCACCTCAAAAATGGTCATTTGGTCCCTGACACTAACAGAGGTATGTGTTAAACTCTGGTCTTAATAATCAGCAATTAATTGTGCATAGCACAGCAGTAATAAGAAAACTAATATCTCCACTATGTAAAAATTAGCAGTAATTAAATGTTTCCTCTGTTCTTGTGTCCAGAACCGGAAGTCCACTTTGTTAGTGGATTGTCTGATACAGCTGCCAATACAGGAGAGACTGCAGAATTATCTTGCACACTCAGCAGTAAGGATTGTGTTGGAATTTGGTACAAAGATGGTCAAAAGGTGAACCTTTCTAACAGACAAATTTCAATTAAGACATAGCAACATATGAACATAATTTGTTATGACATTTTATATCTATTTTCTCATAGTACAATAAAAGGCTTTCATTGTAGTACTGTCCAACAGAAACATTTAGCATTTCCTCTATTTTCTTTATGTTCTGTGGGTCAGATGGAATCTATGAATGGGATTACTATTTCCAAAGATGGGGCCATTCACAAAGTAATAATGAAGAATTGTCAGGAGGGTAATGCAGGGGTGTATAGATTTGAAGCAGAAGGACGTAAATCAGAGGCCACATTAATTATTAAAGGTAAATACAATAAATAATTTCATGTTTTGTTTATCTTTTTATTCAGATCACATAAACAACCATACAGTCTTACAGAAGTGAACTTCTCTCCATTCTCTCCATTCATATTTAGATCCACCAAAAATTGATGCAAATGCCATGCGTAAGTTCTCAGAAGCTGTCATCATAAGATCTGGTGAAAATGCAATTTTCAAGCTTCCATTCTCAGGAAAGGAACCAATCAAAGTGCAATGGTTCAAAGATGAAGTGGAGTTTTTGGAAGGCCCTGGTGTCAGGATTGAGAGTTCCTCAACTCAGAGCCGGCTACTTCTCAATAAATGTCAGCGTAAAGACACTGGAGAAGTCAAAATCAAACTGAAGAACGATTTTGCCACCACTGAGGCTACATCTAAACTCATTGTTCTTGGTATGTTGTAGGCTAACCAGCTTTGTAGATTGTGGTTAAGACAACTAAAATGTAATATGCTTTTTATGATCTCTACGTTTCTTATTTTCTAGACAAACCAACTCCACCACAAGGGCCTGTAGATGTGGTAGAAAGTTCACTGTCTGCTATTGAATTTAAATGGAGGCCTCCAAAAGATGACGGGGGCTGTCCTGTGACCAACTACATCCTGGAACGTCAGCAAGTGGGACGTAACACCTGGACTAAAATTGGAGACATCCCCGGACAACCTACCTACAGAGACACAAATATTGACCGTGGCAGGAAGTACTGCTACAGGATAAGGGCTAAGAATTCAGAAGGCATTAGTGACATCCTGGAAACTGATGATATTGCAGCCGGCACATTGGGTAAATTTTTAATGTAGAGTTTTTATATGCTTTATGAACCTTATGAACAACCAAATTAAGGGCTTGTTTTCCTCAGCTAGTCAAGGTGTTTCTTTATTAAGAATACTTGGTGTATTTAAAAAACTAAAATTCCCTGAGCTGCAGAAAATTTAAACTATGTTCTCAACATCTCTTTAAATGTTGCTGCTTAGATTAAATTGATGCTTAATTCATACAGCTTAGCTTGTTTTTTCAGCTTTCCCTGGTCAGCCTACTTCTCCAAAGGTGGTCAGTGCTTTCAAGGACTGCATCAATCTAGCATGGCTCCTGCCAACAAACACTGGTGGGGGAAGTATTATAGGCTACAATCTGGAGAAACGCAAAAAGGGCAGTAACCTTTGGAGTCAAGTGAACCCTCCAGACGAGCCAATTAGAGGTTTTTTGTCTGTTACATGTCAAGTTGTTCTTATGCATAATTTGCTTATGTGCAATCAATTGTTTCAAATCACATCAAATAATTTGCATCACAAATGCTTACACATTTGTATTATTTTCAGAGAAAAAGTATGCAGTGACGGATGTGATGGAAGGAGCCGAGTATGAATTCAGAGTGATTGCGATTAACACATGTGGTCCTGGAGAACCTAGTGGCCCCTCTGCATGTGTATTTGCAAGAGACCCCCAGAGTAAGATTGAACAACAACAGACTTTGTTAGACTTTCCAATCTAACTTTTAGATATTTCTAGTTTTCTTGTCATTCGACTACTTTTCTCACCACAGAGCCTCCTGGGAAGGTTAAAGATCTCAAGGTAACTAGCTCTAGTTACAACACTTTGTGCCTGGCTTGGACTAAACCAACTGTGGTGAATGGAGTGGAAGATGAAGTAAAAGGGTACTTTGTGGAAATCAGACCTACAGACCAAATCGAATGGATCCGCTGCAATACAAATGCAATCGTCCAAACCTCTTTCACTGTAACTGGTCTGAAGTCCTTGGCCACGTACTGGGTAAGAGTGATTGCAACCAATGAAGGAGGAGAGGGGCATCCACAAGTGATTGACAACTACATCACTGCCATGCCTCCACCTAGTAGGCATAAACATTGTTCAACTTTCTTAGTTGTTTCTTTAGAAACTCTACCTTAATTTGACATTTATAGTAACATTTAATTTGATTTTACAGTGAAACCAAGATTCACTGACCGCAGGATGAAAAATTTAATGGTTGTGAAAGCTGGAAACACAGTTCGGGTCACCATAGGCTTTGAGGTACTATACTTCACAGACAGTGATTGATAATCATAAACCTGTAGAGGTCAAGTGTAGCTTGAAACCATATATTATTGATGCATTTTGGTCTCTGTTAAAAGGTTTACATAAAATTTTTAGAAAGCACTATAAAATGGTTGCATTATTGAATACTATCATTCAGGTTTGCTATTATTATTTTTACTTGCAGGCTTCCCCTTTACCAGATATCACTTGGCTGAAGGATAATGTGCCTGTGGCTAAATATGTGACAATTACTAATTCTGAGAAAGTTTCCCAGCTGCTCATTCCGACATCCGATCGATCGGACAGTGGCATCTACACTATCATTGTCAAAAATATGGCTGGCCAGGAAACCTTCAGTGTAGACATTAGAGTCACTGGTAATATAAATAATAATTAATAAATTTTACGGTGCTACTTCAGCAATTTCATTAAAAATTTTAGCCTCTGTGGAAATAAATTTTAAGTTCTTCCAGCTGTACTCTGTAGACTGAATGTGTAAACTTACTCCTGGTGTTATATTGCTTGCAAAGATTTATCCTTGAATGTGTTCAATAATTATACTGTATAGTTTAAAATTTTTCAGATGAGCCCAAGCCTCCGGGCCCAGTGCAACTTGAGCAGAATGTTGAGGGAACATTAACTCTCACCTGGACTCCATCTCCTGATGAGAAACGAGATGACCGGCTCCACTACATGGTGATGAAACGAGACTCTGTTAAACAGACCTGGTGGACAGTAGCAGATCACCTCTTCAACCACAGATTTACCAATGTTATTATG
Organism: Pangasius sanitwongsei; assembly: GCA_037576675.1. Lineage (NCBI taxonomy): Eukaryota > Metazoa > Chordata > Actinopteri > Siluriformes > Pangasiidae > Pangasius > Pangasius sanitwongsei. Next base: position 12,004,651 of record CM075004.1, on the reverse strand, counting down.
CAGGGGAGAGAGTATAAGTTCCGTGTATATGCTAAAAATGATATGGGGCTGTCTGAGCCGTCTGAGTCTCCCACATGGGGATCTTTTAAAAAGAAAGGTTTGGAATATGATTTTTTAAAGATATTTTTCACACCAGTACTTCTGGTTTTCTGGTTTACTTCTGGTTTTATCAAATCTGATTCATATATTAGTTAACCACCAACCAGAAAATTTCAAACCATTCACAAACCAATCACTACAATAAGGAATGAATAACAATAAGTAAATTTCTGACACTGCATCCTATTTAAGATCAACCCTTGCCTTCACAAATTAGTTAAGACATTTTGCTCTTTGAAGTGTCCTACCATCAGTACCAGAGGAACAATTCATAGACCAAGAACAGATGCATTTTGTGCATTTCCACATAATCAGAATCATGTACTAAATGCTGTTTTTCTTCTCTCAAGGTAAATTGATACTAAATCAACCAGAACCAAAGAAATTGAACTTTCAGTCAGCCCCCAAATTCACAGTGCCTCTGAAACTGCATGTAGCTCCAAAGGGCTATGAGTGCTACATGAGCTGTGCTGTGAGTGGCAATCCAACTCCTCATATTACCTGGTATCACAACAATGTTAGCCTCAACACAAATACCAATTACTACATCTCCAACACATGTGGAGTCTGCTCCCTGCTCATCCTGTTGGTGGGCCCCAAAGACACTGGAGAGTACAAAGTTCTGGCAGAGAACTCTCTGGGCCAGGCTGAGAGTTCTACCAAGCTCACAGTCAGAGGTGTGCTTCTGGATTGAAACAGAACAGAAAGATATTTAGAACAAAGTTTCTGTTATTGAATATTATGTTTCCAAAGATGCTGAGTGAGTGGGTGGTGACCAAGCTAAGTACTATTTTCTTTTTCTTTTTTGTCTACCAGAATGAAAAAAATAATCATCTGTTCATCATCTGTTCATCATCTGATCATCTGCAACAAGGACAACAAAAGCAAGAGCGCCTGGATCAAAGCAAGCTGTACTCAATATTAGTGGTAACACAATACCATTTACTTTTGAGAAAAATGATTTTGAGAAAATTCTACAAGTCTGAATAAATTGTGTGCTTTAATTACTGAAATTAGTCATTTTAGTGGAATATTCAACAATAGGATAAACATTAAGACAAACTGATATTACCTAGAATAAAGTAATCTACTAAGTGTTATTTGATTTGGTATGTGACAGTGTTTCTGTCAGCCTTGAAGACTTATTTTCTGGAATGCCAATGTTTTATTTGTTTTATTTTGAACCGAAACAGCTCAATAAAATGGAAAAAAAATAACAATCACTCCAATTACACTTTAAAAGCTATTGCACCTTGCAGCATAATGAAGTAAAATATAAACATCACAACTCAAAACATCACAACTACAAAAGTAGATGACACTTATTTGCTAAGAGGATATGATAATTCGCTTCACATTATAGTTGTGCAGGGCGGCGGGTAACGTTGCCGCCTTACAGCTCCAGGGTGCCCGGTTTGATCCTGAGTCTGCATGGAGTTTAGCATGTTCTCTCTAAGCCTGTATGTGTCTCTGGGTTCCCCAGTTTCCTCCCCAAAACATGCCGATAATTGAATTGGCTATACACTAAATTGACACAAAAGACCCAAAACAAATGGGCATGACAACAGCTATTTTTTACTAACATCAGCAATGTTCACTTGGTCAGAGCAGACTAACAAAGGGAAAACATTCACCTATAAAGCTTTTGGCCCTGAATCACTATGAATGATAATGCTGAATAAAAATACATTGCTGCCAATCAACAATGACAGGATTTAATTATCCTAATTAGAAATAAGACATCCACATACTGAGAACAGAGCTACATAATGCACTCTGGTTGAGCAGATGAGCACTGATAAAAAAGCACCAAGGTGCTCTGTAGGAGTGGTTTTGAATCAAATCACTGGGTATCCATGTTTTTTGTTATCCTCTTATGTTCAATATCAAAATCAATAATCCACAATGGGCTCACCTGTTTTAGGCCTGTTTCTCTGTCTCTTTGATCACCTTCACATGTCATCAATTTTAATTTTTATATGTAAAACACCTCATGAATCCTGACTCTCTATCTTTCTCTGACACACACATACACACACACACTTATCTATTATTGTGAGGACCTTCCAATGACATTATTAATGCAGCTAATTAACATTCTCTACACCTAACCCCAATAATTAAAAGGAAACCTGTAGGCCCTTTTAGATTTCAGAAATGTTCTCCCCATGTCAATGTGGGTTTCCTCCAGGTTCTGTGGTTTCTTCCACAGATTTAGGAGTTACTGTAGTGTATAGTGTAGATCAGATTAAAATACATACAGATCAACAGAATATAATATTTTTAGTCTTCTGAAAAGAATTTTCCTCAGTAAAATATTAAATGAAACACTAATTACATGTAACAAATCATTAAATGTATTTAGCTTAACGGCTTTTGAGGGTAGTTTGTGTTTCTCTACAGTGGACTGGCAGAACAAAAACACTATTAAGAAACACTGTTGAAAATGTTGAACCATACACATTGTGACTGAGTGATGACATGGCTTGATATATTACTAAATAAAGTGGGTATAAAAAGTCTAAACACCCCGTTAGAATTGCAGGGTTTTGTGATGTAAGATAAATAATGTCAGACATTTTTCCACCTTTAATGTGATGTACTAGCAACCAACAAAATAAAAAGTAAAACAAATAGAAAAGAAAAAAACTTACAATAACATTATTGGACAGGTGTGCACACCCCTTAACCCCTCAACCCCTTAGCTAATCCTTTATTAAAGCATGTTTTACTTGTAACACAGCACTCAGTCTTATTAGGTAAGAATCTCTCAATTTAGCACATATTCATTTGGCAATTGTCTTCCACTCTTCTTTGCAAAAATGCTCCAGCTCTATCACATTGCATGGGGCTCTCCTGTACACAGCACTCTTCAAGCTTAGTGGTTAGCACCATTACCTCATGCCTCCAGGGTTGGGGTTCGAATCCCACCTCTGCTCTGTGTACGTGGAGTTTGCATGTTCTTCGTGTGCTTCAGGGGTTTCCTCCCCCAGTCTAAAGACATGCATTGTAAGCAGATTAGCATTTCCAGTAGTGTGTGATTGTGCCCTGCAATAAACTGACACACCATCCAAGGCATCCCCCACCTTGTGCCCTGAGTCTCCTGGGATAGGCTTCAGGCTCTGCTGCAACCCTGTGCAGGATAAGCAGTACAGAAGCAGGATGGATGGAAGTTTTGCTTTTCAATCAAAACCCGTCTTCCTGTTGACAATTTGCAATTCAGGCCAAGCTGGTAGATCATCTAGTAAGTTATTTTTCAGTTTCCCTGTTACTTTACTAAACTGATCAATAAACGTTTGAGATTTTCTAATTACCTTACTCATGTTATTTTTCATAAAATGACTGTTTGCGATGAAGCATTTGCAGCAGTAATTCAGAAATTGTTTCCTTTCTACCAACTGGCAAAGATGTTTTACCGACTTGACCAGTGTTTTAGCAGCTTGTAAGACTAAACTAGATTTTTTTTTTTCAGCAGGATAGATGAACTAGATTAAATACGGAGGGACTTTACCTGCATTCTAGTGCATATGCTGCAAAAAGTATTATTTATGAATTAGACGAATTGGCTGTGAGCACTATATTTGCCAAGCAATGCCTAAATAATATGCAGTATGACAATTCTGAAAACGCACCAGGTTTGAAATGTCAGCGTCACCCAGACGTTATAATCCGCCCACACGCACACGCATGCACGCGCGCACACACGCACGCACGCAGACGATTGGCCTTGTAACCAGGCTGTAGTCCGCGTGCAGAGCCGCTGGAGGACTGTCTCCACAGCACAGGTCAAGGCGTTTCATTCCGGGCCACCGGGTGTAAACCTGCAGCTCTGCGGAGGAGCGCGATGGCGAGGCGCAGAGGAAAGAGCAGCAGTAAACAGGACGATAGCTGGTTACCTTTAGAGCCACCGGCGGGACAGTCGTCCCGAGGTTTTAACGAGTATGTCATCCCGGGTGTTTTACTGCTTATCCTCGCTGTCGGCGGGTCAGCGCTCGGCTGGGTCTGTAGCGATCACCAGCAAACGATCGACAGTCTGTCGGAAACGCTGTCGTCCATGCAGGCGAGAATAACGAAGTTGCAGCAGCAGTTAGGGACCGATAACGCACAGGTAGGCTACCAAGTCACTGGAAAGTTTATTCTGCCTTTAAAATGTTCGGCTTTTACCTGGCGTTCACTTTATAAGTGGAAAATAAGCTGATTTCTTATTCAAAACTGACATTTGGTGGCGTGGATGGGCTACTAAATAAGCTAAAAACAGCACTCATTTTGTAATAGCAACAGCTGACCACATTTGCACATGGCTTTTGACTGTGCTGAACACTGTCATGCTTCCAGCACCTTATGCCATTAATAGCTTCACTAGGCCAGTACAGAGTAGTGTCATATTTCTTTGCACAACACTGCTTTAGAGAGCAGGGGGTCCTATACTTATTGCTCATGTATAAAAGTGTGCAAAATGCCAAAGCAAAGTTAATTTTATTTTTTACCAAAAAATATGATAAAGAGTTCACCAAGAAAGATAAACCTTATTCTTGGCCCTAATCTTTGCATAAGCGTTTCTTCTACTATGGAAATGGCACTTAGGCTAGCAAGTAATCAACTGAATATAGATATAGTATATCAACTGAATATAGTAAATTGTGAAGCATATGTGACCAAATTTCTATTCTAATCATGGTACATGCACACTGTGCTCTTGATTTTGTTTGTTTCTTCAGCTTGCCAATGTGGGTGGTTTTGAAGAGCGCCTGGTGGCTCTGGAAGATGCCTATGCCAAAGCACAGAGACAGGTTGAGCTCGCCCTTGCTACAACCGAGCAAATCAAGTCCAAAGACCTTCAAAGTAAAGTGTGGTCCCTGCAAACAGAGATGAACGACAAACTGGCAGAGCTCCAGCAGAACACTATTTCCATTGCTGCTCTGAATGCCATCATTAAGAACAAGAGTATTGAGTTTGAGGTTGTGAAGCAGAGCATCAACACCATGTTGAGTGCTAACGCAGAACTAGCCATTCAGGTTTCTGGGTTTTCAAGCACGCTTTCAATCACCAAGTTACATTTGGATGAGCAGATCTCCGTTGTGGATGGTCTGATGTCTCAGTTAGAGGGTCAAAAGAGGGAGATCAATGAAATAAAAGAATTATTTGCCAGCAACCAGGAATCACTTGCTACAAATGCACAGGAGTTGATGGATGTCAAGTGAGTAGACAGATGTGCTTAGTGTTATCAGTTGAAAAGTTGTTAATAACTAAAACATTTCATATATACATAGCTTATTGTGTATTTATATTTTTTCTAAGTCCTAGTGGTAAATGTGTGCTACTTGTGATTAAAGCTTTTGTGGATTTAAAATTTTTATTTGCCATAAGCAAATAAATGCTTTTTACTATAATAAAGAACAGGTCTAGTCAAAAGAACAATTTATATTTGAAAATGGCTTTTAAACCAAAATGAAAAATGTGTATTGCTTTTTAACTGCATTGTTTTTCTGACAGAGAGCTGCTAGAATCTGAGCAAATTAAGCGGACACAAAATCTTGAGAAGCAGCTGAGGTCTCTGTATAAGCGTCTGGAAGATCATCAGACAAATACAGAGAGTCTTCATTTCCAACTTGCAGCCCAGTTGGAGGCTTTACAGATCCAGGTACAAGCATGGCTGGCAACTATTTAAGAAAAAGAGAAAAATTACATGTATGGTCTCTTTGTATCCACATGGATTTCCTCTGGATTCCTCCTACCTGTCAAATAATATGGCAGTAGGTGGATTGGCTACTCTAAACTGCCCCTAGGTTTGAATGAGTGTTTGAATGAGTGTTTGAATGAGTGTTTGAATGAGTGTTTGAATGAGTGTTTGAATGAGTGTTTG
>CM075004.1:11973969-11998679 GCA_037576675.1 Pangasius sanitwongsei | reverse complement strand
GTTTGAATGAGTGTTTGAATGAGTGTTTGAATGAGTGTTTGAATGAGTGTTTGAATGAGTGTTTGAATGAGTGTTTGAATGAGTGTTTGAATGAGTGTGCATGGTGCTGTGCAGTTGACACCTGTCCCATCTAAGGTGTGTTCCTGCCTCACAGCCAGTGGTCCTGGGATAGGCAGCAGGTATACGGTAATCCTGACCAGGATAAATCGGTTACTGAAGGTGAATGAATGAATGAATGTGGATTAAATAATGTTACAATACATCCTGGATGTCCTGAACCACATGCAATGTTTGAATTCAGAGACAGCTAACATAAAAAAGAATTAGACTTTAAGCCTAGCTTTCTAGACATATGTATTGCCTAATTGTAAGCTCTTTATTGTGGCATATTTCAGTTTTTGCCTGGAGTTCAGCAATCCAGCAGAGTTGAAGAGGAGGTTCAGGTTGAGGAACAGGTCACCACATCAGACAACAAAATGAAAGAAGCACCTGAAAAGGAGTTGGAAAATACTGAAGAAGAAGAATTTACAGAAGAGGAAGAGCTTAGAGAGGAAGACAGAGCAAAAGAAGAGGATGAATTTAATAGGGAGCAAGCAGCTGTTGAAGTTGAAGCAAGTGAATGGCCTGTAGAGGAACCTGTGAAAGAGATCCGATCTCCCTCAGATGAACTGGACATTGAAATTGAAAAAGATGTTGCTGAGGAACAAAATGAGGTGGATATTGCAGACGAGATAGAGACTTTACATGAGGCACACATGGTCACAAATGAAATGGAGAAGACTGTTGTAGATGAGATCCAGATAGCTTTGGAGGATTCAGATCATGTGACAGTTGAAACAGGGGAGATTATGGATGAGAATGTGGAGGTAAATGTTGGAGAAGAGATTAAAATTCATTCAGAGAAGGCAAACATGGTTACAAGTGAAACAGAGAAGCAAACAGAGGTGCCAGATGCAGAAGAGATCCAGACTCCTTTAGAGGATTCAGGCACTGCCACTACTGAAACAGAGGAAGCTGCTGTGGAGAAGCAAGTAGAGTCGACTCCAGCACAGGAAATGCAGACAGGTTCAGAGGAAACAGATATGCTCTCAAATATACCTGATGAGGTTTTTATTGAGAAACACGCTGAGCATGCTGCAGAAGAAATCCACAATGTTTCAAATGAGATATCAAGTGCAGAAATTAAGACTCAGGAAGGTGGTAATGCAGATCAAGAATCTGGGACTGTTGTGGAGGAGATTCAGATTCCTTCAGATGAGACAGACATTGCCACAAATGGGAATGTAGACAATCAAATGAGAGAAGTTATCCCAGCTGAAATTGAGCAGGAAGCAATGGAGGAGCTTACAGCAGCATCTGCCAAGGAATCAGTTGTCTCAGAAAAATCTGTTAAAGAAGTGTAATGGCTAAAGGAGGAACATGGCTAAAGGTAAACTGTAACAGCACGTGAACTATTTCTCATGTCAGTTTCTCACTTTAGGTTTTAAGGACTCTTGTATGAAAGTATGTGATCTTCCTATACTCTTAGAAAATTTGGAGCCCTTAAAGGTTCTTTGATTAAGCCTCTGAAAGAACACTTAAAGGTTTTTTTTTTATATAAAACACTACAACAGTGATTTTCTATCTTATTATTCTATCTAATTATTAATTATCCAGTGAACCTTTAGATTCATTGAAGAACCCCTTTTTTCCTAAGAGTGTAATTTCCATTGATATTTTGATTAAAAAAAGACTGCTTGAGAGTTATTGTACAGTTCTTTAGTCTTACTTTTGAAAGTCAATACAAAATGAAGCATCCAAACTGTATTATCCTTGTGGGGATTTATTTATTTTTAGTTCTAGCTCTAAAATGAGAAGATGCAGTTTTCTAAACAATAAGAAGGTTGTTTCACATCACAGATTCTATACATTTTAATTTTTTTAATATTTTCATCCAAATCTTCCTTTCTAACACTGGCCTTTTTAAATCAACTAGATCTTACATTTTATACTACTTCTCCTGTCCCTACTCTTCTGTCTTATGTGCAGTTGTCAGTTGAAATGGGACACCACTTGTGTATTTACAGCAGAAAGGTCATGGAGTTAATACCTCATCCACAGTTTGCCCATGTGCATGTGTGTCTCATTTGTGACTGATTATAATGGTGGCTTTATATACAGTGTTTTTAACAACTGATCCCAAGCTTGTGTTGAAAGTGCAAAGCTGAATTCCATCCACAGTTAATCAGCAATATTTAAAATAAATCTCAGTACATTAAAATGTGTCTCATGGCATATTTGGCATAAGATATAACTTTAAAAACTAGGAAAGTAGAGACAAATGGGGAAAAAAATACTTTTACTTTTTAGCAGTGTGTGCTGCAAGTATATATTCTTGAGGAAGCATATATGTGCTTTGCCCTTTTCATGCCTGTAGAGGTTGCTGTAAGTCCTTAAAAAAGTTATCAATGAACCAGTGGTTCATTGCTGGTGTAGTGAAAAAGTGAAGTGAGGTGTGGCCAAGTATGGTGACCCATACTCGGAATTTGTGCTCTGCATTTAACCCATCCAAGTGCACACACACAGTAGTGAACACACACACACACACACCGTGAACACACACCCGGAGCAGTGGGCAGCCTTTTTTTAAAATTTTTTTTCTTCTTGAAAATGAAACATGACTACATGTGGGAGTAGGGTAGGATAGTGCCTCACAGCTTGAGGCTCCTGGGTTTGATCTTGGCTCAGGTTACTGTCTGTGTGGAATGAAAATTCTCCGTGTTCACACGGGTTTACTCTGGGTTCTCTGGTTTCCTCCAATCCCCAAAAATATGCTATGCTTAAAGTGCTCCTACGTGTGAGTGAATGAATGAATGAGTGTATGTGTTTGTGTGAGATTCACTGCAATGGCCTGGCCATCAATGCCATCAATGGTGTATTCCTGCCTCACACCCAGTGAAAGTAAAGAGGTTACTGAAGAGATGAATGCATGTGGGAGAAGCCATATTGTAGTCCACAGGTTTCTGCATAAGAAAACCAGATATTCTTCCCTTATAAATAAATATGATAGTATTATGAATGTATAATTTCCCTCTGCAATTATGTGACACCACTTGAAAATAAACATAAAAGGAGAAGCATCAAAAAAGCATAAGCTTTTGTGTTTTAACCGCAGTCGTTTATGAAACTAAATAACATTTTTGTTCTCCTAAAGTTAAAATAATAATAATAATAATAAAAACCTATAGCCTTTTTAATGAATACACACACACACATTCATATTAAGAAATCAGACTGATTTTCAATGTGTATAAGAGAACAGAATATGGGCACTAAGCTTCCTATTGTCTTAGAAAAAAAGGGTTCTTTGGATATATAACAATTATTATTATTATATTTTATATTATTATTATTTTAAAAGATTGTACAGGGAACCTTTTTTGAAAGGGAAACCCTCTGTTGTAGGCTTCTGCATAGAGCTTTTGAAGGTTCCTCACAGGTACAAACCGAACCCTTCAGGGAAACACGACACGGTATAGCAGTTTGATAAAGTATGCAGAGTTCACGTGCTTTCGGAATTATCGTAAACACGAGTTCCCCACTAGGAAGTTGCTCATGAATGACTGGGAAACTCGGAGATGCCCAAGTTTCTGAGATGGGAGGAATCCTAAACTTTCAACATGGCGGAGAAGAGTACAGTTTCTGTACTGAATGACAGGTTTTGCTAATTTTTCTAAACGCAGCTAATAGTTAGCGCTTGGTATTTTGGTCCTATTCGTGTATGCACTACATCAGCAACCAGTGTATGCATGCTGTACATTTTTACACTGGGAAATTAGCTTGTATTTGGCCAAAATTCCCTTATTGTCAGCAAGCTATCTGAGTAATGTGTGTTATGGTGTAAAAATAAAAGTAAAATAAAAAAGAAATATGTATGAATGAACCTGGCGTCGTCCCTGTTTCAGGTTCTTTCCGACGACAAAGCATGTAAACACAGCATACTTGCAATTACCAGTTAGGATAATTCCGATAGCACGTGAAGGCAGCATCAGATCATATTATTCAGCCCCTCCTCGGATTATCCGGCACTTTCAGAAGCACTCAAATGTAGCGGGAATTCCAAATGACTTCCTGCTTCCTACATACGAGCACTACGTAGGGCATGAAGTAATGGCGTGTCCACTCTGTAAGTGTACTACATATCCACTAGGAAATCGGTTTGTGTTCACCCTCCAGCTCTTCAGCGTCGCGCGCTTCACACTGCGTGCTGTGTGAGCATGTGAGACTGTAGGAGCAGAGCTTGCGCTCTCGCCTCACCGGTTTACTAGCAAGCAAAACTATAAGCTCATGATAACAAGGGGGTCTCCATTTGTTAGGGGGGGGATTTTGCGATATTGAACCAGTGGGCCTTTTGTCTGTTATTGGGGAATGAGCGAGGAGAAAAGTCCGGACAGCTGCAGGAGAAACTCTGGGTGCACCAGGTGAGCGTCTCTTCGGACAGTTAGCCTGCTAGCTTTCACGGGTTTGCTAAACTTGCTAAGTTAGCTAGCAACTTTCCGTTCATATTTTAATTACTGTAGTAAAAAAAAAAAAAACGGGCATGTCATTGGAAAATGTATTGTTTTACCTTTCTACCTAACACATTTGCTAAGGAGCCTTGTTCACAAGCGTCTTTTTTTGTATAAAGGCTAATTTTTGTAGTTAACAACATCACAGCAACAACTGTTATATACCAGCTGTGTATCATATCAGGTTAGCTAGATAATCAGCAACCATTTCAGTTCCTTTTCTATCTGGTGCTTTAGCCTAAAATGGCAAAAAAGAAGAAAAAAAAACACTTTGAACCATTTATGTTATTATTTAATCATTGTAGCTAATTGATAGTAGCTTTATTGCCATTTCAAGCATATACAGCTGGTACAGTACACAGTGAAATGAAACAGTGTTCCTCCAGGACCATGGTGCTACATAAAACAACACAGAACTACATGAGACTACACAGAGACTAAATGAGACCTACACAGAACTACGATACTACACAGAGACTAAAAAAGACCTACACAGAACTACATGAGTCTACATGGAGACTAAATAAGACCTATACAGGACTACATGAGACTACACAGAGACTAAATAAGACCTGCGCAGAACTACATGAGACTACACACAGAGACTAAATAAGAACTACATGAGACTACACAGAGACTAAATAAGACCTACACAGAACTACATGAGTCTACATGGAGACTAAATAAGACCTATGCAGGACTACATGAGACTACACACAGAGAATAAATAAGACCTACATGAGACTACACAGAGAATAAATAAGACCTACATGAGACTACACAGAGAATAAATAACACCTACATGAGACTACACAGAGACTAAATAAGACCTACATGAGACTACACAGAGAATAAATAACACCTACATGAGACTACACAGAGAATAAATAACACCTACATGAGACTACACAGAGACTAAATAAGACCTACATGAGACTACACAGAGACTAAATAAGACCTACATGAGACTACACAGAGACTACACAGAGACTAAATAAGACCTATGCAGGACTACATGAGACTACACAGAGACTAAATAAGACCTACACAGAACTACATGAGACTACACAGAGACTAAATAAGACCTACACAGAACTACATGAGACTACACACACAGACTAAATAAGACCGACACAGAACTACATGAGACTACACAGAGAATAAATAAGACCTACATGAGACTACGCAGAGATTAAATAAGACATGATTTCCTGTCTGTCTCTCTGTCAGTGTTCTCAGTATAGAGCAAATGCTGGCTGTGAATCCTGGGAAGACGCCCATCAGTCTGCTGCAGGAGTATGGAACGCGGATAGGCAAGACACCGGTGTATGACCTGCTGAAGGCCGAAGGTCAGGCCCACCAGCCCAACTTCACCTTCCGCGTGTCTGTGGGAGAGATCAGCTGCACAGGCCAGGGCCCCAGCAAGAAGGCTGCCAAACACAAGGCTGCTGAAGCTGCTCTCAAGATGCTGAAAGGAGGGATGCTGGAAGCGTTAAAGGGCAGCGTGATGGAGGGAGAACATTTTGATGACATAGACATCCCATTGGAGGGAGACTGGTAAGAATGCTTTAAATGGATAAGGATTTTTATTAGTGTCAAATTGTAATCAGGATGCACTGTTTATTTGGTGTCTGTAGCACTTTCTCTGGCTGTTGTGGATAGTTATCACTGTTCTATAACCGTATTGCTCTTGTTTCTGGTCATTTGGTGGAAACAGTTTTGTGGAACTTTATATCCCTGTCTTGCATTCTGCCTCATTTGGAAGTTGCTTTGAATAAGAACATCAACAAATGAATAAATATGTACTCTTCAGGGATGGACAAATCACTAGCCCAGGTACCCGGGGCAAGCTCATTTTGTGCCCAGGTTGTAAGTTTTTTATTTGTAGTTGCCTGAAGGAAAAGCAAGTCCAACAACCAGAGAAAGAAAATAAACTCTCCGTCTTATTGAGGAGGAAGTAGCGTGCACTACTTGTTAAGAATCCCACTGTCTGCTGAACTACACAGGTTGGCCGATGTGCAATCTGGCTGACAGTAGGATGATTTTTACTAATTAACACTGATGAAACCCAGCGAAATAAAGTGCAGTGCAACGGCATTATATAATTCGCCTGCTGGTACAATACACTGTGATCACCTCATGGTATTTTTACTTGTGATATGAGGAAAGAACACAGCAGTTCATAACAGACACTTTCGCCAACAACTTGCTGACTCCTTTGTCGAGGTCATAAACATTTGTGGTACATCAGAATCTTTACCAGGACAGGATACAGACCATGGCTACGTTGTCATCCCCTTGCCTGGAATTCGTATACTTCTTTGTTTGTTTCCCATAGTCTGTATTAATGCACTTAACTAGTTAGCTATCTTGCCATTACATTGCTAGTTGCTACTATCTGCCAAGGAACTAAGTGAACAGGCTGCTACTTTTTAGCCTAGTCAGTTAGGTTTCCAGGCAACCAAAACCTGGGTCTGGGCAAACACACTGGCGCGTCCACTTTCACTTTCCACTGGGCTACTGAATTTTTAACTTAACAAAACTTACTGTAGGGTTTGAATGTATGCTCTGTGTTGACCGTATTGAGTGTTTCCTACAGCTCCCAGTCAGAGATAAAGTTATCCACTTCCAGCCAGCAAGCGGAATGTAATCCAGTTGGAGCTCTACAGGTGAGAGACAGATTCTTTTCAGAGTCTGTGCATACACACAACTCTTAATTTCTCTAGACCTAAACAATATCCCTTTTATTGTTGAAAGTATATATGAATAAATTTCACTCCCTTTCGTAGGAACTGGTGGTGCAGAAAGGTTGGCGTTTACCAGAATACACAGTCACGCAAGAGTCTGGGCCTGCACATCGCAAAGAGTTCACCATGACATGCAAAGTAGAGAAATTTGTTGAGATTGGTATGTTCTTAAGTTAATTTTAAAATTAGATTTCCTGTAAATGACTCCCAGTTAATTCATCAGTGAAAATTGTTATAACTATGTGAATAAATATATGTTCTAGTGCCAGTAGTACAATCCCCTAACATCTTCAGTACAGTTCATGTACAGTTGGTTTTGGACAAATCATGATGTTTACTTGAATTTGACAGGTAGTGGTACATCAAAGAAGCTTGCCAAGAGGAATGCAGCAGCAAAGATGCTGTCCCGGATTCATGATGTTCCTGTAGACATGCGCAGCAGCCATGAAGCTGAGGCAGAGGACGACACCTTCAACATGGTGAGGGATGTTCATACTTCAAAATAACGTGCTACGCTACACTGTAACACACTTCAAATAATTAAGCTTGCTTTTTCTGGGTTGCTCTCTGTTTAAGCACATAGGTGGCAGACTAGAGGGAGGAAAGTGTAAGGGGTTTGGATGTACATGGGATTCTTTGCGCAACTCGGCAGGAGAGAAGATCCTGCAGCTGCGTAGTCACCCTCTGGGCCTGCCCAACTCCAACTTCTGCTCTCTGCTTCACGACCTCTCTGAAGAGCAGCGCTTTGACGTCAGCTATTTGGACATGGGTAAGCAGCATGGCTTACTTTTTTCCAAGTCCAGAAATTTGTAACTGTTATGTGTGTGACCATTTTTATGGTAAATTTTGGTGTCTGGTGGTTTTAGCTTGTGTTTACAACTTGGCAGTTGCAGAAGGGATCCTTCAACTGCACATTATTTTATTTTATTTTATTTTTTTAATGTTTATTTTTTAAGCACATTACACATGCATGTTTCTAATGAAATGATTGTGATTGCTAGTCCATATTCCCTTCTTACATAGGTCATCTGTGTGCCTTATTGGATGTCAAGTGAAATGGATTTTCAGCTATGTACATATTTATTTAGACGTTTTATTAAGAGACTTTGCATAGGGTAATGTTGGACACTGTCTGCTTTTCTCACACATGGTTTAGGGAGAAAAAAGAGAACAAAGCCAAAGGGGAACAAGTCTAAATTCACACAGACACCCTGTACCATTATTTTCAATGAGTAGGTCCAAAACCCCTGGAAAGAAAAACTCTACTTCTTGTTAACCTTCGCTAAAAGGTTTCAATGGCTTCGTGTGATATGTCGCACCTTGAGGTTTGTAACTGCCCCACTTCATTTGTTCCGAATCTCACTGCCTGCTGCACTTCACACATCAGTTGAGGCACAATCTGGCTGATGGTAAGATCACTTTTACTAGGGCAGATTAATTAGCATGCCCAGATGACCGCAAATCTTTTCAGAATCAGGAAAACACAGGCATGTGAAAACACTGACAAAAATGAGCAAAATAAAGTCAAGTGCGAAACCATCATAACCCGTCTAGTCACCTCACCTTTAAACATTTCTGTAATTCTTCAGTTTTCTGTAATTTCATGTTGGATTCTTTATAGCGCAAATAGAAATCTGCACATGTGGATACAAGTGTATGGAACAGTGGCTTCAAATGTGACGTAGAATCTGAGATGTAGAATCTCTCAAGTCATGTATAGGGTCCAATGAGACTTTTGCTTTGAAAAACTTAGTTTTACCCTTTAATGGAATACATGTTACAGTAACCGTCATGAACCTGAATGAACACACAACAATGAGTGTTCAGAGTGCAGTTGACCCTCTGTCAAATAAAAAGCACATTCCATGAATGTGAATATTACTATACCTAGACCAATGGTTGTCAATGTGGACTCCAGACTCCTTTATCAAAATGATTATATTATTGGGTTCTTACAGTTATCCTGTTTGGCTAGGTTTAATCCAAATCTCAATAAATCAAAAACAAGTAGGCTTCTAATAATGTCATTTCAGCCCTGATTTGTTTTGTGAATGGAAAGTTCAGGAATAAAAAGCACTATGGCTCCAATAAATTGTCAAATTATAGACATTTATAATATGCAGTTGTCTGTTATCTTTTGACAGGGAAGGTAATTCTCTTTTGAGAAACTTGACATTAATCTGTCGAACTAAATGTGAATATGTGTGTGTTGTCCAGAGGAACGCAGTCTCAGTGGCCTGTACCAGTGTCTTGTGGAATTGTCCACTCAGCCCATCACTGTGTGTCATGGCTTTGCCCCCAGTCAGGATGCAGCACGGGCCAGTGCAGCGCACAATGCACTCCAGTACCTCAAGATCATGGCCGGTGGAAAGTGAGTGTGTGCTCTTCACCAGAAACATGGGTCCAGAGTCGACAGTACTGAAGTTTACAGTACTGTAAACTGGGGTTTGCTGGATGTTATAGGCACATCGTCATGTTGGCAAACCATTCCTAATGCCCCAAAGACACTCGACTTATTCCCATGAGCTCTAATGAAAGATGAACTGATTAAGTCTTTTGTATCCAAAAATGGTTGAGGACTGGTTTTAACTGAGGGCCTTGTTTTTCTACTACCTCCATGTGTTGAATTTTATTTTATTTCCCTAAATTATTTTAAAAATACAAATGTTTTTAACTTGACTTTTAAACAGCGTACATAGTTTGCCTTGCCAGAACTTTTAACAGAAAGAATTGCAACTCACTTCTGCTAATTACTTAGTACATATCTATTTCCATATTTATTCAGTTATTGGGTCCACATGTTGCCAAATTGCCCTTTCCTCAATTAAGGTATTGCATAAGATCATGTGTGCAGTGCAAAGTTATTAAAATATTAGTATATTTGTTTTTTGGGCAAGATTAAATGAAGTTAGTACTTTGTGGAACTAGATTATTATGCAGTTCTGAGCAAGAATGTACAGAAAATTCATTTGATCAGTTTTAGAGTTGTGAGAGGTCCATCATTAAACTAATAATAAAAATGTTTTAATTCAGTGTGGATTCATATGTTTCATGCACATGTTGTAGTATGACTAGACCAAACAAACAAAAATAAAAACTAAACACTTGGCACTTGTATTTGCTATTCCACTCAATTGATATTAGCACTGATATGCAAATAAATACTTTATTATCATAAAACATAAAATAAATATTCAAAACATCTGCAGTTGCACAATCTTACAGAATAAAAACCACATTAACAAATAGTTAATGTAATGTCAGTACTGCTTAATTGCAGTACATTCAAATGGCCAAATGTTGGGCAATGTTTATCACACAGCCAAGTGATCACAGATAAAATCTAGCCTACATAAGTAGCAATGTTATCTATGCCTTCTGCTGCAGCTGTAATGCTTTTTCAACTTCTCAAAAGCAAAATGAATATCTTTTTATGGCTTTGTGTGAGAAAGCTCCTCTGTATTTTCTAAAAGAACTAAAACCCTAAAATAGACAATTAAGGATGTGTGATGTGTGGGTTTTGGTCTTCAGCTAATCTCTCTGTTAGTGGAGGTGAGTAAATTCTGCATGTCCTCTTCAGCATAGCCACTGCTGTCTGACTGGAAACTGTCCCCTCTCAAGGGTGAACCTGACAAACAGTCAACGAATACATGAAAATTAATTGATTAATCTTTTGCGACAAGTGCTTTCGTTTTGCTCTCTGCTATGCAATTTTCTGAGAATGTGGCTTGCTCATTTCATGGTTTTCTTCATGACTTCCTGTAAGATGCCCTTTTTGTTACTGTGTCAGTGTTAACAGCAATAAGTTACTGTGTGTGTCAATGTTAACAGCAATAACGCCTTACTTTCTTCAAGTGTGGTTAATTTCTGCCTAACACTTTTTAACACATACGCGCACACACACACACACACACACTGTTCACACATTAGCAGTTTTTTCTGTTGAGAGAATGACAGTAAATCCTGTCTAAGGAAGACGAGTTCTAAAGTAATTCAATATGCAGGAAAACCTTACTTTAGAAAGTACTTCGGTAGGTCAGTGCTATAGGAAGAAAGAGCAACTGGTATGACTCACATTTCTGATGCGTAGATGCTGTAACTGACAGTGTGTATGCACTACACTGCTCCACTGATGTGTTCTCCTCCTCTCCCACACTCTGCACCTTTGCAGAAGCAACATATTAATGGCTATTCAGCACTCAGCATAGACTTGACTTGTGAACATTTAAGTAAATTCTGCATATTGAACATATGCCACTGATTTGGGCTGTAGCATGCAAGAAACTGATTGACTTCTATGGCCACAATAATATTCTCTGCATGCAAGTGTGCAATATATTGAGAAAAGAAAAAATATGGTGAGGGTAAAAAGAGGGTGGATGTGTTAATAAAGAGATGTGTAAAAATACAGCCAAAATACAAAACTGAGTGTGAAATACTCTGGTTATATTTAGGTTCAGAGATAGAATTCATCCCAATTTTTTGAACTATTGTTCACCATTGACAGGGCTCTGTGATTAAATATTGTGAATTGTTTATTGCCCTCTATTAAATTAATTTATACCACAACACTGTTGAATTCTCTAATCTGATTAGTCAGAAGTTGATAATCAATTAAGCATTATCGCACAAGCCATGACGATATTCCGGAACGAACTGTTGTGTAATTCTGCTGTTTTTGCAACTAGTGCCAGCTACAAGGTAACTCACAGATTTATATTAATGTGCATAGTGTAATATGTAACAACACAATACACAGGGACTTGTCCAGCAGACATTCCACATAAATGGATTTTAAAAAATGTGTATTTGTTGATAAATGACATGTTTGTTTAACATTTATGGAAAGAGTCTCCAGTGCTTTGTAACAGTCAGAGGTAAAGCTGATGTTCCCATCAGTTGTCCAACATGAGAAAGGGATTTCCAGTTTCTCAGCAACATGACATGCTGCATTTTTGTATTATTAACTTCAAGACAGGAAAAAAGAGAGGCAGGTGAAGAAACAACAGTTTATAACTGTTTATAACAGTATATAACCTAAGTCAAAAAAAAAAAAAGAAGAAGTTTCCTTCTTTAATAAATGGGCAGATTGCTATGATATAAGAAGATTAAAACACTTAAGAAACATGCTGCCATTAGACAGTAAACAACTTTGGGGTGGGAACGGCATCACACCACACCATCATTAATGATATTCCTGTAACAGCATGCCCTAATTATTTCTTACACAGTGCACGTCTGTTTTAGTGTACAAAGGCTTCAAAACACTAGCTGTTTCTTAAATGACAAACTAACCAAAGTTAAATGTCTTCTATAAAAATATTAGTAATTACATACCTCCTCCAACTCAAAGGAGTTGGCCTGCTTGAGTTGGCAGTTAATCTGGCTAGTTGAGGGGGTGTTAGGGCTCAGGTACCTCTGCTGGTCTGACTGAGATGAATGCACCTGCGCAGTGCTACCAGGGTACATGAAATAATTATAGTTGTCAAATGAGTCTCTGTGTAAAATAGGATCATCATCCCATCCAGTGACCGTGATCTGACATGGTGACCCTTGTGTGATGCTTGGGTGTAGGGACACAGGATCACCTTGTGAAATCTTTGAAGTTACTGGTACTTCCACCATAAGCTCATCACCAGTACAGAACGAGGATGATTTTGTATCCGTAATGCTTGGCTTGTGCTCTAGTTCAGGTGTCCTAGGACATGAGCCTGGACTGTGCATATGACCAGAGGTTGATAAGTCCATTGTTGAGACACTGTGCATCTCTGGACACCCATAAGGTGCTTTATGCACATGTTCCACTAAACGAGGGGAAATTTCATGATAAGCAACAATGGGAGCTGGTGCATTAGTATCAGCAGGTTCTTTAGAGGAGTCAGGAAGCAAAGAGGAATTGGAGGAACGTTCATCCAAGTCTGTATCCCATGAAGTCTGAGTATGCCTAGACTCCAGAGTTGCATGGTCCGACTTAAACAGGCAACCCTTTGCTCTAGGACCTTCTCTCTGCCCTGACTGTGACCACCGCTGGATCCTCTGCTTGTGTGCACTTGTAGTTTTCTCTTGGTCACTCATTTTTTCAGCAGCCTTCACTTCAGCATGCTGTAGAGCCTTTTCGTCTTTCACCTTATGAGTTACGTTGCCATCCCCTGCTCGCGCCCGTATCCACATTCCATTACTCTGGTCATGGCTCGCTTCACCCCTCACATTCCCTACTATCATTTCAACCACATCTGGTAGGCTGTTCCTCTTGCGAGGAGAACAGTTTGGAGAAGCAGAGTCCGATCCACGTGTGTATAAGCACATCTTGGACACGGTGTCTTTGAGACGCTCCACGGGAGATCGTGGTTCAGTGCGGACGTTGCCAAAGAAGCGCTGACCAATGCTCCGCTCCATAGTGGGTGAAGAAAAGCTGAATTCGGGGGGTGCCAGCTTCTGAAGCGGCGTCCGAGATACGTGGGAGTAGAGAGAATAGAAAGCATTGGCCATGGCTGTTAACACCTCCACCTGACGGAAACGACCTGCAAAAAGGAGAACCCCAAAAATACTTGATTGAAGAAAGCCAGAAAATATCTGGGCCTTTATTTCTAACATACTGTTAGAATTGTACAAAGATGCTTTGAATTTCTAAAATCTCTGTGTACAAGTAATGATCTTCTATCCATCCCACATGTAACTTGTAACTGTTTCCTAGTATTGCAAGTCTGCTTACTTATTGGAATGTTAAACGGTTTAACATGAGTTAACATCAGTTAAGACTCATTTAGTCTATTAATTCAGGTTCTATGTTCCGTGATCTTGATCATTTTTAAAGGCCTTTTACTGTTTCATGCACATTAAACAAATTGAAATTCAAAAGTGTGTTAGAGAATAGAACAGGCCCTTTTCACAAAAATTGGAAGTAGGTAGACAGGGGAAAATGATTTCCTGTAAGCCTTACAGCCAATTGTTTACCACAGAAAAAGTGCCATTATCACCTTTATTCTTTGGTTCACTTTGTTAGATAGAGAACCATTTCTTCAAACGGCAGCTGCAGTTTATTTCCCTTGCCAAAATCTACTTGTGCTGCTACTTAAGCTTTTTTTTTTTAATTCCAGTACAGTTCACAGTTTTCTATAACGCTTTTCATAAATGGTGTTTGATTCCACTTCTTTCATTGCATTGTTGGAAGTAGAGTTACCCTCTGAAGGCCACTTCCAGTAAGGAAAACCCAGAAGTGTGAAAAGGGCCTGAAAACAACAGATTAAGGACCTTATTGTCTTGATAAGGTCATGTTCACAATGTTTGAAAAGATTTCAAATAGACTGATATTGACTACTTCTGAAGTGTTGTGTTTTTGTTGTAGTTGTTATTGTGACACAAGAATGTTTCTCAATATGGTGGAAACCATGCGAGTTCAATTGTAAATACTGTGGAATTGTTATACAGTTAATTTACTAATGCATGGGATAGAAATGACAGTCACTGGTTCTGTCTCATTTCCACTGTACTTTGCTTTTGCATAGTATGTACAGATGAATCATTAGCCTCAGTTAGTAGCTTGGGTCCATGATCAGTTGCCTAGCAACTGATTATGGAAACTATGGAAACTTGAAAAGTGACTGTATCATGTTCCCCATTCTTTTCCCACAAGGAATGTGCACAATAAGTCCTATTTGACTGTACCACTACTTTAATAACTGAATATCCATGGGTTTTTTTTAAGTGTTTTCAGAATTTCACTTTTCTTGATCTGGAAAGGAGTTCTTATTCTTCCATACTTGCCCTCTAAATATTACTGAAATGCAATCACAGCCATATAAACAATTTTTTTCAATTATGTGAATTCATCTTTACAGCTGGGGTTAAAATAGATTTTCTTTTAATTCCACCATTGATTACATTGATTAGTGTTACTTACTAGCAAGTGAAAGGCTGGGGTCCTCTTCACGAATGCGGCGGAGCTGTGACTCAAGGAACAGGCGGAAGTTGATGCCTCTGAGCTGCGAAGGGAAGGTGAAGAAACGACCTGGAATACGGGCTGTTACTTGTGGCTCCTCACAACCAAATCCTAACTGGTACAGAGTCTCCTCTGCATCCTCAGCACACATCTGCAGGACCTCAGACACACTGGTGTTTGTGAGAGGGAGAATGCAGAAGATGGACAAAAAGGAAAAAATTAGGTTCATGACAACTATGCTCTAAGTACAGAATCCACTTGGTGGATCACAAGACTCTGTTGTTTGAGTTGAGTTACCTGGAAGCAGTCTTATTGGTGGTGGAGGAGAAGATACTGGATGCCACACTGTGGCCCATGTTTCTGAATGGCAGATTAAGCCTCTGCTGAGGAGTGCTGATGACACACAGAAATAATTCATTACTGGAACAAAAGCCACAGATATTATAGCTGGTGGAGAGAGTTAAACAGGTTGTAAACCTTGTGTGCAAATCTTTGCGACGTGATTTAGGAGGAGGCAGGAGCAATGGACAGTGCCTGCAGAGAAATCCAGTAAAGGTTGTGAATATTGCTGTAAAGATATTTAGGGCTCTTTCAGCCCTTAAGGAAAGGATTTCAACACGACTGAATGTATCTCAGGAAACACATTCCTTACCCAAATTCTTCGTCATGCAATCCACCATCTAGTCCTGTAGCTGTAACAGAGTAACATAGTATAATGTGTTTCTTCTCAGATTAAATTTCAGCACTAATCCTAATGCTTCATTCATTAATTTATTTATGCATATTTTAGCATGAATGTGCACACTGATTACTGTATCTGCTTGAGTGTATAACCACAGCGGCCACTTACACTTTAATATATCACTTACAGAACAAGTAGTGCTCCTCTTATAATAATGAACAAAATGTGTTTAAAATGCACTAGATGATGTAATGCTGAGAGAAGTGAACTCATCAGCAACAACACTTTGCTGACAAGTTAAGGCTTGCCTAGGGACAAGATGACACCCATAACACCTGTCAACTTGTCTCACATATTATCAATATAACTGGCTCACGCAAATAAAAACTGATAACCGGTACTACAGGATTGATTTTCTGTACCTTCAGCCCCGAGGCTCAGGTCGTCCTCAAAACTGTTAGCAGACTTCAGCAAAGATTCTGGAAAAGACAGATATGTTTAATTGGTACTCACAAACCCCATGCTCTTAAATTTCCAAAAACAGATTTGTATAGAGCACTTTGTGCATCTGTTATGCCACTGAATCTCAGGACAGCCCAGTCTGATTGCTAGAGCTCATGTGTAACTCTATAGTGCTGTAACTATAAAGTGCTTCCTCCTAACTTACCCAGAGTGAGTTGACTTGGGTTCTCTTGACTGGCTTCATTTCTGAATTTACACATACAAAAAAGTATAAGAGCTGGCAAGAGCAAAAGTGAAAACAGCTACTTTTATCACATCTGAATCAGCATGGTATGTGGGTGAATTACAGGCATACAGGAAGATTCTCAGATAAAAACGCACACTTGCAATAACCTCACTGGACTGAAGATGAATCACAGCGTTCATGGAAGTGGTAAACTTAGGCTGACATTTTATTCTTTGTGCTTCACACTCACTGGTGTCAGAAATGCAAAGGTATCTCAGCGGTTCATCAAAGGTTAAAAACACATCTGCACAGGACAGTGCAAATGCAAAATGCAATCTGTCCAGTCATTATTTAAAAAAAAAAAAAAAAAACCCAGACAAAACAGAAAGACCAAATTCTACCACCACAGTCATGATCACATTTTCTATTTCCTGCTTCCCTTCTAATGTCCATATGAATAAGATGGCAATTGTTTCATTATATGTTTCTAAATATAAAGCAGTTTGCTTTATATTCTAATTTATTTAATTGGTTCTTGATTAGTTTCTTTTTCATTTCTTCTCTTATTTGTATCCTACCCTTTTAACCAGACTCTGAGTTTCCATTCATTTTATTTTTATTGCCTTGAAGCACAACATTCAACCACAAAGAGCTATCTGCACGGCCACTAACGTAGACTGCTCTCCCTCAGACACAGTCTCAGACATACACACACATACACACACACAAACACACAGACTTACCCACAGCTTTGGAGCCAGGTTTCAATCTTTCCTGTAGCGCATCCTGTGGAAATACATACAAACAAGTGTTAGCAAGTTGTGTGTGTGTGTTTGTGAGACTGCTTTTATTTTTACACAGTAAATTCTTAGGAACACATTACAGATATTCAAATAATTCTGTTAGAAGGCTTCCCTCAATAGCAGTCATTTGATTGTTGTATTTGCATAAATCAAGAAAAACAGCACACCACACTTCAGTTGCAAATTTTTGCAAATATTGTTCTTATTGGGAAATAATTTGTCTTCATACAAAAGCATGGCTAACATTATGACATATCCATTCTAAGTATTTAGCAGTTTGACAAAAACAATGTCATTTATGAACTGTACGTCACTGACACAGCATTTAGTACACACAAAGCACACCCAAATATTTTTGATGATTTTTTTTTTTCCATTAGCTCCTGTACACAAACCAAGTTTTCTTCACACAAACTATTTGCTTAGTACAGAGTACTAATCATGAAGCTATTATCCTGGCATATCCCTGTTATTCTAAAAGATATAAAGATTCCCCACATGTGTAACAAACATCAGTAGGCTGTCTTACAGCATAGACTACCGAGTATGTGTACAAACACAGCACTAATTCCAGCAGGCTTGAGTTTCTCAGTTGCATCTATTAAAATTCAGTAGGAGCCGAATACAATGTCTTGGAACTATCTACATGACAGTTCTGCGATTTTTAGATATTGGGTGATGGGATTTTAACCTCCAATAAGATCAAATCACATATAATTTTAAACTATATATACATATAGATTTTAAATATAATATATATATTTTTTATTTTATGCAATATTTTGTATACAACTTCTCACATATACTCACTGGCATATAAATAACTCTCATTACACTCATTTTTGGGAAAAAAAAAAAATCAGATGCCACTTTCTAAGGTCTTGCAATGCTAGATAGCAACACTAAAGTCACTTGCAAAGCTATAGCTGTTCCTCGAATGTTCCCTATTATAAGCACAGAGTTGAGGTGACATGTTTGAGTAAGCAGAACAAAGTTCTCTACAGTCTAATGAAATGCATACTGGAGCAATGGATTTTACATTTGGTTACATTTGAAAAATAATCCCCTCATTTTATAAGGTGTATTTTGATGATTCTGATACAGAAAGTCATGAATAGGCGGCGACACAATAAACTAAAAACCTTCAATGCCTTACACAACTTTCTAACCTGTGCCATTTCTGCATATTTTCTCTGTAGATAAAACATTAATTTCTGTAAACATGTAACTTTTTGTACCACTTTGCAGCCTACCATCAGGAAAGACTTCGTCCTGCAGAGAGAGCTGTGCAGCTGGAGTGGTACGTGCGTCGCTGGATGCAGATGTATGCGGCTCTGTATCTTCCACTGTGAGCCAGTGGCGGCTGCATTGAGCCCATGCCTGCCTTCGGTTCACAGAACATGGACTGTCCATTGCTAATAAGCCTAGAAGAAAAGATCTAAAAGTTTCACATATGACTATGTAATAAAACCAGGGCATATTAAAGATAGCGTGATAAGAAAGCTATATAAGAGACATAAGAATGTGGACCTGGACTACTTATTTAGTACATTATTTTAAGTAGGCATGTGATGAAGCTATATGATTTTATACTGAGAGAAGAAAATCTAATAATCTCCATTCAGTCATCATTCATTAATTCATCTTCAGTACTGCTTTATCTTGGTCAGGGTTGAGGGGGATACAGAGCCTATCCCAGAACCACTGGATGCGAGGGGGCAGGGACACACCCTGAACCAGATGCCAGTCTACTGCATGGCACCATACACATACATTCACACACATTCATTCGCACCTAGGGGCAGCCAATCCAGCTACTGGCATGTTTTTGGGTGAAAGGAGGAAACCGGAGAACCCAGAGGAAACCTACACAGACAGTAACATGAGCTGAACCCTGAATCCAACAGGGGACCCTGGAAATGTGAGGCAGCAATGAAATCAACCAAACCAAAGCAATGATGGAAAAAAAAAAAAAGGTTCCTCAAGGGTTCAAGGTCGTTCTGCTTGAAACCTTTTCTGACTGCAGGTACAAATGAGAGAAATGGTATGCTTTCAGAACCAGTACAGGATATTACTGACCTTCAAAACAAGTTTGTTTCAAAATATTCTAGCAGCTTCCCTAGCCTACCTAATTTACCTCAGCACTGCTGCTGAGGTGCTGTATAGCGTCCTCTTTCAAAATATAAAGTTATAGACATACACCTGTGCATACCAAAACCATGAATTTAGGATGTATGGCTATCATACGGTTGAATTTTCTCCTTTTTTTAGAAGTGAAAAGGCTAAAGCTAATGTCAAAGCGCGCCATCACTCACATAAGAGATACAAAGCAACCGACAGCAAAATGATAACTTCCTCCTTACCAGCAACTCAACTGGAAATGCAGCGCTCAGAAGAGCTCAGCAAAACAGCTTCGCCCTGGCACTGTACAGCCTGTAGCCTATTTCATGCCAAAGTCAGGGTGTTTTAACACGTAAAACACGTTAGCGTGAGTTCAGAATGCGAGTATATTATCGTCGCCGAGTCTTTAAGCCTTTAAGCTGTAAAGGTACACTTACCTTTACAACAACACCGCTCCTCATTCCAGCATCTTCACAATGCACAATTCACCGCCGTGGTAGCGCTCTGTCTTACACACATTCACCGCGGCGCACCGGTTCCTACATACCGTTAAACGAAGGAAGACAGAAACACCCCTTTTTTAAGGAAAAAAAAAAAAGAGCATTGTTGCTCCGCCGACGCAAACTTTCGCGCTGTTTGTGCTGACAGACTCTTCAGCCTCGTGACGCGCCACACATGGCGGAAGCAGGGAGAGGAAGAAGTGCTGCTGCGGCGCTTAACAAAAAGAAAATCCATCAGTCATATAGCCGACGATTTGAGCAAATACCAGATAATACCACCAAAACTGAAAACTCACTTTAAACTTGACTGAATAATTACAGTAATTAGGCTACATTGTACCCAAATGTTACCTGTCTTAGAACTGTTCCAGCCGGGAGATTAAACCATGGCTTTTTCCTCTCCTGCCTTTTACAGGTGGGTATGATCTGCCTAGGTCTGAAACGTAAATGTCATCAAATATTGACTTGGCCAGATAAGTTTAAAAGCAACAGATGGTAGTGTGTGTGTGAGCCTACTATATGTTTCATTTACCAGGTTTTCCTGATAAGGCTCACACACTCAGTGGCCTTAGTGTGAAGGGAAAAGTCATGATTTACACTCACTGAGCACTTTATTAGGAACACATCTACTGTACATCTACTCATCTGTGCAATTATCTAATCAGTCAATCATGTGTCAGCAGTGAAATGCATAAAATCATGAAGATACAGGTCAAGAGCTTCGGGTAATGTTCACATCAACCATCAGAACAGGGACTGTGGCAAAGACGGCTGGTTTGAGTATTTCTATAACTGCTGATCTCCTGGGATGTTCACACACAACAGTCTCGAGAGTTTACTCAGAATGGTGCAATAAAGAAAAAACTTCCAGTGAGTGGCAGCTCTGCTGACAGAAACACCTTGTTGATGAGAGAGGTCAAGTGAGAATGGCCAGACTGGTTCAAACTGACATAAAGGCTACAGTAACTCACATAACCACTCTGTACAATTGTGGTGAGCTGAAAAGCATCTCAAAATGCACAACATTTAGAACCTTGAGGCCGATGGGCTACAACAGCAGAAGACCATGTTGGGTTCCACTTCTGTCAGCCAAGAACAGAAAGCTGAGGCTGCAGTGGGCACAGGCTCACCAAGACTGGACAGAAGACTGGAAAAAACATAGCCTGGTGTGATGAATCTTGATTTCTACTGAGGCACACAGATGGTAGGGTCAGGATCGGGCACCATCAGCATGAATCCATGGACCCAACCTGACTTGTGTCAACAGTCCGGACTGGTGGAGGTGGTGTAATGGTGAGGGGAATGTTTTCTTGGCACACTTTGGGCCCCATTAATACCAACCAGTCATTGCTTGAGTGCCACAGCCTATTTGAGTATTGTTGCTGACCATGTGGATCCCTTCATGGCCCAAATTTACCCATCTTCTAATGGCTACTTCCAGCATGATAATGCACCATGTTACAAAGCAAAAGTCATCTCAAAATGGTTTCATGAACATGACAATGAGTTCAGTGTTCTTCAGTGGCCTTCCCAATCACCGGATCTGAATCCAATAGAATACTTTGGGATGTGGTAGAACGGGAGATTCGCAGCATGAAAGTGCACCTGAAAAATCTGCAGGAATTGCGTGATGCAATCATGTCAACATGGATGAGAATTGCAAAGGAATATTTCAACATCAGCATGGAATCCATGCTGTGAAGAATTGAGGCTGTTTTGAGAGCAAAGAGAGGCTCTACCCAGTATTAGTACAGTGTTCCTAATAAAGTGCTCAGTGAGTATATATATTTTTTTACTTTACTGTTCATCTAATCCTTTATTGTTAAAACTACTTGATCACTCTAGGTGTTTTATTTGTGCTCAAAGGTTTTTATTCCAAAAATTAAATTTGTTGATTATGGCATTCTGGGCATTACAACTCATCAGAATACATCTATATTGTTTTGCTCTAAACTGTATTGTTACCATTGCAGTACTTGAATAAAACCATCACACATTTGGACATGCAGAGTGCAGAAAAGACTGTGAATAAGAGTGAAGATAATAAGGTGTCATATTTCAGCTGAGCCAAATACAAAGCAAAACTTGCTCTTAGAACATAGATGTTTTCTCCTTTTTGTATGACTGTGAGTTTCAGGGTGAGGTGAACAATGCACCTGATGCACCTGACTGTTGAACATGATATTTGATCTTTTCCTGCATTCCAGGGAGTACTTTAACTACTCTACTCAAACATCAATCCAACTCCTCAGTACTTCATTACAACAATTTTAGCAATTTTATTGCTTGTTGTTTGCATGCACATATACATGAAAACACTCAAAGGATCTATGGATAAAAGAAACAGTGTGTGTGTGTGTGTGTTTTATGCTGGTGGGACCAAACCTTTTAGTTTTACTCATGGGGACCAGCCAAATGTCCTGATAAGCTCCTTTTTCAGTAAAAAATCCTCACAACGCTATTGAGACAAGAGTGTTTGCGTGTGATAGTATGACCTATTCAAGCCTTTATGCATGACTAATTTGAGGATTGCATTGTTATTCTTGGCTGTGGTGTTTTAGACAGCTCTAGTTTCCAGTCAGTCTGGATATAAAGGAAACAACCTGCTGTAAAGTTCAGTAGCAATCTGCAGGTCTGTTGTTGCAATGTTGTGATCAAACACTAGATGCCAGCACAAGACACTTTGGATGTGACAGGACATCTGACACCTGACAGCTGTACTCAAGCTACATAGGACCTTAGCAGCAGTAGATGCTACTCAGCATTTTCCAACATGCAATCTTATATGCGCTGTTCATGATCTGTAGAGAACATGAAAAAATTAATTTTAAGAATCACATTTTTCATAAGAGATCATATACAATCATCTCTGACCTTTCTGAAGACAATGAGATGAAAGATGCATCATGTTTTATTAACAATAGGGATAAATGTGAGTTAGCATTGATGGAAGTGGATTCATTGAAAATTGTTCTCTTTCCTCATTTCCTAAAACATAAAAGGATCAGTCAGTGTCTGTTTTATCTTCCCTAAACCCATTACATTACCATCTCAGCGACTAAAATAAGCAAAGGGAAATTTGTATATAGATACAGCTCACACTATGGTATTCAGATATATACTATGGTATATTTGCAGGGCCGGCCATACCTAATAAGCAACATAAGCGGGTGCATAGGGGCCACGTGGCCACCAGAGGGCCCCATGCCGTGGGTTCAAACAGTAACATTTGGTAATAACAACTCTGATAATGTTAATTGCTTGTGTCAGTTGTGTGCATTAAAGTTTGAAAATGAAGAGGCGGCACTATCAATCTGGTGCAGAGAAGAGGAAAAAAAATAAGTATTGTCTGAGCGCTTGTCTATTACCTCCCCAACAGAGTTTTGGACTGATGGTATTCCTAGTTTGTGACCTAGTGAGCCAATATCAGAATGTATTTTTGATAGACTTCAAAGCACTATTGTAAGTCACTCTGGATAAGGGCGTCTGCCAAATGTCATAAATGTAAATGTAAACGTGAATGAAAAAGAAGTAAGAAGATCTGGAAAGAAAGGTTAAGTGTTGAATTTTGACAAGACAGCCTATAGATTTGTTGAAATGGTGGTTGCTGCAGCATATCTTATCGGTTTAATTCAGCATTTGAAGATGCTGTGCCAATGTAAGAACAGTGTCACTGTCACCTTTTAAAAATGCTTCTTAATTCTGCACAGACAGTGACTCTCCGTTTGTGTGTGTGTGTGTGTGGGAGGAGGAAGGGAGAAAGTCTAAAGTGCACAAACTCTATGCCTGGCTGCATCTCTATTATTGTAATAGTTATTGTAATAAAATGCTTATTACTTTATTAGTCTTTGTTAATGTTAGTTAATAAAAAATATAATTGTTCGTTGTTAGTTCATGCTAACTCAGGTCCACTGAATAATATTAACAGATACAGCATTTGATTTTAATAATGTATTAGTAAATGTTGAAATTAACATTAAATAATATTAATAAATGCTTTAGAAGTATTTTTCACTGTTAGTAGAAGTAGAAGTAAATTCTTTTACATTTGTAAAGTTCATACCTCAGTAAGCTGGCTCTTGTTGTAACCCTTGTGGTGTATGTTGATGCACTGACTGAGCAAAGCCTAAAGTTTCTCCAGCTGAAACATCTCATATCCCTTAGTTTTATCCACCACGTACCTAAGTGGCTCCTGAGGAAACAAGGTCATGAAAGTTTTCAGTCAACCAGGGAATTAAAATGTGTTATAACCTTCAAGATTTCTCTACTCATTATAACAACTTAATCAGAAAACCACCAAATAGTGATATTTTATACTAGTGTTTAACAACTGAAGGCATTATTATGAATCATCACTCCATCAGGTGAGCTGCTAAATCACATGATAGATTATCCTTGTTGCTGCCACATGCCACATCTGAGGTTCTTCAGCAGCAGCTGGAGAACTATGTTCGATTTTATGATAAAATTTTATGATTAACATAACAACGGTTGCACCATGTGGCATAGCTTTAAAAAAGTGTGTGTGTGTGTGTGTGTGTGTGTGTGTGTACAGTACAGTCAGAAAATATTCAGACCCCTTTAAATTATATGCTTTAATTTTTTTTTTCACATCAATCTACACTCCATGCCCCATAATGACAAAGCAAAAACCAGATTTGTGATAACTTTGCAAATTTATTA
>CM075004.1:11958764-11973869 GCA_037576675.1 Pangasius sanitwongsei | reverse complement strand
ACAAGAAATTTTGCTGAGCAATCAGGGCAGAAGGGCCTTGGTAAGAGAGGTGACCAAGAACCTGATGGTCACTATGGTTGAGCACCAGAGATCATTTGTGGAGATGGGAGAAACTTGCAGATGGTCAAACATCACTACAACACTCTGCCGATCTGGGCTTTATGGCAGAATGACCAGACGGAAACCTCTACTCAGTGCAAGACACATGAAAGCCCCCCAAAAATTCTAATTCCAAGCGGGCTTTCATGTTTGTTGCACTGAGGAGATGTTTCCGTCTGGCCACTCTGCCATAAAGCCCAGATCAGTGGAGTGTTGCAGTGATGTTTGACCTTCTGCAAGTTTCTCCCATCTCCACACAATGTTTTATTGTCTTTCACACCATTCTATGTAAACTCTAGAGACTGTTGTGTGTGAAATTCCCAGGAAATCAGGAGTTTATGAAATACTCAAATCAGCCCTTCTGGTACCAACATCCATGCCACGGTTAAAGTCACACAGATCACACCTTTTCTTCATTCTGATGTTTGATGTGAACATTAACTGTATATAATGTAGATGAACTCCATACAAGTCATTGTGAATGAGTTGTTACCATAGAAATAATAGAAGTGCATTATTATTATTATAACTCCATAATCTGAATTACAGCCGGCACTACTGTCTGGGCTGTTATGTGGTAGAAAATTAATCTGACCAATCAGATTTGAGAATTCAACAGCTCTGCGGTATAAAACCTTATTAAAGTGGTATGAGATTCTCAGGGTGACATCTGTTATAAAATTCAAATCTGTGCTTTAAACAAACTTTGATTATAATCTTGATGAAGATGTTTCTTTATTCCTTCAAGGGGTTTCATCATTACACTTTAATAAGATTATTTGTTATGTTATACCACTGCACTGTTGAATTCTCAAATCTGATTCATCAAATTAATTTTCTATAACATAACAGTCCTGACAGTAATGCCAGCTGTAATTCAGATGATGGGTTTCTAATAATAATGCACTTTTATCATGTGACAACTCATTCTCTAGGACTTGTATGGGAGATAATCTACATAATAATAAATGGGTTAAAACATTATATAACAAAGAAAAACTTATTAAATATCATTAATAAGGTGAAGTTTTCTGTAAGGAGACATTTATTTAAGATTTATGGAAGGAGTCTCTGGTGTCAGCACTTTGATAAAGCCAGTAAGTTTTGCACTTTTCAGTTTCTCACAGTTCCAGTTTCTCCTGTGTTTTTTGTCCTATTAATTTCAAAAGAGAGATAAAAAGAGAGGCTGTTGAGGGAATGTCTCTTTATAGCTGCTATAAAGTAAGTAACAACAGGAACTAATTTGTCTCGCAGACATTTCACAACATTAAATGTAACTATAAACAGTTTTTAAAAAGCATGACTTTGTTCAATAGTAAATAAAAGAAATAGTAACTGTTGACAAATTCATATAGTATAAGGCACTTCAGGATGAACTGGTATAGGAAAATAATTCACTTTGGGGTGGGTAGGCCATATCATACCACTCCATTTTTTAGGCCTAGTAGAAGTATGTCAAGATGACTGGACTTGTCGTATTTGAAGAGGATGCTTTACTCAATCTTGTAAGATTACAACAGAAATCCAGCCTTAGTGTACTTCTAGTAGACATTAGCAATATGTGCTCATGTGCTAGAGTTTTGGCTGGGTGCTTCAGACAGTGAACTTGGTCATTAGTGAAATGTTTAAATAATATGGAGAAATACTTCTTTCAAGAATTAGCATAAAAGGAAATTATTATCTTTCTGTTAATGTAATTTTTAGATATTTACATTGCATTGAAACAGTGTAAAGCTGGGATTTAGTTGGTTTTTCTAAGGAAGGAAGTTGTGAGTTTGAATTTTAACCATCAGTGAACATATCTGTGTAAGTTATTACTTGCACTGGTCATGTGAGTGCAAGTGGGTCTGTTTGCAGCATGCATGTAGATTTGAAAGAAACTGTTTAAGATTCAGTGCTTGGTCTTGCCTTAAGCACATACATTTTCTTTCATTTCCTTGGTCCAGAAAATATGGATTCTTTATTTCAAAGTTAGAAATCCTCAGCATGAAAAAAAAAAAATATATATATATATATATATATATATATATATATATATATATATATATGAGACACATAGAAATTGACACAAGGGCAAAAAACGGGAAAAACAAGAAGGCAAAGGATCTCAAAAATGGAGACGAGAGAGGGGAACTGAAAACAGCCAAAAACTAAAGAGAGAAACAGGGAACAAAAGACAAAAAACAAGGCAAAGAAAAACACAGAAGATATTAACTCGAGAGAAGCAATGAGAAAGACAACAGGGGATCAACATCTAGTGGGGAAAAAAAAAACATAGCACAACAAAAAACACAGAAAAATGGACCAAAACTCTGATAGGACCCCTAGGAATGGCTCCTGACGTTCCTTCCCAAAGACTCGTGTCGGTCTGGCCATTTCCATACCTCTTGCCCCGAGCTCTCGGGAAACGCCCGGTCCCGTACAGGTGAGGCAGGACTGTCACGGGAGTAACTCGCACTGCCGCTCCCTCTGACTCCGGGCTGGTCCTTCCCATCACTCTCACCTGGAGTCACCAGCAGCATCCACTCCAGGCCTTAATTGACTCCGGCGCTGCTGGGAACTTTATGGACATTTCCCTGGCCCAGAGACTCCAGATCCCCAGGAACTCTCTTCCTGCTCCCATGACTGCCACAGCATTAGATGGTAGGCCGCTAGCCCCTGGCGAAATAACCCATCTTACCTCTTCCCTTCAGCTGGCCGTCAGCCAGCACCAGGAGGAGATGTTTCTACCTTATCGAGTCTCCCGAGATTCCCATCATCCTTGGGTACCCCTGGCTCCTCCAGCACAACCCGCACATCGACTGGTCCACGGGGGCAATTCTCAGTTGGGGTGCATCGTGCCAGACTACGTGCTTGGGCCAGAGAGACCCTGACCCTGCTCCCGAGTCCCTAGAAACCATAGATCTGTCCCGAATTCCCTCGCAGTACCACCACCTCAAGACAGTTTTTAGTAAGAGGAAAGCCACCTCATTGCCTCCTCATTGTCCCTACGACTGCGCTATAGACCTCGTCCCTGACTACAGTCCCCCTAGAGGTCGCATCTTCTCGTTGTCCCCTCCTGAAAGGGCCGCCATGAACAAGTACATTGAGGAGTCCCTTGCGGCTGGGATTATCCGTCCATCCACTTTCCCGGCTGGGGCAGGGTTCTTTTTCGTCGGGAAGAAGGACGGGGGCCTTTGGCCATGTATCGATTACAGGGGGCTCAACAAGATCACTGTGTGCAATCGCTATCCCCTACCTCTCATGGCCACGCTTTTGAGGTCCTCGGTTTTCACCAAACTGGACTTGCGTAATGCCTACCACCTTGTGCGTATCCGACCGGGTGGCGAATGGAAAACAGCCTTCAACACGCCTACGGGGCACTATGAGTACCTGGTTATGCCTTTTGGCCTCACTAATGCTCCTGCGGTCTTCCAAACCCTGGTCAACGACGTACTTAGGGACATGCTCAACAAATTCGTCTTTGTCTATCTAGATGACATCCTCATTTTCTCGAGCTGTTAGTCCTCAGACGCCTACTGGACAACCACCTGTACGTCAAGCCGGAGAAATACGAGTTCCACGTAACCCAGGTCCAGTTCTTGGGATCCGTCGTTAAGCCCGGTCTAATCCGAATGGACCCAAAAAAGGTGCATGCAGTCATGGATTGGCCTACCCTGTCGTCAGTAAAAGAGGTCCAACACTTCCTCGGGTTCGCCAATTTCTATTGCAAGTTTATCCGGAACTTCAGCTCCGTTGCAGCCCCATTATCGGCACTCACCAAGGGCACCTCCGCCAGCTTCCACTGGAGCCAGGACCCGCTTCTCCTTGGCTCCTATTCTGGTTCTTCCGGATCCGGAGATTCCCTTTGTCGTAGAGGTGGATGCCTCTGAAGTAGGAGTCAGAGCGGTGCTGTCTCAAATGGTTAAGGACAGCAAGCTGCACCCCTGCACCTCCTTTTCCCACCGTCTTACTCTGACAGAGAGAAACTACCATGTGGGTGATCGAGAGCTTCTGGTTAAGTCAGCGCTGGAGGAGTGGAGGCATTGGCTCGAGGGCACTAAACACCCGTTCCAAGTACTCACGGACCACCAAAATCTCGAGTACATCCAACAAGCCAAGCAGCTCAATCTCCAACAGGCATGTTGGTCGCTGTTCTTCAACAGATTTCACTTTGTCCTGTCTTACCGTCCTGGTTCCAAGAACCTTAAGCCAGATTCACTGTCCCGAGTCTATGGAAGCACGTCGTGAGAGGATAAGGTCCTCCCTATCATCCCGAGCTCGGAAATAGTAGCTCCGGTCAGGTGGAAACTTGAGGACACAGTGAGACAAGCCCAAGCCAGAGAACCCGATCCAGGAAGCGGCCCGACCAACCGCTTGTATGTACCTAAGGCTGTTCGATCCCCGGTTCTCCAGTGGGGGCATTCCTCCCGTTTCTCATGTCACCCGGGTCCCTCGCGTACTCTCGAGTTCCTCCAGAGGCGATTTTGGTGGCCTACCATCAAGGAGGACGTCACCACCTATGTCAGGGCCTGTCACGTATGCAACCAGAGCAAAATCACACACCAGTCTCCCCAGGGTCTCCTGCAGCCTCTTCCCATCCCTCATAGACCCTGGTCCCACCTGTCCATGGACTTCATTACCAGGCTTCCACTATCCCAAGTAAACACCAGCGTCATGGTCATTGTTGCCCGGTTTTCCAAGGCCATCAAGTTCATCCCCTTGCCCAAACTACCCACAGCCAAAGAAACGGCGGAGCTGATCATCACCCATGTTTTCCGCACCTTTGGCATACCACAGGACATTGTCTCTGATCGGGGACCCCAATTCTCCTTGCGATTCTGGTGGGCCTTCTGTGAGTCTCTGGGGGCCTCCGTGAGCCTATCATCCGGGTTCCATCCCGAGTCCAACGGTCAGATAGAGAGAATCAACCAGGATCTCGAGACCACCCTGAGGTGTATGGCTGCCAATAACCCATCCTTCTGGTCCACCTTCATCATGTGGGCAGAATACGTGCACAACACTCTCCGCTCCTCAGCCACAGGCATGTCCCCGTTTAAGTGCCAGTTTGGGTATGCTCCTCCACTCTTCCCGGAGCAAGAAGTGGAGACGGCTGTTCCCTCTGCTCGACAGTTCGTCAAGCGCTGCCGTCAAACCTGGAGAAAGGCCAGACTAAAGCTCCTGATAACCTCGCAGCAGTACCAATGGCAGGCGAACCGATGACGAAGACCGGCCCCTACTCTGCGCCCTGGTCAACGAATCTGGCTCTCCACCAAGAACCTTCCCTTGCGGGTGGAGTCCCACAAGTTGGCCCAAAGGTTCATCGGACCCTTCAGGATTGCCAGGAAAGTCAATCCCGTCACTTATAAGTTGTTTCTCCCTAGGTCATTAAGAATCCACCCCACTTTCCATGTGTCTTTGTTAAAACCTGTTTTGTCCTCTCCCTTCTCTGTGCCAGGTAAACCACCCCCTCTGCGCATCATCGACGGCCAGCCTGCTTACACAGTCCACCAAATCCTGGATGTCCGGCGAGTACGGGGCTCCAGGCAGTATCTCGTGGACTGGGAAGGCTATGGCCCTGAGGAACGCTCCTGGATCCCAGCCTGTGACATCCTGGACCCCAGGCTCATTCGGGACTTTCATGTGCACCGGCCCGAGTCTTCGGGAAGGAACGTCAGGAGTTTTCAGGAGTTCTTCCTTGTTGTAATTGGTTTCATTGCTTTCACCTGTGTCTCGTTCCTGTTTTGTGTATTTAAGCCGTCCCTTTTGTCTTTCCCCGCTTGGTTATTGTTGTTTCCTAAGCCCCTGTTGTCTTTCTTGTTGCTTCTCTTGAGTTAATATCTTCTGTGTTTTTTCTAGCGCCCTTGCCTTGTTATTTTTGTTTTGTTCCCTGTTTCTCTCTTTAGTTTTTGGCTGTTTTCAGTTCCCCTGTCTCGTCTCCGTTTTTGAGATCCTTTGCCTTCTTGTTTTCCCCGTTTTTTGCCCTTGTGTCATTTTCTTGATTTTATAAATAAATTCTTGTACACCACCTCAGCGTTTGCATCATGGGTTTACGTCCCAAAACGTCCGTTCCTCACACCGGAGACCCGGGTTCGATCCCCAGGCCTGATATGAATACGATATTTCACACAAAAGATGTTTACATATAGTCCACAAGTAAAAAATAATAGTTGAATTTATAAAAATGACCCTGTTCAAGAGTTTATATCCACTTGATTCTTAATACTGTGCTGTTACCTGAATGATCCACAGCTGTGTTTTTTTGTTTTGTGATAGTTGAGTCCCTTGTTTGTCCTGAACAGTTAAACTGCCTGCTATTCTTCAGAAAAATCCTTCAGGTCTCACAAATTCTTTGGTTTTCAGATTCTGAAAGGGGGATGTTAACTTTTGACCTCAACTATATATATACCTATATATAGTGTATATATATATATATATATATATATATATATATATATATATATATAGTATATAATATAAAATATTATATATAAACTGCAATCTATAGGGCCCAAACAACCTTTGGAAATATCTCCGGTGGCCAGGTCTTGCCAAATTGCATACTGGACCACAAAAGTTATGTTCTGCTGGGACCAATTGTGAAGGGTGCTTGGATTGTGCAGATTGATGCAACTATATTTTAAGGTGGCTAAGCATGCAAAAGCATTAGTTAATGCATTCACACAAAACTTGAAAGTCATGTTCAGCACAAGGTTCTACGTATGTCTGCAAAGTTTGAGGGCATAGGTACCCAAAATGGCAAAGTTCAGTTCAAATAATTGGTTCTCAAGAAAGTCCAATCAAAGTGCAATTTGGTATACTGCATATTTGTGCTAATCTGTAGGGGGATTATTATCAATTACTTTATTACTTTAGAAACATGACCACCAGCCAATCAGTTTTCAATGTACATTTGACAGAGTTAACACTGAGATATCATCATGAATCTTGTATGTATGCATGTCCATCTAGGCATGCTGTAGTATCCTATGCAACCTCAAACAAATTGGTTACTACAAGACAGTACTTGTATCTGTAAAGTTAAAAATATATCTTAAGTATATCGCTTGGAAAAGGACAAAGCCATTGGCTCAGGCCATGTAGCCTTGCCCAATGACATTTAATATCATTTTTAGAAGAACTAGTCATAGATTTTTTGGCACATCATAACTGGTTTCATGGAGTCACACGAAATGTTGTGAATGTATGTTAAAAACCATGTTTAAAACAAGATTCTGAGGATGTGTACAAAAATTGGCCTGGTGATCCACATGGGTCAGAGTTAAATTAAAAGAAGTATAAATACCAGACGACAGCTGAAAGCTGATTGACCAATGGCTAAAGAAGAAGAAGGAAAAAAAGTCCAAACCAATTACAGTAGGTTTCCAGCAATTCAATCCCTAAATATACATTAAAGACAAACAGTTCTCCATGATACAGTGAAAATATTATGAGTTGACTTATAACAAGCAGATTATAACAGCTCATTACCCTAATGAAACCATTAATGAAAAGTTGAAGATTCTTACTTTATGTTGTGGAGATTTTGCTGTCTTTGGTGACATAGCATCTTTGTCCTGAGGCTCCTGGGATTCCTTGGCTTCATGCTTTCTCTCGCTGACCTATATTCGGAAGGTGCAAAACCTGAAATTACATTTTACAGGTGAACAATACTAAAAAATATTTTTCCATTGTGAATGGTCAGTATGTTCAGGTCATTTTTGTAGCATATGCTGCTACAGGTGACACTGACGTAGTTCGAATGTGACTGGCTCTCAACTAAAACGGCACAAGTTCGGTCAACCTGGAGTCTGTCCGTTCTTTAGACACACAATTTTGACCTTGGCTGAAACGAGCTGAAACTGTTAACATGTCTCATGTTTGAAAATGTTATTGTCTGTTCTATTCATTCATGTTACACCAGCTGCACACACACAAACACACAAACACACATACTTGCCATCAGGAAAATCCTCAAGCACTTGCTGGGCTTCAGGCTCCATTTTCATCAGTGTTCTTAAAATTGATAGTCAGTAAGATACATATGAGATATGCTGGGGATTTTTACCTCTCTTGTGTGATTCTCTGATTTGCTCACAGATGATGGCGTGAACAGTGTCCTTCAGTGCACACACACGATATCGAATCTGTCTATCTGAAATGCAGCAATCCGGGCTAGCTAATGCATCACAGTATCTGATTACGAGTTTCGGGGATGGTATAGAACATACAATACTGCATTAGCAGTGCCAGAGCTTATTTATGCAGTTACGGAAATATTTCAGCTCTTCAAGATGTTGGTCAATCTGTTTTTAAAATTGTAACACATTTATTAATCTTCCATACAACATTCATGGTATAATACTTTCAGATTATTGTATCAACATTTCATCATACTGATATATCATCAAACCAGGTTGGCCTCATGTCATGAGTGGTATTTACGCCACAGCACAGTTGAATTCTTGAATCAGATTGATCAAATGGTGTGCATTATTTGTGTATAACTGCACAGCTTGGGCAGTAGCTCCAAGAACAATTTACATTCGTGCACTCTTTATTGTTTCTCTAGTAACAGATCATACGGGGACTTGTATGGCAGATGGTCCACATAATCTAAGCCTAATAATAAACAGAGTCTTGAGTGTCAGCGCTTTGTAATAGTCATGGTGCTTTGAAAAGTTTCCCAGCATGGGAAAATCTTCAGGACAGAGGAATATATGCTTTCCGGTTTCTAGGTAAAATGACAAGCTGCATTTTTTTGAGTGAGAGACAGAGAGAGAGAAAGAGTGTGTGTGTGTGAGAGAGAGAGAGAGAGAGAGAGAGAAGGAGAGAGTGAGGCAGAAAGAGAGGGAGAAGGAGTTGGTAGGAAATAACTGTTTGTGTGGCATTCATTAATAAATAAAACACTGTAATTGGCATATAACTGTTTTATAAGCAGAATATCACACTCCAGAATG
Organism: Pangasius sanitwongsei; assembly: GCA_037576675.1. Lineage (NCBI taxonomy): Eukaryota > Metazoa > Chordata > Actinopteri > Siluriformes > Pangasiidae > Pangasius > Pangasius sanitwongsei. Next base: position 11,964,831 of record CM075004.1, on the reverse strand, counting down.
TACTGTTAATTGTACAGTCTGTTGTGTGTTATTCCCTACTTAATTTTGATAACTGTCTGGGTTGTACTCAAGAAACTCTTTCACTGTGATATTTTTGTGCATGCTGATTTTTTGAAAGCTTTAAAGTGGCGATCCAGGGACAAGGGTGTGGAAGAGGCAGAGACTGCACAGTGTCTGCTCTTCCTGCTCCTCCAGATGCATGAGCTCACACTCTGTCTTCTGATTTGGTGGGGAGGGTGGAGCCAGTGGCAGCACTTCTAAAGATTGAAGCAGTGAAGCAAATACATACAAACACACACAAACACATTAATAAGACTATGTAACAATTTTTTTTGTTCCTGGGTAGCATATGTTATTTCCTACTTGCTTATACCACAAAAGTATAGAAAATGGCTATTATTCCCCTCAAACTTTGCTTTTGTGACATTGGTATTTTGAAATTTACCCATTTGAGCAAATGGGCGAATTTGCGTCTTCTTGTTAAAGTCTGAAACACATAAAGTCTGAAAAAAACCCAGGTAAATTTCAAAATATGTTTTTATAAAATATATTATAATATATTTTTTATATATTAAAATATATTTCTTAGAAAATACATATTTTCTGACCTCAAAGAGGATTTCAACGGTGTCAAGACGCGGGCACGGCGACTGCACTCTACCCCCTGATGAACTTCCGGTAGAAGTTTGTGAAGCCCAAGAACTACTGGAGTTGTTTCCGGGTCTCAGGGCGTGGCCACTCCTTGACTGCTTTTATGTGGTCCATCTGTACGCTACGCTGAACCCCAAGAAGGTGGTGGTGGTGACATGAATTCACACTTCTCGGCTTTCACGTACAGGTGGTTCTGTAGGAGGTGCTGGAGGACAGATGAACGCTGTCTTCCATTCATCCCCTTCGTGGATGCGGACCGGGTGATAGGCGTTCCTCAGGTCTAGCTTGATGAAGATGGTGGCTCCCTGGAGTAGCTAGAAAGCAGAAGACATGGATGGAAGACATGCACGGATGGAGAGACTTGTCCTTTTTCCACGAAGAAAAATCCTGCTCCGACGGGGGAAGAAGACGGGTGGATAATGCCTGCGGCAAGGGACTTTGCAGGCCATCGCCTCCCTCTCGGGTCCAGTGAGATGGTACAGGCATCCATGTGGGGGCATTGTTCCAGGTAGCAAGTCAATGACACAGTCGTAGGGTCGATGCGGGGGCAGCGACGAAGTCTTGACCTTGCTGAACACTTGTTTGAGGTCGTGGTAAACCAGCGGCATGGAACTGAGGTTAGGGGATGGTTCCTCCTTCACTGGGGCCCTAGCAGGGAAGGTTGTGCTGAGACAACTCGTGTGGCAGTACATTCCCCAGTCCAGGATTCTGCCTGTCCTGTGTTGGGCTCGGTGCAGGATGTGGCCATCCAAGGCCCTTACCAGGAGAGCTGAAGGAAGGGGCTCCGTCTCAATGCCTAACTGCTCTGCTAGCTCTTTATCCATGAATTCAGAGCTGGTGCTGGAATCAATAAATACAGCTAGGTGGTGGTCCGAGCCTTTAACAGCAGCTTTGAGGGGACCAAAACAGGTTTGCCCTCCACTGACTCCTCCTTCAATGACGAGCCTTCTCTTTTGCTGGACAGGTCTGCACCATGTGCTCTGAGCCACCGCAGTAGAGACACAGGCCAGATGAGCAACGTCTCTCCTTCTTGGTGACAGATAGCTTGTGTCGACCAATCTGCATGAGTTCTGGTGCTTCCAGTGGGAACGTGGAGCCAGGAGGTGTTTGAGTGGCGCTCTGGGTTCTGGATCGCCAGGTCGGCTTCACCGATCTCTCATGGCGGCGCTCTTGGATACGACGATCGACACGGGAGGCCAGGTGGATCAGACCGTCAAGATGGTCAGGTAATTCGCAGGCGGCAAGCTTGTCCTTGATATCCGCTGCAAGGCCCCTGTAGAAGGCATCGTAGAGCGCTGCTGGATTCCACTTGCTGGATATGAAAAAATGATAACGCAGGGCAGAAACTGAAATACTGAAGACAGGCAGGGTCAAAACCGGGAAGACTAACATGGGAAACAGGGCGCGATAGCTACTCAGGCACGCGAGGTAAACTGAGGATAATCTGGTGATGAGTACATGCTGGTTAAGGCCTTATATAGTGCTGAAGATACAAAATGACCACTGCAGGAAGTGCTCCTCCCAAAATGGCTGCCGACCTGGAATGCACGTTATGACATTTCTTTCCTAAGCTGTCTGAGGCAAAAGCCGGTGTCTTTGTCGGACCACAGATAATGAAGATCCTGGAGTGCAAGGAAATCTCTGGTGGTGGAGAACTTTGGCACAAAGTGCTGTCTCTCAAAGTCCATATCCTTGATGCTCATCTTGATAAATTCAAGAAGAACATGGGAGCTGCTACCAAGTACAATATAATGAGAACATGATGGGAGACTACATTTGGGGGCTGCTTTGTGAAAGTCATTTACAATATAATTGTAAATCTCGAAAAATTACTCACTTATAAAACATTTGTTTTCTTTTTTATATAACTTTAAAAACCATTTTGATTCATAATTTTCATTCATATGTTTTTTCTGACTTTATGTGAATGACAAGATGCAAGTTCCCCATTATCTCAATGAAAATAAGTAAATTTCAAAATACCAATGTCCTGGTCACAAAGGCAAAGTTTGAGGGGATTAATAGCCATTTTCTCTACTTTTGAGGCATAAGCAATTAGAAAATAAAACTTACTACCCAGGAACAAAAATTGTGTATCATAAAAAAATTGTGTATTATAATACATACATACATACAAAATCATTCTGACACCATTTAAATGTATAGACAAATACACATACTGTAAAGTACATTGCTACACCATACAGTCACATGCAGACACACACACACTCTCCCCCTTTTATTCTATCCACTCTCTCTCTCCCCCTTTTATCCTAGCCACTTGGCTCTCACAATTCTAATGTAGACTGATTAGGCAGATTATTGGGCGTACATAATCATTGGGAAAAAACATATTAGTCTACAGTGAAGAAATTGTAAACACTTTGTTCATAGCTCTAACAATTTCGATGCTAGTGATTACTAATACATATATTGTGTAGTGTTGAAAATCAATGAAAATCTATCATTCACTATACAGAATACATTATACAGAATACAATACAACAATTTCTGATAATCTGCAGACTTGATTTGAAATTGCACTGTATGTGGTGTGTGTGTGTGTGTGTGCAGTGACGGGACAGTGTGTGACAATTGTAACAGGGTAATGGGGAGGAGACAGACAGATAAATTTCTGTTAATGTCAGCATTACAAACGTGTATGTCCTGAAATATCAGCGCTAACTGTTATATTTTTCAGTGGTAATCTTGAGTAAATATCCCGCTGAGTGGATGTGTGCACTACAGAATTGGGTGGTGATCTTAAAAGAGACTTGTCTTCACTTCAAATTCCACTTACGGAATTTTAAAAGTTACACACGTGTATGTAATAATGTGTTTCACTCTCGAACTGTTCTTGAGGTGAAAATCACCCAACCTAAATGCAAGTCCTGCTGTTTAAATAAATGGCTATTTTGATTGAAACTGACACCAAATGCTAAAGAAGCCAGTATTCATACTGTATGTCTAGTGCAGTTATATAGGAAACAGACCGTGATTTGAAGCCCAACCTATGTTTTCATTAATATAAGTACTGCAATACTGACCTTGCACAAGACCAGAATAACATTGTCCATACAGAACTACAATTAATAAAAAAATGACGTGCTGATAAAATTTTTGCTGTGCCACAGTGGCGCAGTGGGTAGTGTGGCTGTCTTCTAGCACCAGGATTCCCAAGTGCACAAAAGTTTGCGATGTGATCAGCTTGAACTAAATTGAAAAATGCAATTTAAATAGTATTAATCAGAAAACAATTCTAGATGACCAACACAAGCTAGTTAACATTTGAAATAAATTAATCGGAGTGATTTGTAACTATATGTAGACTTGGCACAGAACAACATCAGGCCCTGCAGCTGCTTCAGTGTTTGGGTGTGTGGACAGTTGAAACATCTCCTTCCACTGATATGTACTAGAGAGTCCAAAAAACCTCTATATATGTTATAATATATATGTAATATATATGTTGACATATACATGAAGTCAGGGAGGGAGTGAAGGAGGGCCTGCTAACACTGCTATCTGTCTGTTGCCTACTAGCATTCACCCATCTCCCCATAGATGGTCCAGAATGGCTCTTTTAATTTAAGTTTATTTTAATTAAGTTTATTCTAATTGTTTCATCTTGACCAGAAATTGGCATAATATTATATACAGTGCTATCACTTTATATCTCTTATTTGTTTGAAGTAGTTTGGGGGGCAAGGGAAAGGATGTGGTGGATGGTGAATAACTAGTGATAGTTTAAACCATATTACAGAACATAAGTTCAGCAAAAAATAAATACTTAAAAAAATACAGACAAATCAGCATAAGTAATTAGTTGGATTTGTTTTCTTTCTGAATGTAGCAGCTACTAGCTTTCATGTATCTCACATTTAGCTATTTTCTCTAAACTCATAATGTAAATTGCTTTACATTACATTACATACAAATTTGCAAGATAAATACAAGGAAAGCCCATCAGCACTATTCTGTAACCCTGGGGTAAGAATGCATGTGAGCATTTATTTTAACTTTTACCCCTTGTCCTGGCTGATTAACAGCTACTCAGAGAAAACAAACAAAAACACAGTTTTTCAGCTTGCTTGCCCTTTCTGTAGCTTGGCTCCTTTTGCACCCATTCACTGCCATCTTGCTCTTGGTGCAAACTCACATTAAACCATGACTCCATTCAGACCCAGGTCTTGGGTCTTTAGAGTTTCTAGACCAGCAAGCCTTTGAGGACACTGCAGATTGCATGTAAAAAAGGCAGTCACACATGGATGGGTGTCTGAGTAGGTGTTATGTGCACTATAAACATAGTCTAATGATGCCATGACACAAATACTTCAGGCTTTATGGTATTTCTGTCATCTGCTTCCTTTAATACCTGTAATTTGACATCCTGGTGCAACAGAAAAGCATCCGTCCTATTGTTCGGAGATAGTGAGTTCAAATCCCTACAATGATCTGCACAGCCTTCCATGGTTGGGAGCCAAGGAAGCAAATATTGGCTGTACTCTGTCTAGGTGGAAGGGATGGCATACAGTTCTCACACTTGTCTGTCAATAAGAGCGACTCATAACCAATCGTGGGCACCTGTGAGCTCATGAAGGAGAAGAGGGTGGATAGTGCTTTCCTCCAAATATGTTATGCTGCCTGGTGATGCAGCAGGAGCAGCAGCTTGAAAAGATGCATTTGGCTGGCTTCATGTGCTTCCTGTGTCCTCACTGGAGAAAACAATAATGATGCTACTCAAATCTTTCCATTTCTTGTGAAACCTGATTTCTATAAATGTTACTGTCTGTATAATCATATTAGGCTTTGCCTTGGTTTGCCACAATGTTATATAGAAGCATTAAAATACTGAGAAATACCTGTGGACTGTAGTTAAATATCAGTTCCAGAGAAATATAGTTAAATAGATATAAGTTCTAGAGCATAACAGGACTCTTGCCTTCCCTTAATTACTGAGCTTATAGTTTTGGGAATTTCTAACAAGATATTGAGGGAATATCTTTTAGTAGAATGATGTTCATCCCTCCTACTCTTATAGAATCTATACCAAGACACATTGTAGCTGTTCTTGGCATATCTTGTGGTGGCCCAACACTTTACTAAGACAGGTTATGTTGGTTTTGCCTTTAATTTGCCACCCATTTGTATGTGACAAAAGCATAATAATTCTATACCATTATCTACATCTTAGGGTTTCAATAAAATAATTTTAGAAAAATAAAGGCAATGGGTATATTGGAAAAAGGTAAATATATACTATAATAGAGTCAAGTCTGTGCCAAAGTGATGAAGGAAAATGATACAAACAAAGTGTTTTGTGTGTATATATATATATATATATATATATATATATATATATATATATATATATATATATTACTGTGCAAAAGTCTTAGTCACATGCGAAGAAATT
>CM075004.1:11929409-11947636 GCA_037576675.1 Pangasius sanitwongsei | reverse complement strand
TTTTGCCCAGAGGTAGCATATATAAAGAAAAGAGCAGTGGGCCTAAAACAGAGCCTTGCGGGACACCAAACTTTACCACAGTATGCGAAGAGAAGTCACCATTTACATCTACAAACTGATAACGATCAGTCAAATAAGACCTGAGCCTGGAAAGGGCCGTTCCCTTAATGCCTACTGCGTTTTCTAGTCTATCGAGGAGAATGGCATGATCAGTGGTATTAAAAGCTGCACTACGGTCAAGCAGCACAAGCAAGGAGACACAACCCTGATCAGAGGCCAGTAGTAAGTCGTTTACCACTTTAACCAGTGCTGTCTCTGTGCTATGATGAGGCCTAAATCCTGTTTCAGGAATTATCTATTTGAAGAAACAAGTAGGTAAAGGATCTAGTATACAGGCTGATGATTTTAATGATGAAATTAGTGAAATTAGTTCGGTCTCTTGAAGGGGAGTAAAACATTGTAATTGTTGATCAAATATTATTATCTACAGGGTTGGTTATAAAACTGTCCGGTTTTAAATTAATAGTCTGACTTTTTTCCTGATTTTTTTCAATTTTACCATTGAAAAAATTCATGAGGTCATCGCTGCTATATAATGATTGTGTGCGGGTTTCTATTGTGGTCTTATTCCTAGTTAATTTTGCTACAGTATTAAATAAGAATCTAGGATTATTTGTTATCTTCAATTAGGGTGGAGAGATACAAGTTCTTCGGGATCAGTCTCCAACAATTAATGCTTTGTCTAAGGAAACAACCAGGTTAGAGATGAAATTCGCAAATTCACAAAGGAATTCAGAATATGGCCCTGGGGGGCTGTAAATAATAATTAGTGGAATCACCTGGGTAGACTTATTTTTAGTGGCTACGTATGTTATGTTCAACTTCAAACGCATTGAATTTTTGACTAGGTTTTTGTGTGATGCCTAGATTATCATTATAAATGACTGCGACGCCCCCTCCTCTGCCAGTTAGACGAGGCTGATGTATGTAACTGTACCCAGGAGGACTAGCTTCATTTAATGGTACAAACTCATTTGGTTTAATCCACGTTTCTGTTAAACACAGTACATCAAACTCCTGGTCAGTAATAGTTTCATTAACAATAAGCGTTTTAGACGTAAGAGATCTAATATCCAACAGTCCTTCTACCTGCTAGCTGCTCTTCAGTAATATGGTAAAGTCTCTGGCTATAAGCTAAATTTACATAAAAGTGAAGTCATGCCAGTTAACACAGCATGTGGAACATACACTACAAAAATCTTAGTGAAAAAATCTCGAATATAGCTGTTGTTCTTCTTTCGGCTGCTCCCATTAGGGGTCGCCACAGCGGATCAGTGGTCCGCATGTTTGATTTGGCACAGTTTTTAACGCCGGATGCTCTTCCTGACACAACCCTCCCCAATTTTATCCGGGCTTGGGACCGGCACTGAGAGTGTACTGTTGCACGCGGTTCCCTCTGCCAAGAATCAAACCCGGACCATAGCGGTGAGAGTGCTGTGGCCTAACCACTAATCTTCCATGGACCAAAATATCTTGAATATAGTATTTCCTATTATAAGATTACAATAAACCAAGTATAAGATTATTAAAACTATTTTAAGACATTTTTACTCATTTAAAGCTTTACATTTTCTAATTCTATTGGCAGATAATTTTGCTTTTTTCTAGAAATAAATGCTTAAAAAAATAGTTGTGAAATGACTTCAAAATGGCTATTTGAAGCTTGAAGTTAGTTTTTAAAAAAAGTCTAGAAATATGTTTAATAATCGTGTATTTGGTTTATGATAATCTTATGATAGGAAATAGTAGATAAATCTGACGATATTCAAGATATTTCACTTGCTAAGATTCAAGATATTTTCACTTGCTAATTTTTTGCAGTGTACCTGCTCTATAAAAGGCCATTCAGTTGCTCTTTACAGCACTTAAAGTGTTTGGGTATCCAGGTAACTGAAAGCTTTGACAATCTATTTAAATATAACTTCATAGATTGTCAAAGCTCTCCCCTCCTTTCCCATTTAGCTCAAGACTTTAACTGCTGATCTCTTCTCCCTCTTTCCCTGGCTGGTAGACTTAACTGTGTCAAAAGTAACTTGAGTCCCAAATTCTTATATCTTTTCCAGGGCACTTATGCCCAGGTCCTTCATTATTTCCCAGTTTGTATGGAATAAGAAACTTCCAAGTATATGAAAAAAAACTGCAAAAACTGAAGCATATGGGGGCCTAGCCCTGCCTGACCTCATATTGTATTACATAATCTTTTTTTTCAAGTGTTGTGAAAAAATAGTTTGGAAACAGTTTTTTCAATAAAAATGGCATTCACGCAAAAAAAATTTATCCATCCATCAGGGGAAGAATAGGGATGTGCATGCCATCACAAGATTCGCCACGATTTCATTGCAATTTCATTGCCCTCCGCTACATTAAGCAGCCTAATATAATGCCGCAATTTTTCTTTAATAGCTGTGCACACAGCGTATACACATCGATGAACGGTTGTTTTACTAACCCTGAAAGTTTGTCCCACTACTCTGTACTCAGCGCAGGTTGACAGCTTAAAAAGGGTGATGACAATCCGCTGTCAGGTTGGAACCAGTGGTGGTAATTGGCACAGCATCTCAAATACGGACTGTAGCGGTTGCCGCAGGAGCTGAATGCAGGAATAACTTGTGACACGTCAATCATCCATTACGTTTGCATCTTGAAGTTTATTTTCTCCACCGAATACTTAACATTGAGGCATCAACATTTCCTGAAGCATCGGGAGATCATTTGAATCAAGGCAAAAACTTTGAATGAATTTACGGTCAACAAACAAATGTGTGCTCCCACACTCACCCCTTCCTTCCTGCCAACCCCTCCCACAACAGGTGCTTTAACTCTCAAATAATTAATGACACTCCCATATTTTCCCACAGTCACATGACATCACACATGAATATTTACATGGCTCCTTTACTCCAGCCCCTAATTATTATAATCTTAATAATTACATCCACTAAATACACATAGGCGACATAGACATTTGATTCAAAATCTCAAAATACAATAATTCATTTTTTTTTTACATCAGTGTCTATACATTCACAAAAACATTTGATGGAGTCCATGTAAATCCCTTAATACTTTAGTGTCAATGAGTAATTAACTCGATCATATCAATGTGTAAAGTCAATGTCTATAAAGGTTCAATGTCAATGTCTATATTGACCAGTCCAAAAAAATCTTTTTCCAAGGGAAATGTTAACTATCTGCCTCCTACAGAAGGCAGATTTTCGAGACTGGTCTATTTAAAAAATTGGTCTTAGTCTTGAGTCGCACCTGACGGACAAAACCTCTTTTATGTGGAAAGGTTTGGATCACTTTTCTAATTATCCATGAATTACGGGGTGCAGAATCATCAACCAAAAGTACAATATCTCCTGGAATGAAGTTGCGGGCTGAAGCTGACCACTTCTGTCACTCTTGCAGTTGAGGTAAATACTCTTTTGTCCATCGTTTCCAGAACAGATCCGATACAGATACTGCACTTGTTTCCATCGTTGATGAGAATTTATATCCCCCTTTTGAAAGATTCCTGGTGGTAATGATGGTACAGTCTTTAAAAGGAACAAATGATTAGGTGTCAGTGCTTCCAAATCGTTGGGGTCAGTAGATTCCTTAATAATGGGACGTCCATTAATGATTGCTTCAGCTTCACATAGAACTGTATGAAGACATTCTTCATCAAGGGTTTGTGTTCTTAAGGTGGTGTTAAGAACCTTCCTTACAGACCTAATCAATCTTTCCCATGTGCCTTCATGATGTGAACCAGTTGGAGGATTAAAAATCCACTTGATTTCTTTCTGCAGAAGCATGCTATTAATCTGAGATTGGTTCCAGCCTTCAATAGCTTGTCTCAACTCACGTTCCACTCCAAGAAAATACAATTATTAGTACAATTAGTACAAAATACAATAAAAGTACAATTATTAGATCGTATTTCTATGACTTGTCCACGTCTTGCAATGAACCGTCGCAATGCGTTTATAAAGGAATCTGTTTCCAGTGATGGCACCACTTCGATATGAATAGCACAAATGGCTAAACACGTGAATATGACACCGTATCTCTTCACGGTACTTCTCCTGCTCTTAATTTCAAAGGGTCCAAAACAGTCAACTCCAACATAAGTGAATGGAGGTTTATCTGGAGAAACTCTATCCAGAGGTAGGTCTGCCATCTGTTGATGCCCTGGCGCTGCCTGCAAACGTTTGCAGATCACACACTTGGATAATATCTTCCTTATGGCTACGCTAGCACCAGGTATACAATACTTTTGACGCAACTTTGATAGCATATAATTTCGGCCACCATAACTTCATGTATATGTTTAAGAATGATGCCTGAGATGTGAAAGTCCTTTGCAAGTATAACGGGATGTTTTGCCTCTTCAGGCATAGCTACCCTACTCAACCGTCCCCCTACTCTTAAAACACCATCTTCAAGAATTGGATTAAGTTTATAAATGTGACTGTTCCTTTTCACTTGTTCTCCCTTTTGCAAAATTGAGAATTCATCAGAGTATCTCTGTCTTTGGCAGTAACGAATAATATCCAATTCAGCTTTCTTCAGCTCCTCCACAGAAAGCTCACTTTTGTCACATTGAGCCTTTGTCTTCTCCATTTCATCTTTCAGTTGTTGTCTTTGTTGGTTTTCATCCATGCCAGATTGTGTTAAAGCCCTTTTCAATGATTTCCTCTTCTGATTTAGGAGTAGTTGCTTAAATCTGAGAATCCAAGCTACTGACCTCTTTAAACTGCTCCAAGAGGAGAAGTATTGGAAAAAGTGTGTCGTAACATTCATGTCCTCCTCTAATTATACAGTATTGACAGTGACACTTCTTTTTACCTCTGGATCATCTGGTGAACATTCTCCCAGGTCAGTAGTATTAACAGGCCACTCCTTTTCAGGCAAAAGAAGAAACTGTGGTCCAAATACCCAATTTTGTTCTTCAGAAATGATTCCACTCTCAACCCTCTGGAAGCTATATCTGCTGGATTTACTGCAGTGTTCACATACCTCCACTGTGATGATTGAGATACCTTAAGAATTTCTGAAACTCTGTTAGCAACAAAAGTTCGATATCTGAAAACTTCATTTCTGATATATCTCAGTACAGAGGTACAGTCGGTCCAGAAAACAGAGTCTTGAAGGCACATACACAGTTCTATTCTCCACAATGAATCCATTCGACTTGCCAACGTTGCAGCAGTAAGTTTCATTCGAGGGATAGACACTGGCTTCAAAGGAGCTACTCTAGCTTTCCCCATTACAAAAGCGACATGCACTTGTGAGTTAATATTGTGCAAAAGCAGATAAGTAACCACGCCATAACCATCTTCGCTTGCGTCAGAAAAGTGGTGCAACTGTGCTGTGTTCACCTCTCTCCGAAACCCATAGGTTTGAAACATCTATCAATCTTGAAGCTCTCCAACTCATGCAATCCATCCAACCAGTTGATCCACTCCTGAGCATTTGAAGCAGGAAAAATATCATCCCAGCCAAGTTTCTTCCTGCACAGGTCTTGTAAGATCTTTTTTGCATATAAAGTCACTGGAGACAGAATTCCTAAGGGATCATAAACAGAACTCACAGTAGCAAGGATCCCTCTTCTGGTTGAAGGTGTCTGCTGCAACACGATTTTAAACTCGAAGGCATCGGATTGTATACACCATTGTACACCTAGCACTCTCTCTACTGGAAGTAAGTCTTGGCCCAGATCCAAATCCTTCACATTTTTTTGCTCTGAGTTCCTCTGGGATTTTTACCAGCACATCTCAACTGTTACTTGTCCATTTTGTCAATGTGAAACCCCCCTTTGCACAAATAGCTACAAGGTCGTGATACAGAGAAACAGCTTTATCCTCTGAAACTACAGAGACAAGACAGTCATCTACATAAAAACAATGCAAGATTGTATCAATTACTTCCTTGCTGAAGTCTTTGTTGTTATCTTCTGCACACCTTCTGAGGGCAAAGTTTGCACAACTGGGTGACAAAGTGGCTCCAAAGAGGTGCACGACCATATGATATTCTACCATATCTTGAGTGAGGTCACCATCAGGCCATCAAAGAAATCTCAACAAGTCTGCATCATCTTTCGGCACCCGCGCTTGATGAAACATGGCTTCGATATCTGCCATGATCACGACTCGCTCTTTCCTAAATCTAGTTACCACTCCAATCAATGAACTGGTGAGGTCTGGACCCTGTAATAGCTGGGTATTCAAAGATGTCCCTTGGAATGTAGCTCCACAATCAAAGACAACACGGAGCTTTCCTTTCCGAGGGTGATAAACACCGTGATGGGGTATATACCATACTTTACCATCACTACGTCCCAAGTCTTCAGCTGGCACTCTCTCTGCATAACCCTTAGAAATAAGGTCTTTCATGAAAACAGAATATTCAGAATGAAGTGAAACATTCTTTTTCAATCTTTTCTTTAGATTCAGGGCACACTGTTCTGCAACTACCTTGTTGTCTGGCATACAAGCATCTTTCTTCCTCAAAGGCAGGCCAATAGAATAATGACCCTCTACCAACTTTAATGAGTCTGTTACCATCTCAATGAACTTGTGATCTTCTTTTGAAAACCCAACTTGTTCATTTTTGTTACATTCAGGCAAATCAACTTCAGATTTTTGTTGCCAAAGTTCTCCCAAGTTTGAAACTGAAATCCTGTTGACGGTAACATCAGGGTACTTAAAAGCATATTGGTCGCCACTATCTCCTCTTAGTGGACCATTTACTGTCCACCCCAACATAGTTTTAATTGCCTAGGGTCCGTTATCAACACTACGGATCACGTGAATTGGCTTCATAACTCTTGGGGCATTTATTCCTATAAGCAGTTCGATATCAGAGTCAATGTCAGGCAAATTCACATGTTTCAAATGTGGCCATCCCTGCAGATCCTTTTGCCTTGGGATGTTTCCGCTATGCACAGGCATAGTCTCTTGTGTATAGGCATCAGGTAATTCCCAAAAGTCTTCTTCATTCAAACCAGCTGCCTCTAACCCAGAGACAACATGGGTAGTTGTAACTTTCTCCTGACCCATAGTACGCAAGAGAATATTAGTCCTTTTACCTGAAAGACCAAGTTTATTCATCAATCCAGACGTACAAAACACTGCTGTGCTACCCTGGTCCAGAAAGCCATAATTAATCACAGTCTTATTTCCTTTTTTAGATTTCACTTGCACAGGAACTATAGAAAGTTTACATTCATATTCACCAGCCCCAATATATCCACTGGACTCGACAGATTCAGGAGCACTGCCCATTACGGTGTCCATTTGATTCCTCGCTTTGATTCGGTCACATTTTCTCTTGGGTAAATGTGAAGTATACTAGGGTGTTTAAGATTTGCATGAAAGGCGATTTCTACCATATTTACTGATGTGCCCTGTACACATGCAGCCAAAACAAACGCCATTTTCTTTTAAGAATGAAATCTTTTCACCATGACTCCTCTTTTCCAGTAGAGGGCACAATTCCAAAGTGTGCCCACATTTGCAAAACAAACAACTCTTGTTGCTGAGTGAAACTGTTTCTTTTCTATTAGTTCCAATTTCTGACTTCCTTTCCATTGCTGTAACAGTAGTAGCAAAGCTGCTTCTTTTAGTTTTAAGATGAAACTGAGACTTGCCTTTGTTCACTGATTTACTTCCTGTTAACATTGGGACATCCTGTATGTTTCCAAAAACTGGATCGGTCATTATTTTTACTTGTCTTTCAACAAAGTTAACAATGTCACTGAAGGTAGCTCTTTGATTTACGGCTTCCTGCAATTCACAAACCTCTGATCTCCATTTTTCCCTTAATTTGTATGGTAATTTTTTCACTACAGTCAACATATTGGAGGGCGTATCCATCTCACGCAAATACTGAATATTTTCCATGGAGTTACATCAGCTTCTTAGGAACAAACTATAATCTTGTAAAGCTTTGAGATCTTCACTTTTGATATTTGCCCATGAAACAGCCTTTTCCATATAGGCAGATGCAATTTTATACTGGTCACCAAAATGCTCTTGTAGTAAAACTTTGGCCCTTAAATACCCATGATCAGCAGCCATATGCTGGCAACTCTTTATAATCTCTCTTGGATAACCCCTGGTGTACTGTTCAAGAAAATATAAGCGATCACTAGGGCTTTCAGTTTTACTCTCCACACCACTTTCAAAGGATTTCATAAAGGAGTGGTATTGCAGAGGATTGCCATCAAACATCTGAATTTCCCTTTTAGGCAAAGATGACAGACACTGTTGTTGAACCTATAAAGATGTAATTTCATTTTGTTTATCCATGATACGGAGAATTTGATCAGTATTTCCTGAACCATCACTGGAGCTGCTTCCATACTGGGCACTTACGTTCACATTACCATTGCTGACTTGAGTTTGGAATTATCTGGGGGTAAATGGCTTGAGAAATGTTCCCCTTGTTTGCCTTTGCACCTGAAGAAACCATTTGTTGAGTTGGAATAAATGTTTTTGCATTGGCATTAAGTGTCTGGGTGGTCTGTTGTCCTTTATCAACATAAGCATTCATTCCAACAGAATGATGTGTCACATCACTTTTAACACAATGCACACTGGAGCCCTTAAGTACTTTTACTTTTGCCATAGTTGCAGCAATTTCCGTTCGCAACCCAAATTCCTCTTTCTGTTTTCTTATGTTTTGTTCTTTTTCCTCAATAGAGTGTTTTTCCTTCATTAAATTTGATTAAATAGATGATGTTATTGAATGTCTTGGGGTGGAGCTTCATTTACTTGATCCTTTACTTCCAACATTAGAAATGCTGTCACTTAGATTTAAATCATCTTGGTTATGCATGGAAATTTTGGACATATTTTGGCCTCTTGAACCATCTAGAAGACACCCGGCTGATTCCAATGGTTGATCTTGAGCATTATCACTTGAGCTCTCAATTCCACTTATCCACTGCTTTGTGTCTTTTATAAAGGTGTCACTGTATTTATATATACTTGAGAACTAATCATTCTGTTTGGTTTGCTCATCATCGGGTAATAATGGGATCACAGAATCATGAAGTTTGATTGCCTCTTCAAAAACAAAAAAGTTCAGACCGAACAGCTGAAATATTCTCATTTCTTTGCATGAGTTCTTTGATGGCCAGTATAGAACTTTTAATCACATTCACATTTCTTTTTCATTCTTTCTGAAGTTGCTCAATTTTATTAGCCAAAGCCTTTGCGGTAAGCTGAACTTTTCTTTTACAGTCGTCCTGTTCAGGTTCATTATCTGCACTAGATTCAATTTCACTCATGATTACAGCATGCGCATCTCAGCGCGTCTATTCAAAACACGCGAGCACAATCCGAAACAAGCAAACACTTTGTAACAAAGCACATCAAAGACGCTCCTCAACTCAAACACTCTCACGAAAGCCCAAACAACGGCTTAAAACACACCAACAGTGCTAGGTCAACAGCAAACCAACAGCAACAAAACCACCAAGCCATTTCAAATCATCCGCAAACACAAGCAAAGAAAAAATTACAAGCCATGTCCTACTGATTCGATGTCAGCAAACATATCCAAAATCATCGATCCTGTTGTTCTGAAAATCCAATCATGCTGTAATCCTTCTCATGAACGAGTGTGAATAGATCTATATGCTCCATCAGCGCTGCTCAACAAATGTGTGCTCCCACACTCACCCCCTTCCTTCCTGCCAACCCCTCCCATAACAGGTGCTTTAACTCTCAAATAATTAATGACACTCCCATATTTACCCACAGTCACATGACATCACACATGAATATTTACATGGCTCCTATACGGACCGTGAAATTCTAAAATGCTGCAGCCAGAGACTTTCTGTGAAGTGTCTCTCAACCTCTACCTCCCAGAGCACCCTAATGCGTGGTTTCTCCCAGACCCATGGGCTTCTTCGCATATGGGCAGTTATGGAGCCCTATCAGACAAGCAACTGCTCCATTCTGATGTCATCTTCTGATATTTCGTACAATTGCAATTATTTGTGAAATTAAATTGACAGTAAGCTGGCCAATTTTAATTAATTGTCTCAATACTGTTTACAGTTTGAAACGATCTCAGATCATTATCTCATCTAATTTAAAATGTGTTTCCCAGAGTTATCAACCTTGCTTGGATCACCATCTGACTCCACAGAATTTGATGAGACAAATCAATACTTAGAGTCAACATTCTGCTACACTCTAGATAATGTAGCTCCACTTAAAGAAAAACAATTAAGAAAGAAAAAATGATCACACATACACCTTAATAGACTACTAAAAAATTAGAACATAAGTGGTGTCAAACTAACTTGGTATTCCAAATTACATGGAAGGAGAGCCTCCTGAGCTATAGAAAGGCTCTTATCACTGCTAGATCAGGATACCTTTCCACCTTGACTTTAGTGCAGTTGACTTCCTGTGACGTAGTTCCTGTTTTCGAATTGTTTGCCGGGAGTTTCTTGCCTGCATCAGCGTTTAAACTATACCATTTCTTTCTTTTTCATCAATAATTTTGTGCTATTTTTTTCATCTGTTGTATTGTTAACTTTCCCTTAGGCCATATTTTCATTTTTTGAAGAATGCTTTTGTTTTTTTTTTGTCTAAAGACAGTGAGCAGAGCCCATCCACGCCAGATCTATGTAAAATATCAACCAATCTTCGAATATGGTATGTTAAACAACATGTGAAACATTCAGCTTGTTCAGTGTGTTGAGTGCAGGTCGTTTAGTCATTCTTCCTCCTTTGTTAGTAATAGCTTTATTTGTGCTAAGTGTATATTAGTTAGCTTTCTGATGGAGAAGATTGCAGCATTAGAGGTGCGCATCCAGACACTATAGAGGGTTAGTGAGAGTGAGAGCTGCATAGGTTCTGTAATGGAAGGTCTGGATGCCTTAGAGATAACAATCCCCCAAATCAGGCATTAGAGCCCTCACAGCAGGGCGACATAATCAGCGGCATAATCGCAAAGCCAAAGATAACGCTAAGGCTTGCCCATGGGAGCACCACTCCTCTCCACTTCAGGTGTCTAACAGGTTTGCTTTCCTCAGTGAACCACCCGCTGAGAGACGTGAAAGAGCTCTGGTTATAGGAGACTGTATCTTAAGGCATGTGAAATTAGCTAGGCCTTTAGGGGCACCAGCAGCACTAGTTAGGTGTATACCAGGAGCCAGGGAACCAGACATAGCAGGTAATCTTAGGGTCTTAGGCAAGCACAGGTTTTCAAAGATAGTTTTTCACATAGGAGCTAATGATATATGCTTTTGTCAGTCAAAGGTTACTAAGAGTAACATTGTAGAGATGTGTATCTTAGCAAAGGCGATATCCGATGCAGTAGTATGCTCTGGCCCCATCCCAGTGTGGCATGGCGATGTAGCTTACAGCAGGTTATGGTTGCTGAACTGCTGGATGTCCAGGTGATTCTCCAAAACAATGTGGGCTTTATAGATTATTAGAGTAGTTTTGAGGGCAAGGCTGGCCTGTTAGGGCAGGATGGTGTCCCTCCCACTCAGGAAGGTGCTGCTCTCATTTCTTGCAGCATGGCTCATAGTCTCAGAACGGGCCTAGTTAGTCAATGACAATCCAGAGCCAAGGCCAGGTAGCAGGCAAGCAGGCTAAACCAACCGTCTGCTAGCTGCACTGAGTCGTCACTCAGGTTCCACTATATTGAGACTGTGTCTGTTCCCCAAGCTAAATAAAAATGTAGAAATATTCAGAAATTTTTTTCAGTAACCTAACTAACATAAAATTAGATCATACTGAATGCACAGCCAACACCGTTCATCTGAAGCTAGGACTGCTAACTATTAGATTAGTGCTTATTGTTAATGAAACTAACAGAAACGTGGATTAAACCAAATGAGTATGTAGCATTAAATGGACCTAGTCTTCCTGCATAGAGTTATATAAATCAGCCCCATCTAACTGGCAGAGGAGGAGGTGTCACAGTTATTTATAATGATAATCTAGTCACACACCTAGTCATAAATTCAAGACGTTTGAAGTTCTTTATACTAACATAACATATGTAGTCACAAAAAAAAAAAAGTCTACCCAGTCAATTCTGCTAATTCTTATTTACAGACCCCCAGGGCCATATTCTGAATTGTGAATTTGTCAGTTTCATCTGGTTGTTTCTTTAGACAAAGCCTAAATTGTTGGAGACTATAATATTCATTTTGATAACCCAGAAGACCCTCTGAGAATGGCGGTTGTGTCCATTCTAGATTCAGTAGGGGTTAATCAGAACTCCTACTGAATCTAGAATAGAAACAACCACCATTCTCAGAACTGAGTTCAAGCCCTGACCTCAACTGATGCACCTAGCCACACTTCTCTCTCCAGATGATGTTGCTCTGCCTGCTGGCTCCGCTGAGGTTGGTACTTGGCCTCCCTATCTGGATGATCACTTCACACCCCCTCACCCCCCTGGCCCGGCTGAGGATGCCTGTTGAGAGGTGTTAGTGTCATGGTCCGGGCTTACCTTCCACGGTTTCCTGTTTCCTTGTGTTTTCACGTTTTTTCTTCCCTTTCCTTGTGTTTCCTGTGTGTTTTGTCTCCCTTGCTTCCTGTCTGCATCAGTGAGCACACCTGCTTCTCATCTCTTCATCAGATGGGAGCATATAAAAACTCAGGTTCTTCAAAGCATCCGACCCTCACTCTGGGGACCCAAGTTAAAGCCCCGACCTCAACAGACACACCTAGCCACACTTACATGAACATTGAACAGTTGATAACTTCAGTTTGATGCAAGAAACTTAAAACTCTAATGATGCTCATACTCAAGTTCCTTTTAACACTTCACACTTCTTGACTTTATAGTATAAAGTATAGAAGTGGAATGATTTATAATCACATTATCTGGTGTCACGCAGATGAGGATGGGTTCCATTTTGAGTCTGGTTCCTCTTAAGGTTTCTTCCTCTTGTCACCCCAGACAGTTTTTCCTCTCCATTATTGCCTCTGGGTTGTTCATTAGGGGTAAATTTAAATAAAAATTATATATCCAGATTTCTGTAAAGCTGCTTTGTGGCAATGTCCATTGTTAAAAGCACTTTACAAATAAAATGTGAAGAAGAAGTGAACTGAAGTACCCTATTTGCAGTGTTTGAACCACCAATTACACCTGGTGGTTATATACACAGTGACAACAGAAAAGGCAGTTACACATGTAGCTACAATGCATTCACAAATCGGGGGCACACTTTTATTAAAGTAATTTACAGCAACTGGAATTATGTTAAGACGAGTATACATCACCCCATGAACCATCAATAGGACTTCACAAGCCCATGTTCTCTCTCTCTGGGTCCAACGGGCAACCAGGATGAATCATAACAAGAGAGATGCTCTCTCTCTCTGTTTGACTGATGCAATCTGGCTGAAAAGAGGAGGCCTACTTTTTTCTCATCTGAGATCGTAATGAGAGAAATGCTTACATCTCCCAATGGCATAAAATCAACCAGTGCTACCCAATAGCATCCAGCATGTTTTTGTCTTCTTCGCTTTCACTTTTAACAATATTCAAAACAGCTGCTTTTATCTTCATTGGATGGCCAAACCTCCAAGTTTTATGAAGCTGACTGAATTTCATCAGGGTGGGAATCCACAGACAGTACTTAATAAAGGACTGTGATGATAATATAAATAAAATAGTGTACTTCATCCCATTCTGCTTTATCATCTTATCAAGAACTTACAGCAGGGCATCAATCACATTATTTTACCTACACCCCTCTGCACTTCCCATGATCGTATAGTGGACTGACAAGACTCCATTGTTGTAATTCTCTGGTGCCTAGACAGCACAAATCTGAAGTTCGCATCCCGGG
Organism: Pangasius sanitwongsei; assembly: GCA_037576675.1. Classification (NCBI taxonomy): domain Eukaryota; kingdom Metazoa; phylum Chordata; class Actinopteri; order Siluriformes; family Pangasiidae; genus Pangasius; species Pangasius sanitwongsei. Next base: position 11,933,754 of record CM075004.1, on the reverse strand, counting down.
TCACCAAGGAGAAGCATATTTAAATAAACCACAAGACCTACAACGTATGTCCTTTCACTGTCACAGAGAACATGGCATGCATGAGGCACCTCCACAGGGAAGCAAAACCTTTTATCAAAACTAATATGAGGTGGACGTCACAGCCCTCGAGGTCTAGACACCAATCACATTTTGATTCATCTTCTGATTCTGACTATGAATACCAAAGAGCTGGCGATGTTCTAATTCAAGCCTGTCGCCAGGCTTAGGAAACCTTCAAAGGCCTACATTTTAAACAGCTTGATGTCCTTGCAAAGGGCATTGAACATTTTGATTCCAAAAAACATGACCATAACATTGAAGAGAGAAATTAAACACTGCCTTCTTGACTTGCCTTACTTGCTTACAGCTAGAGAATGTCAAGCTTATCTGGAAAACAACTTCCAGAACAGTCCATACATTCATAGAGATGCTGCTGGCTTCAATTCGCAACAGCTTTAACCAGCTTTGTGATGCACAAGCTGAAGAATATTCATCCTTTGCTAATGAAACTTCCGCCATGATATCTGTAATGATGCTCAAATGAATGTGGTACAAATGATGGTACAAATGTTCTGGGAAATTGAGGTTCTATGTGAATATAATATAAAATGCACAATGCCTTTATTCATCCTTTAATGTTATCATTAAAAGCCAGTTTTTGTGAATAACTGCACAAGAAAGGGTAGTTTTATCTTTTTTTCCTTTCTTCTGTATGCATGTTCTGCATGTTCTTCAAAATGATTGTCACAAAGCAGCTTTACAGAAATGTGGCATATACATTGACCTATACCATAAATATGCATTGTCTGCCCTAAATGTATCTAAGGTAAATGTTTCTTCTGCAGATACATAAACTAGAGGAGGTGATCCAGGCATTGGAGAAGGAAAGAGAAAAATCCAGAAGAGAGGAGGAAAGAGAACATGAACAGGAAAGTGAAAAAGAACAAGAAAAAGCAAAGGAAATGACTAGGCTGGAGCCTCTGTGCAAGTCTGAGTGTGAGAGACTAAATGAAGAATTGAAAAACACACAGCATACCATACAGCAAATGCAAGTATGTATACACACACTAACATTTTCAAATAATTATGCTGCCCAGATAAAGAGATAGGTAGGGAGTGTGTGTGCGTGTGTGTGAGAGAGAGAAAGGGAGAGAGAGAGAATGCCAGCTGCATTCACACATGTAGCACTACACCACTTTTTTAATCCCTGAAACCCATCCATCTTGTGATGAACAAAGCTATCTTCCAGGTTGAGTTTGCTTTGGAGAAGGAAAAACTGCAAATGGAAATTTCCACTCTCAAACAAGAGAGAAAGGTACTACAGCAGTCAAGCCACAGTGTGGAGGAAAGATTAAGGTATGTTTGTGGTCATTAGGAGTCAAAATTACATTAGGCAAAAAAGAACTTATCTGATCATCTGCTTTTTCAGTGCCCTTCATTCTGAAAGTTTCTCCCCAATTCATTACCATAACAGCCATTTCAGGTTTTTGTGGTGTAAAAAATGAAAAAGATAAATCATGTCAGATCTTTTCCCATCTTTACTGGGATAAAGCAACCAACAGAATGGCCTGCAAACAGTTTACAAAGCATGTACAGGATCTCATTGTTGAAAAGTATTGATCAGGAGAGGTGTACATGTACCGTGGAACAAGTGGAGAAAATAGGGCACCATAGTGATGTAACCAAGACTAGGACATCCCTCCAAATTTGATGAACAGACAAGATGAAAACTTATCAAGGAGACTGCCAAGAGATGTACAGCAACATTACAGAAGCTGCAGGAATATCTGGAAAGTACTGGTAAATCCCTGCATATGACAACAAGGGTCTCTTGTATTCCTCACATGTCTGGACTATGGGGTGGTAGGCTTTATCGCAAAGAAAACATCCAAGCCTGGCTAAACTTTGCCAGAACAATTTGTTATTGTCTGATGAGACCATGGTAGAATTTTTGGGTATAATTGTAGAAGATATGTTTGGCATAAAAACAAAAAAGCTTATCACCCAAAGAACACCAAACCCACAGTAAAGCATGGTGGTGGCAGCATCATGCTATGGGGCTGCTTCTTTTCAGATGGGACTGATGTTCCAGTCAAGATAGAGAGAATCATGGATAGCTCCAAATACCAATCTACACTCACTGGTCACTTTAATAGGAACACCTGTACACCTGCTCATTTATGTAGTTATCCAATCATCCAGTTAGCAGCGCGATGCATAAAATCCTGCAGATACAGGTCAAAAGCTTGAGTTAAAGTTCACAGCAAACATCACAATGGGGAAAAAATATGATCTCAGTGACTTTAACTATGACGTGGTTGCTGGTACCAGATGGGCTGGTTTGAATATTTAAGAAACTGCTGCTCTCCTGGGATTTTCACACACAACAGTCTCTAGAATGTACACAGAATGGTGCGAAAAACAAAAAACAACCTGTGGGCAGAGGGTCTAAAATGCCTTGTTGATGAGAGAGATCAGTGGAGAATGACCAGACTGGTCTGAGCTGACGGTAAGTCTATAGTGACTCATATAAGCACTTTTTACCACTGTGGTGAGTAGAAAAACATTTCAGAACGCACAACATATCAGATCTTGATGTGGATGGGCTACAACAGCAGAAGACCACATCAGGTTCCACTCCTGTCAGCCATGAACAAGAATCTGAGGCTATCATGGGCACAGACTCACCAAAACTGGACAGCTGAAGACTGGAAAAGGCCCAGGTGTTTTTTTATTCCCTAATCTTGAACTGTCCAGTTTGGGTGAGCCTATGCCCATGATAGCCTCAGATTCCTGTTCTTGGCTGACAGGAGTGGAACTCAGTGTGGTCTTCTGCTGTTGTAGCCACCTCAAGGTTCAATGTTTTGTGCATGCTGAGAGAGTTTCCTCTGACCTCTATCAACGAGGTGTCGCTCACTCAATGTTTTTTGTTTTTCACACCATTCTTTGTAAACTCTAGAGATTGTTGTGTGTGAAATTCCTAGGAGATCAGCAGTTTATGAAATACTCAAACCAGCCCTTCTGGTACCAAAATTCATGCCACGATCAAAGCCACAGAGATCACACTTCTTCTTCATTCTGTTGTTTTATGTGAACATTAACTGAAGCTCTTGACCTGTATCTGCATGATTTTTGCACTGCCCTTCTGCCACATGATTGGCTGATTAGATAATTGCATGAATGGGCAGGTGTTCCTAATAAAATGGACTGTGAGTGTATTTTGGCACAAAACCTGCAGGCCTCTGTTAAACAGCTGAAGAATAAAATTTTCACCTTCCAGCATGATAGTGAGCCAAAGCACAAATACAAGTCAACAAAGGAATGGTTTCAAAAGATGAAGATCGGAAGGTCTGGTCTAACCCAGTCAGAGCCTAGATCTAAATCCTATCAAAAACTTGTGGAATGACTTGAAGAGGGCTGTGCACAGGAGCTACCCTCACAATTTGCTAGATCAGCATTTTTGCAAAGAAGAATGGAATAAAATGACCAAATCAGGATGTGCTAGATTGGTAGACTCTCACCCAAAAAGACTGAGTGCTGTATTACAAGCAAAAGGTGATTTAGCAAAGTATTAGCTAAGGGGTATACACAGTTATGCAACCAGGTTATTATAAGTTTTTTTCTTTTTACACTATATATCCAAAAGTATGTGTACACCTGACCATCACACACATATATGGTCATTCCAAACCATGGGCATTAACACGGGGCTGATCCCCCATTGCTATTATAACACCCTCCATTTTTCTGGGAAGGTTTTCCATTAGATTTTGGAACATGGCTTTGGGGATTTGTGCTCAAGATATATTCACTGTAAGTAAAGACTTTACATGTTAAAACTTAATTTTATTTTAAATTGAGAAAAGGTCAAAGGTACAAGACTATTTAATTAATGTCAGAATGGGAATGATTAGCATTGTGAAACATTTCAGCTCCACTACATCTTTATTGACAAACTTGTGCTGTCTATATTTTCTGTATATAAGTCTTTACTTTTTTGTTGTTGGTAATTTTGTATAAAGTGTGGTATATACAGGGTGTCCCAAAAGTCTCCATACAAAATTAGCAAAATGTAACTTTTTACAAAACATCCTCTACGTAATTGCCATTTCTTTGCAAACCCACACGGAGATGTGTCTCCCAACTTTGGCTCCTAGTTTGGCAACAGTGTCATGTGTGATGTGTGGGAGGAATGTTCTGGAGGTGAAGAGAGTGTCAGACAGGGTGATGAGTCTGATGAGTCTGTTGAGATTGAAGGGGTGATGTTGAATGTTGTTAGTGGTTATGCCCCACAGGTAGGTTGTGAGTTAGAGGAGAAAGAGAG